>JAUNZM010000861.1:0-214586 GCA_033459285.1 Clamator glandarius | reverse complement strand
CGCTGGGAGGGGGGGTCCTGGGGTTGGGGGGACCGGATGGCGTTGGGGGGGGGGGGGGGGCGCCCGCTCACCTCCAGCCGCTCGCGCCGCCTCCTCCCGCAGCGACTGCAGCAGCGCCGCCCCGGCGGGTGCAGAGCCCGGATGACGTCGTCGCAGGGAGGCGGGGCTCTGTATGCAAATGAGCTCTGACGTCACCGCTCTGCGCCCCCCCCTTGATTGGTGTTGATTCCCCCCCCCCCCCCCGCCTTGGAGCAATGGTGGGAGCGTGCTCCCCCTCCGCCCCGCGCGTGGTGGTACGGTCCGCCTGCACCGCGGGAGGCGCGGGCTGAACCATCGCCTCGCGGCGGGGGGGGGGGAGCGGGGCGCGCCATTGCCGCGAGGGGGGTTGTGGGGGGGAGAGGGGGTGAGCCATCCCCACTCAAGGGGGCGAGGCCTTGCAGCTTACCATGTCGCGATATGACCCCGCACCCCCCCCAGGCCTGCAGCCATAGGGGGCAGCCTGAGCACATCCCTTCACAGGGGCACCTGGCTCTGAGGGGAGGCCTAGTCCTCCTAGTATTCCCGGTGCTCCCACTATTCCCGGTGCTCCCAGTATTCCCAGTGCTCCCAGGGCCCGTAGTACCCGCCCTGCTCCCAGTGCCTGCAGTATTCCCATTGCTCCCTGTGCCTCCAGTACTCCTAGTGTCCCCAGTGCTCCCTGTATTCCCAGTATTCCCAGTGCTGCCAGCACCCCTAGGGCCATCAATGCTCCCAGCGTCCCCAGTACCCACAGTGCTCCTGGTGTTTCCAGGCCCCCCAGTATCCCCAGTGCTCCCAGTACTCCCAGTGCTCCTAGTACCCCTAGGGCTCCCAGTATCCTCAGGGCCCCCAGTATTCCCAGTACTCCCTGTAGTCCTAGGCCTCACAGTGCTTCCAGTATTCACAGTGCTTCCAGTACCCCTAGGACTCCCAGTGTCCTCAGTGTCCCCATGGCTCCCAGGGCTCCCAGTATTTCCAGTGTTCCCTTACCCCTAGGGGCTCCAGTGCTCCCCATGCTTCCAGGGCCACCAGTGCTCCCAGTATTCCCAGGGCTCCCAGTACCCCTAGGACTCCCAGTGTCCTCAGTGTCCCCAGTAATCCTAGGGACCCCAGTGCTCCCAGAGCCTCCAGTGTCCCCAGTAGTTCTGGTACCCCCAGGGACCCCAGTACTCCCAGGGCCCAAAGTACCCCCAGGAGCCCCAGCACTCCCAGTGCTCCCCATGCTTCCAGGGCTCCAGTAACCCTAGTGCTCCCAGTACCCCCAGTACCAGGCCCAGCTGGGGCGGGGGGGCGCAAGTGGGCAGCCACGTCCCCTGAGCCCCGTGTCCTCGCTCGCCCTGCGCACTCAGCGGGGATTAGGGGAGGTGGCATATGGCAGCTTCACAGGGGCCGGCCGGGGGCTGCCTCGCTCCTGGGTGATGGGCGCTCAAGGGCTCCTGTTCTGCTGGGGCTCCTCGCCACCACAGGGACTCGCCAAGGAGGGAGGACGGATCCTGACCCCCCTGGCTCTCTGGGGCTCTGCAGGGATGGAGTCGGCTGCTGTGGGTGCTGCCCTCCACCTCACCGCGTGCTCCATCACCGTCCCAGGTGCATGGATGCTGCAGCCCCACGGCCCAAGCAAGGGGTGAGAACAGGCTTTTTCAGCCACCTTCTATCCTCGTGCATGGTCATTGCAGCCCCACAGCCCAAGCAGCGGATGAAAACAGGCTTTTTCAACCACCTTCTAGCCCTGTGCATGGATGCTGCAGCCCCACGGCCCAAGCAAGGGGTGAGAACAGGCTTTTTCAACCAGCTTCTGCTCCCGTGCATGGTTGTTGGAGCCCCACAGCCCAAGCAAGGGGTGTAAAAGGCCTTTTTCAACCAGCTTCTATCCTCGTGCATGGTTGTTGCAGCCCCTCGGCCCAAACAAAGGGTGTAAAAGGGCTTTTTCAACTAGATTCTGGCCTCGTGCATGGATGCTGCATCTCCTCGGGCCAAACAAAGGGTGTAAAAAGGCCTTTTTCAACCATCTCCAGAGCTTCGCCTGGTCCCTGTTGAGCTGCTGACGCGTCGCCCTGCTCCGTTGGGAGAGACGGGGAGATGCTGAGCACCCACCTGTGAAGCAGGGATGGCCCAGAGCCACCCGGCACTCCCAGCCGAGTCCTGGAAACCAGCTGGGCTGGGCAAGGAGAATCCTACGGCCCCAACCGCTGGGAGAAGACGGGTTGGGCAGCGGGTGGGAGCCGGCGGGGCCCCCGCGTGCCAGGGCAGTGCGGCGGGTGGGGACGTGTTTGCAGATAGAAATCACCGTTAGGAGCAATGCGGAAAAAGAGCGAGGGAACGGGCTCCGCGCCGCGCCAAGCCGGCGATTAAATATTTACCTTAGCCTGTCATGTTTGCCAGGGACGGAGCAACGTTTCCAGGGAGGAGCTCGCTTTTGTTCGTAGACGGTGCCCAAGCAGGAGACGGGGCCACCAACCACGCACATCCCTGGGGACTCCGGCGCGTAAAGAGGTGTTTACAAAGCTCGCGTTTCGAGGGGAACAAACCAGGTTTAATGTCTGGAAGGTGAAGGAAGAAACCGAAAGGACTCCAGGGGCTGCCCTGGCCCTTGTGGAGACAAACAGGGGGTTGCTAAGTACAAACGCAGCATTTCCAGTGCCGATTGCGGAGCAGAAACGCATTTTTCTGCCGCGGGACCGAGTGCGAGTGCACCCAGGTGAGGCTGGTATGAAAAAGTGAGCTACAAAAGGCTTGAAAATGTGAAACTGTCCTTAAATAAATAAACCACTGACTCGTGCCCGTGCCGTGCCCCGGTGCCTGGTGGCGCCGAGATTCCTGGTGCCAGGGGCTGGCACCAGCGCCCTGTGCCCGCCTCGCTGTGCCGCTGTGGTGCTGCCATTGTGCCAGGGGACACCGGAGAGACGGTGAAAGGCTTTTGGTTGTGTCCAGCCCTGTGGAGGATCTGTTTGTAGAGCCCTGGGTGGGGCACATTGGCCCCAAGGCTGGGCTGGGGCAGGAGCACAGTGTCCCCAGGCCCCATCTGAAGGGGACAAAGACCTTTCCCAGCCTCGGGGATGGTGGGTGGGAACCTGGGAAAGGGCGAGCAGAGTCCTTGTGCCCATCAGGACACGTCCAGCTCCTTCCCGAGGACATGCTTTGGGTCCCTCTGTGTCCCAGGGGCCACCTGGGTCCCTGCGGTGCCCCCCACACCCGGTCCCATGTCCCCACGGCAGCAAAGGGATCCACGGGCAGGTGTCACTACGTGCCAAGGGGCAGGAATGTGACATTGCCCTCAGTGTCCAGGCACAGCCCCTGGCTGCCCTCGGGCCCCGGCACCGCACGCCCTCCGCCACTGCCCTCCTTGGGCCGGTTGTCCACATCCCCCGGGCGGGTGACGAGCGATTCCCGGTCCCCAGGGCTGGGAGAAAGGTGCTCGGCGTCAGCCAGCTCCGAGTCATCTGTGGCGGGTGTCTTGCAGCCACTATTGTCCTCGTCCAAGGGGCTCTCGGCTCCCTCCAGCTCCGTGTCCGACTCACCCTCCTCTTCCTCCTCCTCCTCCAGCGTCAGCTCAAATTGGAACTTGTCGGTGGTGGCAGGGGACGCTCCAGGTCCCTCGGGCGGCGGGGACGGGCTGCGTGGGATCATGCTTTGGTACCATTCCCGGTTGTCCTCCAGCGTGTCCAGGATCTCCTGGGCATCGGGGTGCACCAGGTCCGCCCACGTCTCCCACAGCGGGTGGGCGATGAAGTCGATGAAGCCCACCTGGAGAAAGACAGAGCTGAGCTCCCAGACTGACCTTGTGGCCTCCACCCCCTCCCAACGCCGCTGCCCCACCTGGGACTTCTCCACGGAGGCGGTGTGCTTGTCGCACATGGGGCTGATCTCCATCCCCTTCTCCCGCTCCCGGTCTCCTTGGTGGAAAAACTCCTCCATGATGCGGTCGGTCCACTGCCGGTACAGGTCCAGCGGCTTTGTGGGGTTGCTGAGGTCAGCGCAGTGCACCATGTTCTGCAGGACCTGTGGACGCAGACGTGGCAGCGCTCAACCAAGGTCCCTTGTCCCCCAGGGCCACCACCCTTCGAATCATAGAATCACCAGGTTGGAAAAGACCCACCAGATCACCGAGTCCAACCATTCCTATCAAATACTAACCCATGTCCCCCAGCGTCTCGTGCACCCGTCCCTTAAACCCCTACAGGGAAGGTGACTCAACCCCCTCTCTTGTGCCAGACAACAGTCAGCTGGGGTTGGGAAGGGTAGTTGCACCAAAAAGACCTGGGGGTGTTGGTTGAACATGAGCCAGCAGTGATCAAGGTGTCTAAGAAGGCCAATGGCATCTTGGCTTGGATCAGAAACGGTGTGACCAGCAGGGCCAGGGAGGTTCTTCTCCCTCTGGACTCAGCACTGGGGAGACTGCACCTCAAATCCCGGGGTCAGTTCTGGGCCCCTCACCACAAGAAGGATGTTGAGGCTCCGGAGCGAGTCCAGAGAAGAGCAACGAAGCTGGGGAAGGGGCTGGAGAACAAGAGGAGCGGCTGAGAGAGCTGGGGGTGTTTAGCCTGGAGGAGGTTGAGGGGAGACCTCATTGCTCTCTCCAACTCCCTGAAAGGAGGTTGTGGAGAGGAGGGAGCTGGGCTCTTCTCCCAAGGGACAGGGGACAGGACGAGCGGGAATGGCCTCAAGCTCCGCCAGGGGAGATTTAGGCTTGAGATAAGGAAAAAATTTTTCCCAGAAAGGGTCATTGGGCACTGTCAGAGGCTGCCCAGGGAGGGGGTTGAGTCCCCTTCCCTGGAGAGGTTTAAGGGACGAGTGGATGAGGTGCTGAGGGACATGGGTTAGTGATTGATGGGAATGGTTGGACTCGATGATCCAGTGGGTCTCTTCCAATGTGGTGATTCTATGATTCTATGATTCTATGAAACAGGACATCCCAACAGCTCTGGCTGGAGCCAGGACCAACACCTGCAATGCCAGGAAGTTTCCCCCACCCACATCTCCGTGCCCACCTGGATCCGGTCGGAATAGTTGTCCAGCAGCAGCACCCCCAGGCTGGTCACCTTTTTGGTCTCCACCATGGTCTTCAAATCCGCCAGCAGATTCATGTGCTTGGACATGTCTGTAGCCAGCACCTGGGCAGGGCAAGTGGGAATGGGGCTCACTGACCCCACCACAAAGTCCCTGAGCCCAGAACCCCCATCTCAGGGGGGTCCCGGCCCCCCCCTACCATGTCAATGGCCATTTTGCGGAGCGACTGCCTCTGCTTCTTGCTCAAGTTTTGGAAGATGTCACAATTCTCCTCCTGGAGAAGCTTGAAACCAACAGCCAGGTGGTGGTTCTCCAGCACCGAGGCGTCGTTGTACATAAGGGCCAGCTCCGAGTCTGCAAGATAGCACTGGTCACCCCAGGGTGGCTCCTGGATGCCAGGGTCCCTCATGCCCCCCAAGCTCCATCCCAGCACCCTGGCTCACTGGTGTTGATCAGAAACTGGTTGGAGACACCGGGGTGGTCAACGTCATGGATGGCGCTGGCGAAGATGGCAGCCAGGATCTCTAGGTCTGTGAAAACAGCCTAGGAATGGTACAAAAAGGCATCGCGGATGTGTTACGGCCCCACCAGACATGCTCGGTGGCCTTGGGTGACCGGGGCTCACCTCCAGCGCAGGCGTGGAGAGGAGAACGTGGGTGGACTGAGCCACGTCGGCGGCGTGAATGTTGTTGTGGTAGGCCACGTCGGTGTGGTAGTGGTCCTCCAGGGTCAGCATGTAGGTGATGAAGGTGTCGACGGGGATGCGGAAGGTCTTCATGAGCTCACGTTCCTGTGCGGAGGAGGGAGCTGGCTCGTCCCCATCCAGGCACGGACACGGGGACGTCCCATCGGATGCTCACCTGGAAGATGCTGTACATGATGACCGTCAGCGGGCGGTTGCCTGAATACTCGGCGACTTTAAACACGTTAAGCCCCCACTTGTTGGTGTCTTCCAGCTCCTGGGGAGCAGAGGGACAGAGGTGCGTGCGTGGCCAGCGCCGGGGTCCCCGTGGCCGGCTGGGTGACCCGTGCCGGGGCTCACCTTGGCCAGCAGCCCCTCTTGCTCCGTCTGCACCCCGAAGCGGGGGATGCCGGCAGCGGTGGAGAGGCTGGAGCCGTGCGTGAGCTTCCTGACGCCGCTGATCTGGGACATGGGGCGCTTCCTCCGCTCCTTCTCCTTGTCCTTGGCCAGCGCAGAGGGGATCTCCACCTCGAGATGCTTGTCTGGGCCGGCACAGGGGGCCGTGAGCTTGTGGGGGAGCCTGGTTCCCCCCGGCATCCCCCGGCTGTGCCGGTGACGTCAGCCGGCGTGGAGAACACCGAATGCCATGGCAACTGGGGGGGCTGCACAGGGGATGCCCAGCGCTTCCCCCGCCCGGTGCCACCACCTGCTGTGGGGCCTGGGACCCCCAGCTACAGCCTCTACGCACCAGTAAGCACCAGTAAGCACCAGTGTGCACCAACGCTCCCAGGCAGGACAAAGCTGTGACACCCCCAAGGCTCCAAATCCCACTGGGACCCTTGGGGAAGCCCCCCCCAGCTCCCCAAATCGAAGGTTTGTGTGGGAAGCAAGTGGGTTCGGCTGCTGGCACCGCGGGCTCTCCGAGCCATGAGGTGCCACAGCATCCCTGCCAGGGTCCCCGTGGGATGAAGCCCCCCCTGCTGCTGGCAGGGAGGTGACACCGAGTAGAGTTGTCTCCAGGGGTTCCTCACCCAGGAAGGTTCTGGAGATGTACTCGGAGACCTGGTTCCCCGAGCGGCTGGTCTCCGAGAGGTGCGTCAGCTCCCGGTTCAGCATCCGTTTGAACTGCGGGTGGCGGGCAGCGCTCAGCACTGGGGGGCGAGGGCAGGACCCCAATCCCGGGGCCTCCGTGCACCCCACAGCGATGGGGGGCTCCAAGCTTGGGACCCTTACCTTGTTGGAGGCCATCTCGCTGACCGAGTGCCTGGTCTGCAGCGTCTCCAGCTGGTCCAAGCACCAGTCCAGCTCCTCCAGGGTCTCCCGCGAGAGCTTCTGGTGAGCGTCTTCTGCTGGGGGCACCCACTGCTTTGGCAAGGGACCTGCCAGGGGTGCAGCCACCCGGCATGGGGGCACAGTGACCCGGCAAGGGGGTGCACGCAGGGTCCCGGCCACGGTGCCCCCATCCCCGGTGGGTAGCTGTGCCACACCGAGCCTAGGGGCTCGCTGGCGTGGATGCCCACAGCACCACCAAAGCGGGGAGGCTGGGGGATGTGGGGGGCTGGATGGGGTTGAGCATCCCTGGACAGTGGGGCTCAGCCCCATCGCCTCATCCCCACCGCCCGGTGTCCCCGGCACGTGGCGCGCCACGCGGTGCCCATGGGTGCCGGCCAAGCTGGGGGCAGCCAAACTCCCACGGGGCCCCGCTCGCCGCTGGGGTTTTATTAATGGAAGGTTTGACGTCAACGGGAGCCTTTCCACCACCGCCACGCGGGAGGAACTGCTGAAAACCAGACATGGATCCCAAAGGTCAAAGCTGCAGCTCTGGTCCTGCTGGGAGGCTTTGCTGCACCCCTAAACCCATCGGTAGGGATGCGGGGACAGTCATCCTACCCCAAAAGCCATCCCGGCATCAATCCCCGGCTTCAAGCCCTGCCAGGGGAGGGTTTAGGCTAGACATTAGGAAAAAATTTTTCATGGAAAGGGTCATCGGACACTGGAACAGGCTGCCCAGGGAGGGGGTTGAGTCCCCTTCCCTGGAGGGGTTTAAGGGACGGGTGGACAAGGTGCTGAGGGACATGGGTTAGTGATTGATAGGAATGGTTGGACTCGATGATCCAGTGGGTCTCTTCCAACCTGATGTTTCTCTGACTCTCTGATTCACTCACCGGCGAGGCTGGCCTTGCTCCCGGAGGGCAGGCTGCTGCTCGACGCTCGCCTGCCAAAGGCGGGGGGCTGAGAAGCCAGGACCCCCAGGGTGGCGCGTCCCCCGCTTTGCCGTGGGGCAGAGCCCCCCTTGCCCAGCTGAGCCCCTCGCCCACCCCAGTGCCAACTCACTTCATGCCGGCACGGTCCTGCAGGTGGGTCAGGTTGTTCCGGACCGTGCGGAGACTGGCCAGGACCTGATGGGGGGAAAAGGGGGCTAGAGCCAGGTGGACCCCCCCGGCCTTGTCTCCTCCCTTTCCCACCACCCCGTACCCATCCCTGTCAATCACCTCCATCCCTTGTCCCTTCTCCCTGTCCCCATCCTCCTCACCCCATCTCCTGTCCCCATCCTCTTCACCTTCTCCCTGTCCCCATCCCCTGTCGCCATCCTTTTCATCCTTTTCATCCTGTCCCTGTCCCCATCCCATCCTCATCCCCATCCCCTGTCCCCATCCTCTACACTCTCTCTGTCCCTTCTCTCTGTCCCTTCTCTCTGTCCCCATCCTCCTCACCTTCTCCCTATCCTCCTCATGCCCTGTCCCCAACCCCTATCCCCCTCTCCCTCTCCCTGTCCCCATACTCCTCACCCCATCTCCTGTCCCCATCCTCTTGACCTTCTCCCTGTCCCCATCCCCTGTCCCCATCCTCTTCATCCTCTCCCTGTCCCTGTCCCCATTCCCCTGTCCCCATCCTTTCCATCCTCTCCCTGTCAACATCCCATTCTCATCCCCATCCCCTGTCCCCATGCTCTACACTCTCTCTGTCCCCTCCCTCTGTCCCCATCCTCCTTACCTTCTCCTTATCCTCCTCATGCCCTGTCCCCAACCCCTATCCCCCTCTCCCTCTCCCTGTCCCCATCCTTTTCATCTTGTCCCTGTCCCCATCCCCTGTCCCCATCCTTTTCACCCTCTCCCTGTCCCCATCCCATCCTCATCCCCATCCCCTGTCCCCATCCAGGTAGGATCCAGGCACCTACCTGTGCGAAAGGCGTGACGATCATGTCTTCTCCATGTCTGGGGGAGCAGAGGGAGCGTGAGCCTCGGGGAGGGGGCTCGGAGCGGGGGGCAGGGGGGTGGGGGGCACTCACAGGTCGCTGGCGATGGAGGAGTTGCGGGACATGGCTTTTGGGGACAGGTCATAGTCACTGTCCGAGCGGTAGAGGAAGGATTCTCGGCGCTGGCCGTGCGGGAAGGTGCCTTGAAGGACGAGCCCCGCGCCCGGGCTGGCCTGGGGGTCCAGTGTGCCCCGTCCGGGGGGACCATTCTCCAGATCAAAGCTGCGAGAGGAGAGGGGACAATGCTGGCAGGGGGTGAGTGGCCTAGGGACATCAGCCCATGGGTGCGAGGGAAGCCACAGGCTTTGCTGGGACCTCCATGCCAGCGCCTCGCTCAGCAGCCCAGCTTGGTGGCCTCCTCGTGACACAGGCCACCGCTCACAGCCAACTTGCCACCATCAGGTCCTTTTCCCTGGTGCTGAGAACAGACACAACTCGGTGCACATGGACCCCCCCCAGCACAATAAGATCCAGGACTGGGGACGCATCCTGGCTTGGTGACCCCTGTTGTGACACTGGCCACCACTCAGCCTGACCACGCCGGCTCCTTCGCGTGGTGCTGAGAACGGACACAACTCAGTGCACGGGGACCCTGCCAGCACAACAAGGTCCAAGACTGGGGACACATCCCAGCTTGGTGGCCCCTGTTGTGACACCGGCCACCACCCAGCCTGACCACGCCGGCTCCTTCGCGCCAGTGCTGAGAACGGACACAACTCGGTGCACATGGAGCCCTCAGTGCCTGCCAGCACAACGGGGACCAGGTATGGGGACACGGGCCAGAGGAGGCAGGTTGTTCCGTGTCACCTGGGTGGGACATGACCCCCTGCCCCGAAGCCTCCAGCTCCAGAGACCCCAGGAAGGGCTCCCACCCATCCCATCCTCCTCCCCGATTGTCCCAAATCCTCGAAAGTCCCAAATCCGTCATCAGCCTCCACTCGGGGCACCGCGTCCCATGATAGGGACAGTGTCCCAGCCTCGGCACGGAGCCAGGGGACTTAAAAGTACAGAAATTTCCAGGGGATCCAAGCCCTGCTCCTTGGGGACGTGCTGGTGGCAGCAGGAGGACCCCCCCCAACCAAAGTCACCTGGGGGACACAGGGGACGTGGGGACGGTCACCCCGCAGTGTCCCGCGGTGGCTGCTCCCCCCTCGCGTCCGCTGCTCCGGGGTCATGGGAAAGGTCACGCTAAGGGACATGGTGAGGGCCAGCCGGCTCCTGTCCCCTCCCGCAGCCGCCACGGAGACCACAACCAGTCACCCAGCAGCACTGGGCAAACTGGGAGAGCCCGAAGGCCACCGGAGCCACCCTGTCCCTATGGCACCTACCCGATGCAGGAGTGTCGGCGCGACGGGCACCGGCTGCCCGGCAGCATCGCTCTGTCCCAGTGCCTGCGGCGTGGCCGTCCCCGGCACTGGCAGTGCCAGCCGGGCACCGCGGCAGCCGGCCCCCAGCCCCTTGTTTGCCTCGCCTCGCGTCCCCGATGGTACCGGGGACACAAAGCCCCATTGTGGCCGTGCCACTGTCCATCCCCGGCCCCGTGCCACCAACCGCTGACCCCGCTGCCAGCCCCGAGCCCCGGCTTGGAGCCAGATCCGAGCCCCTCGTTTCGGTGTCGGCATCAAGAACGGTGCTGGATGCCGGGGGCTCCTATAAATAGAAGCTGCTGCTGCCAAGAAGAGATCTGAGCCCTGGATCTGGCACCCCGAGGCACGAGGGGGGCGCCCCCAAACCATCTCCTTGGGGAGCCTGTGAGGTGCCCGGCGGTGCCGTGGCAGGGGGTTTGGTGCCTTGCGGTGCCAGGAAAAGCCCCTCGCCCCTCTCCGCTGTGGGGCATTTGCCTAGTGCACCCACGTCTCATCGGTGCGATGAGTGCGCCCGTGCTCAGCCGGCAGCTCCCCCGCCCCGTTTCCAGCTCCGCTGTCCCCTGCTCGTACCCCCTGTCCCCCGGGATGTGCCGCGGCCTCAGAGGGCTCCGCGCTGACCCCATCCCAGCGTCCCCCTCTTACCAGAGGGGATGCGCCACGGTGAAGCGCCGCTGCAGGCGGATGCTCTGGTTCATCAGGAGCTTCCTGAAGAGGATGGGGGAATTGCGGGGGGAATTGCGGGGCGAGGCGGCCGGAGAAGGCTCCGGCGAGCGGGGCACGGTGGGCAGCATGGCCCGGGGACCCCCGGCACAGCCGCCAGGCCACAGCGGAGCAGGAAGCGTGCGGCCGCCCCAGCTTCGGCCCCGGGAAACTTTCCATCCCCCTCCCACCCGCGCCTGGGAAATTAAACAACTGTCTGGCTCCGGCAGGCGGCACACGGAGCGAGGGCCCCCCCCGCCAAGCTGCGCCGGCACGGTGAGCGCCAGGCTGCCCAGGCACGTGGCCGCCCGCTGGCCCCTTGCCACCGGCCACCCCGCTGGCCCCGAGGCGGCTGATGCTCCCACAGGGCTTGGGGTGCTCAGTCGGACACGCGGCATAATGCCACGCGGACCGCAAAGTGTCCCCAACGTATGGAGTGTCTGAGCTGAGGTGCCACCGAGGGACATGGTTGAGCCTGGAGCATCCTGAACACATGGTGTGGATGCTCTGCGGTGCCACCAAGGGATCTATCAGAGCCTGGAGCATCCTGGACACACGGTGTGGACGCACTGCGGTGCCACCAAGGGACACGGCTGAGCATGGAGCATCCTGGACACATGGTGTGGACACTCTGCGGTGCCACCAAGGGATCTATCAGAGCCTGGAGCATCCTGGACACACGGTGTGGATGCACCACGGTGCCACCAAGGGATCTATCAGAGCCTGGAGCATCCTGGACACACGGTGTGGACGCACCACAGTGCCACTAAGGGACATGGTTGAGCCTGGAGCATCCTGGACATATGGTGTGGACGCACCACGGTGCCACCAAGGGAGGTGTCAGAACCTGCAGAACCCTGGGCACGTGGTGGCTGTGCCAAGGTGCCACCAAGGGACCTCTAAGAGCCTGGAGCATCAAGAACACCCAGCGTGGCTGTGTCCTGGTGCCACCGACAGGCTGCGAGAGCCAAAGCTGCACTGGGACAGTGTCCCCCATCCCACCTTGCTGCTGGCGTGGGGACAGGGGGAGCAGGATGAGGCCCGGTCCCCATGGGGTCCCCAAATCCAGCCAGAGAGGGGGATGGATGGGTTCTTCTTCACCTCCAAGGGACGCTGGGACAGAGGGGCACAGGGGACATTGGAGAGGGGCCAGAGCTGTCCCTAGGAGCCCTTGGGACAGCTGGGAAAATCCATGGGACAGTCAGTCCTGTCCCAGCTGCCGACACGTGTCCCTGTGGGGCATGGCCAAGGAGTGACACCGGAGCCAGGGCCCTGGGCTGTGCCAGCCCCGCGCTGTCCCCACAGCCCAAAAATAGCCCCAAAATAACCCTGCAGCAGCACAGAGGGGACCGAGCCACAGCGGGACAGAGAGAGGTCACCCCTGGGCAGGGACACCCAGCATGGCCCTGGCACCAGGAAGAGGGGACAGGGAGAGGGGAACGGGGAGAGGGGGACAGGGAAGGGTGATGGGGACAGGGAGAGGGAGAGAGAGAGAGGGGGACAGGGAAGGGTGATGGGGACAGGGAGAAGGAGAGGGGGAGAGGGGGACAGGGAAGGGTGATGGGGATGGGGACAGGGAGAGGGGGATAGGTGTTGGGGACTGAGGGTGAGGAGGATGAAGATAGGGGATAGGGACAGGGAGTAGGGTGAGGAGAATGGGGACAGGGAGGGGGGACAGAGAGAGGGTGTACAGGATGGGGACAGGGAGAGGGAGAGGGGGACAGGGGCAGGGGTGGGGGACAGGGGATGGGGACAGGAGGGGTGATGAGGATGAGTATTATGAGAGGGAGGGGGGAACAGGGGATGGGGACAGGGAGAGGGGGACAGGGGTTGGAGGTGATTGATGGAGATGGACACAGGGTGGTGGGAAAGGGAGGGGACAGGGCTGGGGGTGTTGGGGACGAAGGGGACACAGGTAAGTGACGGGGTGAGCGGGGTGGGGGCGATAGGGATGAAGGGGCAGAGGATGAGGATGAAGATGGGGATGGATGAGGATGAGGATGAGGATGAAGGGGCAGAGGATGAGGATGGGGATGAAGGGGCAGAGGATGAGGATGGAGGAGGCAGAGGATGAGGATGGGGATGAAGGGGCAGAGGATGAGGATGGGGATGAAGGGGCAGAGGATGAGGATGGAGGAGGCAGAGGATGAGGATGGGGATGAAGGGGCAGAGGATGGGGATGAGGATGGAGGAGGCAGAGGATGAGGATGAGGATGGAGGAGGCAGAGGATGAGGATGGGGATGAAGGGGCAGAGGATGGGGATGAAGAGACAGAGGATGAGGATGGAGGAGGCAGAGGATGAGGATGGGGATGGTTGAGGATGGTGATGGAGTGGGGTGAGGATGAGGAGGGGGATGAAGGGGCCGCGGCTGCCGGTGCCGGTGCCGCTGTCCGCCCGCCGGTGCTGAAACCGGGAGCTCCCCGCCCGGTTTTACCGGAGCAGCAGAACCGACCCCCCCCCCCCCTTCCCCTCCCCGCTCCGTCCCACCCTTACCGGGAGGGTTCGGCCTCGTCGCCGCTGCTGGGGCCGCTCTCCTCGATGGTGAAAACCACCCGGCCGGGCTCGGGCTCCCGGGACGCCTCGGCCCAGCGGCAGCCGAGCGGCGGCAGCAGCGGGGACCCCGAGAACCGGCGCCGCACGGCGCCCGGCGGGGCGGGGGCGGCCTCGGGGGCGTCCCGGGAGCGCTGCGGGGACACGGGGATGCGGTCAGGGGAACGGGGAGGGATCCGGGACCCGCACCGGGAACGGGGAGAGCCCAGGAGCTCCGGCACCGGCACCGGGGTAGCGTTCTGGGGCACCGGTAGCGGGGACCGATGTGGGTGATGCTCCCGGTACCGGCACCGGGGAGCTATGAGGGCATTGGGACCAGGGACCGCTCCGGGGCACCGGGACCAGGTAGCTCTGAGGATGCTATTCCCGGTACCGGCACCGGGAACCGCTCCGGGGAGCTATGAGGGCACTGGAACCGGCACCAGTACCGGCACTCGGGGGAGCTCTGAGGGCACCGGGACAGGCACCGGCACCAGGTAGCTCTGAGGATGCTATTCCCGGGACCGGCACTGGGAACCGCTTCGGGGAACTCTGAGGATGCTATTCCCGGTACCGGCACCGGGAACCGCTCCAGGGAGCTCTGAGGGCACTGGGACCGGCACCGGCACCGGCACCAGGTAGCTCCGAGGATGCTATTCCCGGTACCGGCACGGGACCAGCACCAGAGAGCTCTGAGGGCACTGGGACCAGGGACCGCTCCAGGACATCGGTACTGGCACCGGGTAGCTCTGAGGATGCTGTTCCCGGTACCGGCACCAGGAACCGCTCCGGGGAGCTATGAGGGCACCGGGACAGGCATCGGCACCAGGTAGCTCTGAGGATGCTATTCCCGGTACCGGCACCGGGAACCACCCCGGGGAGCTCTGAGGGCACCGGGACTGGCACCAGGTAGCTCCGAGGATGCTATTCCCGTTACCGGCACGGGACCAGCACCAGGGGGCTCTGAGAGCACCGGGACCGTCACCGGTACCGGAACCGGGTAGCTCCGTGGGTGCTGCTCCCGGTACCCCCTCCCCGGTATTGGGGTTCGCTCCCCCGGGGCAGCCCCCCCCCCCGTTACCGGGCGCCCCCTGCCGGTGCTGGTGCCGCATGCGGGGGTCCCGGGTTTGGGGGGGGGGTTGCGGGGGTGGGGAGGGAATCACGGGGCGAGGGGCACAACTGGTACCCCGGGAGCGGCTGGGACACACACACCCCCCCCCAAATCCCCGGGGACCCCCCTTCCCGGGAAAATCCCGGGACACAATTAACCAGAGGTGAATAATAATTAACAGCCCATTAAGGGGATAATTAACTCCAGCTGAGCGTTGCCAGCTCGGTTATTGCCGCCCGGGGGCCCGGGAGGGGATGCTCGTACCGGGGACCCCCCCCCACCCCGGGGATACCCCTCGCCCCCCCCCACCTCGGGTCCCCCCCGGGTCCCCCCAGTCCCGGTCCCGGTTCTCACCTCCGCTCCGAGAAAAGGCAGCGCCGTTCGGCTCCGTCTCATCGCGATCCCTGCTGGGGGGGGACCTCTGGGAGGTGCTACCGGTGGGGACCCCCCCAGTACCCCCCCCTTTACCCCGCGACCCGGGGTCACCGGCTGCTCCCACCCCTGATTTATGGGCGCTGGGATTTACTGGGCTCAGCCCCCGATTCAGGTTTCAGGGTGTCCTCCCCCCTCCTTTCCCAGTGCCCCCACGGGTGGCGATAAGGACAGTGCGCAGGGTACGGGGCCTGAGGCCACGGGGACCCCCCCCCACACCTGCACCCTCAAACCTGCCACCCCTGTTAATCATCGACCGCAGGCACCGGTTACGGGAACCGGGGGGCAGCGTGGCTGGTTGTACCCACAAATCCCCCCGTTCCCCTAGGGCTGAGCCCCCCACACCCTCCAAGCAGCCCCAGTGTGACCCTGGGGGTGCCGAGCCCTGGCACGGGGGGTCCCCGCCGCCATCCGTCCCCCCTTCCCTCACCGGTGCCCGGTCGTCGTGCGGTGCCACCGTCCTCGCCGTGTGCCGCGGCCTCGGCCGAGTGCAGCCGAGCAGAAGGAAGGCGACGTGCGTGCCTGGCCGCGCGCTCCCTCCCAGCTCGCCCCGACGGGGGGGGGCTGCGCGGCACCCACCGCCGCCACGCACCCCATGGGCATCTCTGGGGCACCCTGGCACCTCCGGGGCTCCCCGAAAGCAGTTGGGGCATCCCCCAGGACCAGGGTTTTCCCTGGACAGGGTGCAGAGCACACGGCAGACGGGAAACCAGAACCAAAGCGGCGGCTTCTTTATTGGGGGCTGCGGTGGAGGGGGGGGGTCACCTGGGGGTGTAGTTCGTGATGGGGGACCTCTCTGTCACCTTGTTCTAGGGAAAAGAGAGAAAAAACGGGGTGAGTGGCCCCATCCCAGCCTTGCTGACCCCCTCCGCTGACCCCCCTCGACTCGACGCCCCCCACGCACCATGGGCACCTCATCCAGGCGCTGGAAGCCGGGGGTCCTGCGCCGGCACATCCGCACCAGCAGCACCGCGGTTCCCCCCACCAGGACGCAGACGAAGAGAGAGATGACGACCACCAAGCCGGGGTTGGTTTTGGCTGGGGGCTGCGCTGCAGTTTGGGGGGGAGGTAAACGGGCACCTCGTTACCCCCTCAGTGCCGCTGAGCATTTCTCGGGGTTCAAAAGTGGCTCTAATTCCACCCCCCTGCCCCGTGTCCCATCACCTCTGTGTGCAGGGGGCCAGCACGGGACCCTCCGCGCTGGTTGGGGTCACTCAACACAAAGGTTGGTGGAGAAAAGGGTGTCTTCAACCCCCAGCATGAGGCGGGCACCCTGGGGGGCTCTGGACCCCCATCCCCGCGTCCCCCTGCCCCATTCTGTGAGCGCAGACCCCGGGTTGGGGGTCCAGGGGGGACCCAGGGCTGGTGTGGTGCCCACCCGGCCTGGCTCTCACCCGAGTCATCAGCCGTGGGGTCGGTGCCAACGGCCAGTGTCGTTCTGGAGCTGGTGGCCAAGGTGGAGCCAGGGCTCGCTGTGGGTGTAGGAGAGCCGGGACTGGGGCTGGGGGCACCAGGCGAGGGTGGGGGCGGCGCTGCTGTCGAGCCGGGTGGATGCCGCGTGGCTGGGGAGCTGGGCACGGCTGGGTGGGATGGAGGCGATGCCGGGGTCCTGCTGGATGGAGACGTTGGACCTGTCGGAGATGCTGGTGAGTCTGTTCTCCCAGAGAGAGATGGTGCGATGGTTGCGTCGGATGAAGATGCAGATGCTGGTGGAGATGCTGATCCTGCAGTTGGGTTGGATGAAGATGCGGATGCTGGTGGAGACGATGATCCTGCAGTTGGGTTGGATGAAGATGTGGATGCTGGTGGAGAAGATGCTCCTGCTGTTGGGTTGGATGAAGGTGCGAATGCTGGTGGAGAAGATGCTCCTGCAGTTGGGTTGGATGAAGGTGTGGATGCCGGTGGAGACGATGCTCCTGCTGTTGGGTTGGATGAAGGTGCGGATGCTGGCAGGGCCGATGACACAATCGTGGCAGTTAAAGATGTGGCTACTGCTGAGCTCCGTGTCCCGAGCGGAGATGTTGAGCTGGGTAGAGGTAGTGATGATGCCGCTGTGCTCGTTATGCCTGACAGAGAAGTATTGGTGGAGTTGGAGCTGGATGGAGACACCCTGGGTGTCCCCAGGTTGGCATCTGTGGGTGTCCTGGATGGAGAGGGTGACAAGGATGTCCCTGTGCTTCTTGGAGACACCACGCTGGTGGCATCAACACCGTGATCTGTTTCTAAGGTCTGGAGGAGAGACCAGGTCAGCAGGTCCAAGGGGCAGGTGGCCCCACGGCAGACAAGGCTTCGAGGAGGCCAGTGGCACCTGCCCAGCTCCCACCACTCCTTCTCGGGGTGGTTTCACCAGAACTTGGGATTTAGGCGCTATCAGATCTCAGAAATCCTGGGTTGGGAAGTGCCTCCCAAGCCGTGGGCATGGGCACAAGGCCACACGCCAGCCTGGCCCTGGTGGCACCACCAGCTGGTGCCGCGATGGCACGCGAGGGCTCTGCTGCGGCTGTGTGGGACGTGGCAGCGTTTGCAGGGCAGTGCCCTTCTCCGCCAAAGTCCTGTTTGCACAAGAGGAGGAGCAGGTCCAGCCCAGACCCACAGCAACACCGGAGCAAAATGCACCACGGCAGAGCCGGCACCCAGCACCGGGGGCTGCCAGGTGGCTCACGGGGGTCCCCACCACTGCCAGGCTCACCGGGATGGGTTGTTCCCATCCAACAGCCACGCTAAGCCGGGATAGTGGTGAACCCAGGGCTCAGCACCCAGCGCTCGGTGCCAGGTCCTGTGCCGGGCGAGCCGAAGCAGCCAGGGGTGCAGGAGGGGATGCTGGGGATCCAGGCTGGGAACGGGGGGACCGTGGCGCAGCCTGGTGCCAGGGCCCGTTGCCCCACGAGTGCCAAGGGGGTGCTGGAGCTCCCGTGCCACCCCAAGCGCCAGCTGGCCCAGCCGGTTTGGCAGCATCGGGGCCGCATCCTGCCCCGCGGCGCTGCTGGCTGTGGGATGGGCAGGGTGCTGGCCTCCAGCCTGGCGAGCCCCAGGGGGACCGTCCCCAACAGCCCCCCAGGGACAATGGGCACTGGTCTCCACCAGTGCCCCCAGCACCTCCCAGTCCTCTCCATCTCCTGTCTCCTTCCCATCCCCTGGTGCCTCCAGGACACCCTGGTCTCCACCAGGACCCCCCTGTCTCTTCCCATTCCCTGGTGCCCCCAGGACCCCCTGATCTTCCCCAGTCCCCTCAGGACCCCCCCTGTATCCTCCTATCCCCCAGTCCCCCAAGGACCTCCCAGTCTCCTCCATCCCCAGGTGCCCCCATCCTCCCTGTCCCCCCCCCATCCCCTGGTGCCCCCCATCCTCCCTGCCCACCCCCCATCCCCTGGTGCCC
Organism: Clamator glandarius; assembly: GCA_033459285.1. NCBI lineage: Eukaryota > Metazoa > Chordata > Aves > Cuculiformes > Cuculidae > Clamator > Clamator glandarius. The sequence goes on along the minus strand of JAUNZM010000861.1, from coordinate 196,107 downwards.
CCAGGACCCCCACTCCCTCCATCCCCCCAGTGTCACCATGTACCCTGGTGTCCCCAGGACCTCCTGCTGCCCCCAATACCTCCCCCCATCCCTTGGTACCCCCAGGACCCCCTGGTCTCCCCTAGTGCTCCCAGGACCTCCCAGTCCCCTCCATCCCCCAGTCCCCCAGGACCCTCCCTGTCTCCACCATCCCCTGTGCCCCCCATCCTCCCTGTGTCCCCCCCCCCATCCCCTGGTGTCCCCAGGACCCCCACTCCCTCCATCCCTCCAGCGTCACCATGTACACCGGTGTTCCCAGGACCTCCTGGTGCTCCCCATCCCCTGGTGCCCCCAGGACCCCTTGGTACCCCCCATCTCCCAGTACCTCCCAGTCCCCTCCATCCACTGGTGCCCCCAGGACCCCCTAGTCTCCCCGAACGCCTGGTGCCCCCAGGACCCTCTAGTCTCCCCCAGTCTCCCCCATCCCCTGGTGCCCCCAGGATCCCCCCCTCCCTCCAGGTGTGTCCCCCCCCTGCTCCCCGGTACCTGCGGAGAGCAGGGCAGCGGCGCAGCAGAGCAGCAGGGGCAGCGCCATCCCGCCCCGTCCCCGTCCCCGGTCCCTCCCCGCCCCCGGGGAGGCGTCCCCTGCCGGGACCGGGCGGTGTCGTGCCCCGGGGACACCCCCGCCCCCACCCCGCCTCGTGCCTCAGTTTCCCCCGAACCGAAAGGGCGCACCGGGAGCGGCCCTGGGGCGTCACCCCGGGAGGGAAGGGGGACAAAGGGATCTGGGACCATGGGTTGTGGGACATTGGGATGTAGAGACAAAGATCTGGGACCATGGCGGGGGGGGGTGACACAAAGGGGTCTGGGACCCTGGGACGTGGGGATAAAGATCTGGGACATTGGGATGTAGAGACAAAGGGATCTGGGACCATGGGACGTGGGACATTGGGATTTGGGACCATGGGTTGTGAGACATTGGGATGTAGAGACAAAGATCTGGGACCATGGTGGGGGACACAAAGGGGTCTGGGACCCTGGAACGTGGGGATAAAGATCTGGGACATTGGGATGTAGAGACAAAGGGGTCTGGGACTATGGGATGTGGGACATTGGGACAAAGAGATCTGGAACCATGGGATGTGGGGGCAAAGGGATCTGGGACCATGGGTTGTGGGACACTGGGATGTTGGGACAAAGATCTGGGAACATGGAATATGGGGCCATTGGGATGTTGGGACAAAGATCTGGGACCATGGTGGGGGACACAAAGGGGTCTGGGACCCTGAGACGTGGGGATAAAGATCTGGGACATTGGGATGTAGAGACAAAGGGATCTAGGACCATGGGATGTGGGGACATTGGGACAAAGAGATCTGGAACCATGGGATGTGGGGACATTGGGATGTGGGACCATGGGTTGTGGGACACTGGGATGTTGGGACAAAGATCTGGGACCATGAGGTGTGGGATGTGGGGACAAAGGGATGTGGGACATTGGGATGTGGGGACAAAGGGAGATATCTGGGACAGAGGAATGTGGGGACAAAGAGATCTGGAAACATGGGGTTGAGGGACATCAGGATGGGGGAACAAAGGGATCTGGGACCATGGAGACTTGGAGACACAGGGATGTAAGAACAAAGGGATCAGGGAACATGGGAATGTAGAGGCTTGGGGACAAAGGATTGCGGGGAAAAATGGAGACATCAGGATGTGGGGACTTGAGGGTGTCAGGACACAGGGGCTTGGGCACACGGGGATGTGGGGACACAGGACGCTGGGGACTCAGGGACAAAGGGATGTGGGATAGGGGACAATCAGGGTGCAGGGATTTGGGAATGTCAGGACACAAGGACTTGGGCACACAGGGATGCAGGGACAAAGGGATCTGGAAAGACGGGGATGCCGAGACACGGGAATCGGGGGACAAAGGGATGCGGGCACAAAGGAACCTGCAGGACACGGGGAAGCCGTGACCCAGGCCGCCCCGTGGGTCCCCGAGCGGCACATGCGGGGCGCGGCATGGCCGCGGCGAGCCAGGCTGAGGCTTCCGCGCAGAGAGGAAGGGAGCTTCCTCCCAGCAAACCGCAGCCGCCCCACAGCCGCTCTGGGTCCCTGAGGAGGCCACGCTTCCCCCCCCCAACCGCCACGGCCCCAGGCTCCCCGCGAGATCCTCGCCCTGGGCCCGCCACGGCTGGAACAGGCCAAGGCGGCCACGCTGACCCTTCGGCCACCGTCCCAGGGAAAGAGGGTTCATCCCTGGGGTGCCAGAGCGGGGAGCAAGAGGCCTCGCAGGTGGGGAAGGCGGAGGAGGAGCGATGGCGGTGGTGCCAGGAAGCCAAGGCCTCGGAGCCCAGGGAGGAGCCGCTCGGCCTCGCCTTCCGTCCTTGGTGGGGCCCAGCATGGCAACCCCAGAGCCGTGGGGATAGGGGTTCGGTGACCTCCTACCCACCCTGGGACACAGCCACGGGTGGGTTCCAGTCACTGACACCCCCCCCCCCCCCCTACAGGGATCCCCCAATCCTGGAGGGGCCCCAGTAAGTCCAGAACCCCCCCAAGGGAGCCCCAGTTAACACCTCTCACAGCACAAGAGGAGCTCTAGTAACCCACAAAACACCCCCCAAGGGAGCCCCAGTAACCTCAAAACACCCACCCCAGCCCCAAAGAGCCCCAGAATACCCCCTCCTCAGCCCCAAAGAGCCCCAGTAACCCCAGAACACCCCCCTCCTCAGCCCAAAAGAGCCCCAGTAACCCCAGAACACCCCACCCCAGCCCCAAAGAGCCCCAGTAACCCCAGAACACTCCCCTCCTCAGCCCAAAAGAGCCCCAGAACACCCCCTCCTTGGCCCCAAAGAGCCCTACTAACCCCAGAACACTCCCCCAGCCCCAAAGAGCCCCAGTAACCCCAGAACATCCCCTCTCCTCAACCCAAAGGAGGCCCCCCAGCATCCCTCCCACAAAATCCCCAACCCCAGAGTAACCCCAAGCTCCACCCAACATCCACCACCCACTCTCCAAGCCCCATTTCCCCATCAGCCCCCCCTCCCCAATCCTCAACACCCCCTGTCCCCGGCGCAGCAAACAGCCAGAACCGCATCTCTGAGTTGTGGGGTTTTACTGGGGCCTGACTGGAATGTCTGGGGTGGGGGGGGAAGGCCCGGGCTCCCCCCCCAGAGTCCGTTCACGGGGTGGGAGGGCAGCCCCCAGTCCTCCCATTTCAAACCCACCCCCTCCCAGTTCCGTGGGGCCCCTCAGTCCGTGCCAGGGGGTGGGCAGGGGGGTAAAAAACCCCTCAGTCCGTGCTGGGGGGGTGGGAAACACCCTCGGTTTCCCCGTGGGGTGGGTGGAGGAGTGGGAAGCCCCCTCCTTCCACATCCCAGGGGAGGGGAAAAAGCCCCCTCGGTCCCCTCCGTGGGGCAGAGCGGAGAAGGCCCCTCAGTCCATGCGTAGGGGTGAAGCAGTCTCAATCCGTGACCCTCCAACTCAGATCCCCCCGGGGCTGGGGGGGTAAAAAGCCTCCTCGGTCCTTGCAAGGTGGGGGGAGGAAGCCCCCTCAGTCCATGCCAGGGGTTGGAAAGCCCCCTCGGTCCATGCATGGAGGTTGGGGGGGGGGGGGGGCAATGAACCCCCCTGTCCATGCCCTCTCGGTCCATGCTTGGTGGTTGGGGGGCGAAGAACCCCCCTATCCGTGTCCAGGGGTTGGAGGCGGGGGGGGGGGGGGGGGGGGGGGCGGGGGGCGATGAACCTCCCTGTCCGTGCCTCTTCAGTCCATACCAGGGGGTTGGGGGGCTAGGAACCCCTCTGTCCATGCCCCCTCGGTCCATGCCCGGGGGTTGGGGGGCCACGAACCCCCCTGTCCATGCCCCCTCGGTCCATGCCCGGGGGTTGGGGGACGACGAACCCCCCTGTCCATGCCCCCTCGGTCCATGCCCGGGGCTTGGGGGGGCGACGAACCCCCCTGTCCATGCCCCCTCGGTCCATGCCTGGGGGTTGGGGGGCGATGCAGCCCCCCCCAGGTGCTCAGTAAGCCGGCACCTGGTGCTGGTGCTGGGGCAGGAGCTGGCAGCCGCTGTTGACGTGGCTGAGCACCTTCTGCTTGAGCTGGGCGACCTGCTCCCGCAGGAGGCTGGCGGTGGAGGCGAGCTCGGTGTTCTGGCTCTTGAGGCTCTTCACCTTCTCCTCCAGGCGCGAGATCCTCTCCAGTTTCCTCTTTCGGCACTTGGAGGCGGCGATTCGATTCCTCAGCCGCTTCCTCTCGGCCTTGATGCGCTCCTGCGTGTCCATGTCGATGGGGGAGAGCGGGGGGCTCTCCCCGAAGCTCGGTACCTCGGGGACGATCTGGGGCTCGTCCTTTAACGGAGGAGGAGGAGGAGGCGGCGGCGGCGGGGGGAGCCTCGGGGGGGGCGCGGCGAAGGGGCCGGGGTCCGCGGCGTAGCTGACGGCGGGGTAGGTGCTGAGATTGGCGTAAACCGGAGGCTCCGGGGCGAGCCCCGCGGCGGGCAAGTCGCCCGCGTTGCTGCCGCCGCCGCCGCCGCTTCCTCCTCCGCCACCGCCTCCTCCTCCTCCTCCTCCTCCTCCACCGGCCGCTCCCAGCTGGTTCTGCTTGTGCAAATCCTCCAGCGCTTTCACGAAGCCCTCAGCGAACTCCTGCTCCTCGGAGGCGGCCGCTTTGGGGTAGAGGAACTGCCCGCTGGTCGGGGTGGTGGTCACCAAGCCGTTGGACTGGATGATGAGCCGCTCCAGCTCCGGGGACGCCAGTTTGAGCAGCCCCAGCTCGGCCGAGCCCAGCAGCCCCGCCGCCTCGCCGCTGCTCGCCCCTCCCGGGGCTTTCAGAGCCGCCGCGACCTGCTCCGGTAACGCCATGCCGAGCGCGTCCTTCTTCATCATGTTGCCGCCGTGGAAGGGCAGGAGGAGCCCGCTGCTACCGGAGGACGAGGGGGCGAAGCCGCTGCCCAGGCCGCTCAACACATCATCATGGTAGAAGGGTGTTTCCATCCTCCTCCCCCGCCCGGCTGCGGGGGTAAACGGCGCCGGGGCGGGGGGAAGGGGGAAGGTGCGGGGCCGGTTTAGGAAAGGATTGTTGGGGGGGGGGGAAGAGGGTGTGTGAAACGGAGACCCCCCCACTCCGTGCGCGCACGCAGCGTTTCTGCCGCCGCCGCGCGCGCCGCGCCGCCTTAAATACAGGCCGCCGCCGCGGTGACGTCACCGCGCCACGCTCCCATTGGCTGCGGGTGACGTCCTCGGTCCCGCCCCGCCCTCGTTTTGCATAAAAAGGGGCGTGGCCTCGGGGCCCGAGAGGGGAGGGGGAGGAGGGAGGTGGTGCCACGCCCACTCCAGTTGCCCCGGGAGACCGGCGGGTAAACGGGACAACAGCGCGCGGGACGCTGGGATGACGTCAGCGCGGGGGGGGGGGGGGGAAGGTCACGTGGGGAGGCGGCGGCGCGCGCCCCGCCGGGGCTGGGGGGGGTGGAACCGGGACCGGGAGGGTTAATGGGCACGAAAAGGGGGTGGAACCGGGACCGGGAGGGTTAATGGGCACGAAAAGGGGGGGGGAACCGGGACCGGGAGGGTTAATGGGCACAAAAGGGGGGGGAACCGGGACCGGGAGGGTTAATGGGCACGAAAAGGGAGGGAGGAACCGGGACCGGGAGGGTTAATGGGCACGAAAAGGGGGGGGGAACCGGGACCGGGAGGGTGAGAGAAAGGAATAAACACACCGGGACGGGGCTGCGGGGGCTCCTGGGGAGTTGGGGGGGGGGGCACCGTGCCCCCTATGTCCCCCCCAAGCATCATGGACCCCATCCCTGTCTGTCTGTCCTCCTGCTCTGGCACCCTGTGTCCCCTTATGTCCCCCCCAGCACCACAGACCCCATCCCCATCTGTCTGTACCCCCCCAGCACCATAGGCCCTATCCCTGTCCGTCTGTCTGTCTGTCACCAGCACTGTGTGTATGTCCCCCAGCACCATAGGCCCCATCCCTGTCTGTCTGTCCCCCCCAGCACCATAGGCCCCATCCCTGTCTGTCTGTCCCCCACCAGCACCACAGGCCCCATCCCTGTCTGTCTGTCTGTCCCCCACCAGCACCACAGGCCCCATCCCTGTCTGTCTGTCCCCCCCAGCACCATAGACCCCATCCCTGTCTGTCTGTCTGTCCCCCACCAGCACCACAGGCCCCATCCCTGTCTGTCTGTCTGTCCCCCACCAGCACCACAGGCCCCATCCCTGTCTGTCTGTCTTTCCCCCACCAGCACCACAGGCCCCATCCCTCTCTGTCTGTCCCCCCGTGTCCCCCCCAAGCACCATCGACCCCATCCCTGTCTGTCCATCCCCCCCAGCACCATAGACCCCATCCCTGTCTGTCTGTCCCCCCCAGCACCATAGACCCCATCCCTGTCTGTCTGTCCCCCCGTGTACCCCCCCCCCCAGCACCACAGGCCCCATCCCTGCCTGTCTGTCTGTCCCCCTGTACCGTGTGTCCCCCCCCATCACTCTAGGCCCCATCCCTATCCGTCTGTCTGTCCCCGCTCAGCGTTCGCCGCCGCGGTGCACATGGCGCGTGGCCAGCGGCGCTTGGCCGTGGCTTCACTGCTCTGGGCCTCGTGCCACGGTGGCACCGGGTTGGCGGGGGGGGGGGTTCAACATGGTCTTTGCCCCCCCTCACAGCCCCCGTGGCACCGGAGAAGGAGTTAAGCGATGGCGGCCCACGTCACGCCGGCCAAGCCCGCGGGCGGCTGAGGGGGTGGATCGGCGTCAGCGCTTGACGTCACGGTCCCCGCGTGGAGCCAGCGCCGGTGGCTGAGGGTAACCCCCCCACCTTCCCAGTGCCAGCAGGATGCGGCCCCCGCGGTGCCCGACGGGGGGTCCCGGTGGTGCCCACTCGCCGGGGCCACGGAGGCCGCGGTGATACCGATCGTGGCCAGATGCCGCGGGCCAACGCTAACGGGGGCGATAAATCAGGGGGAGCCGGTGCCGCGGTGCCAGGCTGGAGGGGTGGCTGTGCCGGTGCTGTGCTGGCGAGGACACCCTGTCCGGTCCGGTGGTACGGTGAGACCCATGGCACCATGAGGGATGTGGTACGGTGTGGGGCACGGTGAGACCCACGGCACAGTGATACCCATGGCACCATGAGGGACACGGGATGGTGTGGGGCACGGTGAGACCCATGGCACCGTGAGGGACACGGGATGGTGTGGGGCACGGTGAGACCCATGGCACCGTGAGGGACACGGGATGGTGTGGGGCACGGTGAGACCCATGGCACGGTGAGGGACACGGGATGGTGTGGGGCACGGTGAGACCCATGGCACGGTGAGGGACACGGGATGGTGTGGGGCACGGTGAGACCCATGGCACCATGAGGGACACGGGATGGTGTGGGGCACGGTGAGACCCATGGCACCGTGAGGGACACGGGATGGTGTGGGGCACGGTGAGACCCATGGCACCGTGAGGGACACGGGATGGTGTGGGGCACGGTGAGACCCATGGCACCGTGAGGGACACGGGATGGTGTGGGGCACGGTGAGACCCATGGCACGGTGAGGGACACGGGATGGTGTGGGGCACGGTGAGACCCATGGCACCGTGAGGGACACGGGATGGTGTGGGGCACGGTGAGGGACACGGGATGGTGTGGGGCACGGTGAGACCCATGGCACCGTGAGGGACACAGGATGGTGTGGGGCACGGTGAGACCCATGGCACCGTGAGGGACACAGGATGGTGTGGGGCACGGTGAGACCCATGGCACCGTGAGGGACACGGGATGGTGTGGGGCACGGTAAGGGACACGGGATGGTGTGGGGCACGGTGAGACCCATGGCACGGTGAGGGACACGAGATGGTGTGGGGCACGGTGAGACCCATGGCACCGTGAGGGACACAGGATGGTGTGGGGCACGGTGAGGGACACGGGATGGTGTGGGGCACGGTGAGACCCATGGCACCGTGAGGGACACGGGATGGTATGGGGCACAGTGAGACCCATGGCACGGTGAGGGACATGGCGCAGCGTGGGGCACAGTGAGACCCACAGCAAGATGAGGAATGTGGTAAGATGTGGGGCACGGTGAGACCCATGGCACGGTGAGGGACACAGCAAGGTGAGGGACGTGGTGAGGGACACGGTGAGACCCACGGCACAGTGTGGGGCATGGCCTGGTGAGGGACACGGTATGGTATGGGGCACGGTGATACCCGCAGCACAGCGGGACAAGGGACATAGGGACAGCCTGGCTCAGCCCTGGCAGCAGGGAGCCCGCAGCAGCTCCAGGTGCCACCCAGGACACCACACCAGCACTGGGGAAACTGAGGGAGGAGGCGGTTGGCCCCCCTGGCACCCCAACCGCTGCAGTTAATGAAACCCCACAGAAAGCAGAGGGTGAGCGAGCCCCATGCCAGGGTTGTCGGAGCCCGGGGTCCCGTCGGGGGGAGGCGGTGGGGGTGCCGTGGCCTCGCTGCCAGGTGAAGCCGCCGTCCTGGTTGTGTTTCCGCTGCCAACCCCATCATTAGGGGTGCGGCCGGCGGCCGGCTCGGCAGGTTCAGACTTTCCATCCTGACGAAACCCGGCTGGCGAGGGACCAGGATGGGGGGATACGGGGGGCACAGGGGGGGGCAGCTCCCCCCGGCTCCAGCCCCACTGGGACCCCTTGGCCAGGGATGGACCCACAGGCACCCACGCACCAGCCTTCGCGGGATGGAATGAGAACCAGCTCTGGTTGTAGGTGCCTTAATCAGTTCCAGGGAAGAAGGAACCAGCTCCGGGGCCTCTGGAAGAGCGGCTGGCGGGCGGCCAGGGACACGAGCCACGAGAACCGGCTCTGGTTGGGCTCAGCCACCAGCAAAACCCCAGCGTCACCTCCCCGAGGGTCACAGCACCGCGGGGTCACCCTGCTGTGTCCCCCCATGGGCTCCCACCCTGACCCCACTGCTGTTCATCCCGCGTGTCCCTTGTCCCCAAACCGGAGACGCCACAGGACGTCTCGCCGGTGGCAACCCCGATGCCGGCAGCTTCATTTTCCTAATGAGCGTTTAATGAGGGCCGTGATTCAGTCACCCCTTCCGCCTGCCGCGAGGGCAGAGCTGTAGGGAGCACGAGTGGGGTGGTCACCTCCCTAAAGCCAACGGCACCGTCCCTCAGCCGGGAGCTGGTGGCCAAAGCAGTTATTCCCGAAGCTGGTGGCAGTGCCACCGTCCCTTGGCTGGGCACTGGTCACCAAAGCTGCTAGTCCCAGAGCTGGTGGCAGTGCCACCATCCCTTGGTTGGGAGCTAGAAGCCAAAGCTGTTGTTCCTGAAGCTGGTGGCACTGCCACTGTCCCTTGGCTGGTCACTGGTCACCAAAGCTGCTAGTCTCAGAGCTGGTGGCAGTGCCTGCGTCCCTTGGTTGGGAGCTAGAAGCCAAAGCTGTTGTTCCTGAAGCTGGTGGCAGTGCCACCGTCCCTTGGTTGGGAGCTAGAAGCCAAAGCTGTTGTTCTTGAAGCTGGTGGCAGTGCCACCGTCCCTTGGCTGGGCACTGGTCCCCAAAGCTGTTACTCGCAGAGGAACACTGAGTCACGCTGTCCCTCGCCACCTGCCAGCCGGGCTATATTTACCCCGGAGCAGGCGGCAAGGATTTGGGATGAGCCCACGCTGCCTCGAGCAGAGCCACGCTCCCCGGAGCATCCTCACACCTCCAAGCCCCTGCTCTCCCTCTTTCCCTGGTCCCCAAGGGCCCGTTGGCTGCGGGCAGCCGGCTCCGTCCCGCTGGCACAGCCGCATCCCGCTCCACCAGCAGCTGAGAGGAGATGCCACCCCATCACTTGACACCCACGGCTCTGATCGAGGACGTGGGCTGGATCCAAAGCAAGATGCCCCCAAACTCCTGTGGATTCACCCGCATCTCCCTGCCCTCCCGGCACACCGAGCCCTTCCCTGGAAAGGGAACGAGGAGGAGAGCGTTTGCCACGCTGGGATTAGCACCGCGGGCAGCGGGCACGCAGTGGAAGCTGCTCTTAGTCATCGCTGCGGAACAGAGCTGGGAAAACAAGAAGTCGGTGGCGGTCAGCGCCTGCCCCCCCAAAACTCACGCGGGTCCCCGTGGGGGGCCACGCTGCCCCCGGCACGGGGGCTTCCAACAATCACAAACAAGAATTGTCAAGACCAAAAAAAAAAAAAAAAAGAAAGCAAGCGAGCAAACACATTTAAAAAGGAAAAAGGAGGAGGAGGGCTTGACGCGTATTTTTAGTTGCTTAGCGCAGCCCTGAAATATTTCGGCAGCCACTCCCTCCGCGTCGCAGGCGGCTGGTGTCTAACTATTCCTGTGCTGCCTCCCCGGCGAGGAACACGAGTTCTGAGTCACCCGGCAGCGCCGTGTGGCAGTGCCAGCACCGCAGCCACGGCCACGCAGCCACACAAAGCTGCCACCAACCCCACCACCATGAAAACATCCAGGAAAGGGAGCAGGGAGGGTCTCCAGGGTGGCCTTTGTGGGGTCCCCCCCGCTCCGATCCAGCCTGTCTTTCCGGCTAGGACGCCCTCGCCTTGCCAGGCTGCACCCACCCACGCCGGCAGCGAGGCTCTGATCTTTTTCCTCCTCTCCAGTTGTTGCTTTTCTCCCGCTCCTCCCTGTTCTGGTTGGGTTTTCGCAGCCGTGGCTCGCCTGCCCGGGCTGCCACGGGGCAGGGTTGGAGCCCCAGACACTCAGGTTTGGGGCAGAAGGGCTCAAAGCCACAGATAAACGTCACCTCAATGCCCAGGAGCTCCCGAAAGGAGCCACCTTGCGCCCAACCTGATGCCAAAACCCCCTCAGCAGGAGCTGTTCGACGGCTCAGGACAAAACTATCCCTGCAAAGGAGAAAAAAAAAAAAAAATGAAGAGAGGAGGCAAGCAGGGAAGGCTGCTAAGGCCTATGGTTGTAATTAAACAAAGCAGAACTTAACGAGGCCCAATCCTGACTCCAGCGCTTCGCCAGGGGATAAGCTGCACTTGGAGGACTCTACCCCGAGCCGAAGCCAAAGGTCCCGTTGTGGTGGTGATTTATCTGGCTAGAACAGACCTTAAATGCCGTCGCTTCATTTTTCGTCGAGGCACATGGTGTTTCTGTGCCTGGAGGGACCCAAAAGGGAGGGAGCAACCCGGGAGGGGAAAGACCGACACGGGGCTCAGCCTGGGCTGTGTTAAAATGCCACACGGGTGTTTACTCTGAGACCGGGTTTCCAGGAGGAGAGGACACGTGTGCCCTGTTCCCAGCGCCTGGAATTGGCTCCTTGGCCAGAGCTGGCTCGCCTGGAATGGGGCTGGAATCCCGGTGCTGCCGGTTAACGCCAAGGAAAAGGCATCTGTGGAAAGCACGTGGCTGCTGTTAGAAACCGGAGGCTTAGCCCCAGTGCTGGATTTATTCCCTAAACCGGGGCTCAGGTGCAGGTGTAGGTGATCCCGGCCTCGTCTGTGGGAAGGAGCAGGACCAGCCAGGGCTCGGCCCCGTCACAGACAGAGAGAGGGAGTCGTTGGGTACAGGTTGGTGATTTATTCCTACTCACCACCGCGCACAAGGTTTAGAAACATTAAAAAAATAAGTATATATAAAAGCATGTTCTTTCCTCATTTTCTCGATGCAGTGGCGATGGCAGAGAGGCGACTTCAAAATGGGAATCAGTTGTAAAAAAAAAAAAACAAAACCCAAACCAAACCCAGAACTGGTCAGCACAAGTCACAATCTCAGTTTTCCCCCTAGAATTAAGCTATTTCCTCCATTCAGGGGGTTGAGGCACAGCCAGAGCCTCTTTCTTCCCCCGGTGCCCCCGTGCAGACATTCAATTCAGATCAGCCAGGATAGTTTGCAGGTGCATTTTGCTCGCCCTGCACCCTGTGGGAAGGAAGATTGGAGCAACTCAAGCTGGGAATTCACAGGAGCTTCCTTAACCTACAGGGGGGACACGCTCACACGCGGCTCCATGTCCCCAAGGGAAGAAAATCTGCTACTAGAAAAGGAAAGAATGAGCACAAGCGGTGGAGTCCATCGCTGGGCACCAAAGAAATGAGGTTGAGAAATACTGTCCGAGTTCAGGACTCGGCATCAGAGGGAAAGGGGGAGAATAAATCAAATAAATCAACTCCACAGCTCAGTTGCTTTTCAGGAAAAAGAAAAGGAAAATGAAGGGGGACACCAGCCTTCCACAAGGAAACACAGAAAGCCCTTTCCTTTAAAGGAAACTTCTAATCTGAAGTCAAATTAGTAATACATTAATCGGGAAACACTCATTTATCACAAAGCTCTCTTGGAAAATCTTGAAGCCAATGCAATGCTTATCCCAGGTTCTCCTTGAACAGGAGAGAGAACCCACAGCCAAAACCAGGGGATCAGCAGTAGCTTAAAAGTCTGTTGGTTTTATAAACCCCCAAACCTTTAAGACTTCGCCTGTAAAGAGACAAAATCCTCAAGTTCGGTGTTTTTAAACCAAAACACTCACGTCTGTGACAAATGCAAAAAGTTTCCCAGGTTTCAAGTACAAAAAAACCATCCAAGCAATCCCGAAGGCATTTGCCTTCATTCTGGCACCATTGTGCATGGTTCAACATTTAAATTAAATCTGGTGACCCCAAAAAATTAAATACTGGTTTCACTCTCAGGATTCCCTTAATCACAAGTGATTTTTGAAACATTTCTAACATGACAGGGAGTGACTAACTCCACTTTACCAGATTAAATAGCTTCCAAAAGGCATGATTCGGGCAGGGATCGACGGACGGAGGGGTAAAAAGGGAACGTTTTGAAGACGTGGCAATCCTGAGGTGATACAAACCCAACGGCCAGAGCACAGGCAGCCTCTCACTGCTTTGCTGACTGTCTGCCTGGTTTCTTTTCCTGCTGGCCTCTTCCACTGCCTGGAATCCCTCGGCCGCGGCCACCGAACACACCTGTGGGGCAGAAAGGAAGAGCATGGGGGTAAGAGCATCTCTGTGAGCCAGCAACGTCTCCCAGGCACTCAGAGCTTCTCAGTGAGTGATGTTTCACCCACACAGCTGCCTGTTTTCTCCTCTTTGGGAAAGATGACGTTTAGATCTCTTCCTTACCACATCCAGACCCTTTATTTACAATCTATTCCCCCTCCCCAGCAAGCTCAGCAACCCCTCCCCAAGGCATTAATGTCCCTTTGTGCTCATTGTGTTATTGTAAATTGAATCATAGAATCCTGGAATGGTTTGGTTTGGAAGGGACCTTAAAGATCATCGAGTTCTAACCCCCCTGCCACAGGCGGGGACACCTCCCATGTTCAATTCTGGAAAACAGAGCCAAGGAAGGGATCCTATGTCTTAAATCCAGTGGGATGGGCAGGTTAGAACGCGACCCCTAAAGGCTGTACGGACAAACCAAAAGCATCGAAGTGGATGACTTGGTTTGAAGGCTGCTCAGCTACAGAAGAAAAAAATGCACCCCTCTGTCAGCACCTTGCTGCCAGACGGAGTGATCCTGGCTACATGAGACCTGCTGCAGACACAGGAGCATCCCTGTACCCAAGAGCCACCTCCATCCTTGTCCCTGGAGCCGCTGAGCCCACTCTCATCCTTCCCTTGCTGACCAGATTCGCTCCAAACAAACAGAAAGCAATTCCAGGCAGGGATTTCTATCTTGGTGTGTCAGCAAGAAAAGGATGGTGGATCGACCCCACCAGCCGCGTCCGGACAAGAGGCAGAGCCCAGAGCAGCTCGGTTTAGGTGCCAGGCAGGACAGCAGCTCTAGATCCCTCTGCTCTGCCAAGGAGATGCACCTAAACCAGGAGCAAAACCAAACTGCTCCTAATCCTGCAGCCCTCGGGATGCTCACGGGGCTCTGGCAGCTCCCTGCCACGCTTCTGCATCTGGCACGCCGAGAAGTAGAAGACGAAGGATTAGCAGTGTCAGAAACAATCATCCTTTCAACTGCGTGCACAATTCCAGCTTCACTTCTGCCTGCTGGCCTCGCGACAGAACCATCCTGCCTCTTTTTATTTCCCCTCCTCCCTTCGTGTCTCAGTAATGGGAGCCAAACCTTTTAGCTAATTAGCAAATGCTGAAGCTTCCCTTTAAAATATTCCATCAGCAAATTTAAGCTGCACATCAAACCAGCAGGGAACCCCGCCTCAAACGGCGCTCGGCTCTCCACAAGGTGGATGTTTCCACAGCAGAGAAAACATTTCAGCTAGAATGTTTGTCCAAACAACCATATCCAAAAAAGCTGCGATGCCAAGGGCTTTGGACACCGAAAAGGGAAGGAGGAAAAATAAAGGCGCCTTCAGATTTGTAAAGGTCACTTCTGCACACTCGGAGCTTCCTGGAGGGAGCGCAGGCAGCAGAAATCACCAGGGATTTTCCCCTCCAGAAGTCCCTGGGACTTGGAAACGCTGCCTGTCACACGTCCCGGGTAGATCCCAGCTGCCCTACCAGGATTCCATGCATAATCCAAACGCAGGCAGCTCGTTAAGGGTGTTCTGCAGACTTGGCCCTTGGTGTCTCAGTCCCCAGGGCTCCTTTTAAACACTCAGACTCCCCAGACCAAACCCCGTTTTGTTGCAGCAAGCAAGCAAGCTTAGGATTTTTAGCTCTGACTGCAGGCTCAGCCTGTGCCAAGAGCAACCCCGGGGCCGAGCACAGGGACCACAAAGCAAACCCCAAATTGTGTGAAGGAAAGGAGAGGAAGAGATCTCGGGCTTCCAGCAGGGCAGTCTGGGGAGAAAAGAGCAAATTTATCCTCTGAGATCTCCCAGCCACAAGAAGTGGGTGAGGAGAGGCAGAGTTGTTTCCATGACCCATTTCTTCGTCAGCGACAGGCTCTCTGTTTATCAGGAACTAGAGTTGTTCGCATCAGGTGGGAGGAACACAAGCCCACAGAGATTTCTTAAAAAATAAATAACTGAACAAGCCAGGAGATCCAAAGTCTCAGAATGGGAGAAAAGATAGTGTTTTCCTATCACTGCCGTGGCCAAAGCCCAGTTCTGTTTTCACACAGAACATCCGTGTGTGTCCCTCCCCAACTCACTGAGCTCACAGACATTGGTCTCACAGGGCCACGCTCCAAACCAGCCAGGAGGGGTAGAAACAGTCACGTTCAGACTCTCTCAAGCTCCTGCCCAACCCCAGTAATGAGGGAGGCACAGCCCTGGCACAAATCCTTTCTATTCTTTGGCAGAGGTTGCTTTACAAGCGAGGCAACACACTTGCTCGGCTGGATCTCGCACAGGAGCGGCTCCAGCTTCTCCCAGACAAACAATCCTGGGCTTAAAGCCGAGAAGCCAGAGCTCTTCCGTGCACAAGAGGTGAAATTTAAATAGCAGGGATCCCGCTCGCCCTTCTCTGAGCTGAAAACCAAACAGGATTGTTACCTCGTCCGGCACCTCCAACACCACGGCCCTTCTGTTGCTTCTGCTGTTGCATCCCGCCACGGCCTCTGCCCTTGGATACCACCTCTTCCTTCACCATGTCAATTATCTCATCGGGGATACGCAGGTATTTAATCGTGCTGCCACGGATGTAGCACTCTGGCATCCTCCAGAACTTGTCTCCATCCTAGTGGGGAGCGACACGTTAGGCTAGGACCAAACCCAGGGGCTTCTGTGCTACTTTTGGGACATTTGAGTGTTTCCATCACTTCTGGAGAGCATGACAGCTCCTCAGCCTTTTCTGGAAACGTTTTTTAGAACTAGCTGCAAAAAAAAAAAAAAAGGGTGGTTCTTTTCCTCCGAATCACGTAGCCCTGTGGCCTGGGGGAAGGGCGCTCAGCCACCAGCAACTGCAGTTTCGATTTGTTCCACAACGGCCTCCGACACCGACAGAAAATGAAGAGGGGGCTGAGGAAACAAGCACCTTCCCTTCTCGTACAGGGAGGGAACTGAAAGCGGGACCAGAGAGGCAAGGGTGGTAAATCGCACACCACGGCTCCAGACATCACAGCTGCACAAAGGCTGAGTTTCTGCTCCCACAGCCTCAGCTGGGAGTCACCTCCCCTCCTTCCCTCCTCTGGGGTGTGGATGGAGCAGGGAGGCAGGTCTGGAGCCAGCTGCCTGCGGGCTCCGTGCCACCAGAGCACGGGAACGGCGGCTGTGGAAAAAAAAGGAGCTTACAGATTTTATATACACATAGGAGAAAGTTTTCAGGTGCTCGCTTACAGAGCGGCATCTCCAGATGTCGTTTAACGCAGTTTCAGGGCTCTCCTAGGACACAACCTACCAGGGCTTCGGCTCCCGTGTATCGAGCTGCGGGAACAAGAATCGAGCGATGAAGCTGAACAACAACTCGGCTGCCCATGATGTAACTGGGAGGAGGAATGGGGACCCGCCTCGCCCCGGCTCGGGCTCCGCCAGGGCTTGGCTGCAGATGGGATCGCTCGAGCCCAGCGGTTCTCAAGCGGCAGCACGCAGCCACGGCGCCTGTCGTGTCCCAGACGAGGGGGTTAAACGGGAACGCCTCGTTCCTCCTCTCCTGGGATAAAATAATCTGCTTCCCCCCCCCCGCCCCTCCAACCTCCACCCCCAACCCTCAGAGTTATTTGGGGCAATGCTGCCTGTACAGGCAAGTCCTTCGCACACAAGACGAGACAGAGAGAAACTGTTCTCTTCCAAAAGACACCCAAGCAAACCCCACCCTGCCTCGGATGTGCCTGGCTGCTCCTTGGCTCGGGATGAGGGCAGGGATGGAGCCAGCTCCTCGCTTCCTCGTTCCGGCCCCCCCCCCCGGAGCGAAGAGCTGCCCGCTGTTCCATGCCATCTAGCGGTCGGTGCCCGGCTCCAAGCCCCGTCCAACCTGGCCTTGAACCCCTCCAGGGATGGGGCAGCCACCACTGCTCTGGGCAACCTGGGCCAGGGCCTCCCCACTCTCACAGGAAAACATTTCTCTCTAAGATCTCATCTAAACCTCCCCCCTTTCAGCTCAAACACGTTCCCCCTCATCCTATCCCCGCCCTCCCTGATCAAGGGCCCCTCCCCAGCTTTCCTGGCGCCCCTTTCCCTGCTGGAAGCTGCTCTAAGGTCTCCCCAGAGTCTCCTCTTCTCCAGGCTGAACTCTGTTGTACAGGAGAGGCTCCAGCCAGTGTTGCAGGAACAGATAAAGCTTTGCTGTCTGTTACCTCTTCCTAGTGCCCTTCCTGCTAAAGAAAACAGCGGCTCCGTCCCTGCTTGTCCCTCCAGAATCATAGAATCACCAGGTTGGAAAAGACCCACCGGATCATCGAGTCCAACCATTCCCATCAATCACTAATCCATGAACCTCAGCACCTCATCCACCCGCCCCTTAAACCCCTCCAGGGAAGGTGACTCAACCCCCTCCCTGGGCAGCCTCTGCCAGGGACCAATCACCCTTTCTGTGAAAATTTTTTTCCTAATGTCCAGCCTGAACCTCCCCTGGGGGAGCTTGAGGCCATTCCCTCTCGTCCTGTCCCCTGGGAGAAGAGCCCAGCTCCCTCCACTCCACAACCTCCTTTTAGGGAGTTGGAAAGAGCAATGAGTTCTCCCCTCAGCCTCCTCTTCTCCAGGCTAAACACCCCCGACTCTCCCAGCTGCTCCTTATAAGACAAGGTGTGCCCCAAAATCCCTCATCCCCACCGCTCTGCCCCTCTCAGGCCTCAAGGTGTTCACTCTGTCGTACTGACATGAAAACGTGTCTCTGTTTTGAACAACATCGCTCAAAACTCCCCTGTTTTGGAGACCACAGATACAGGGGGAATTCTGGGGAGCACAAGGATCTCTGCTGGTCTCCCCCACAGGGCTCTGATGTTCTTGAGGCAGGGAAAGCAGCACCAGCAGACATCCAGCCGGCTGCTGCTTTCCCGCAGCGCACAGCTGGGAGAGACAAGACCAGACATTTCTACTGAGGTGGAAGCCCAAAACACAGATCCCAATCTGCCGGAGCTGCTTTGGCCAAGGGCAAAAGAACCAGACGGAGCAGAGCCCCGGTGCGTGGAAACAACCGGCTTCTCCGTTTGGATGTGGAGAGGAGTTAATGAAAGGCAGAGAGGTGTTCAGAGCACAGCTCGCTCCTCGGATGAAGGCTCCGTTCCTGGGAAGCTCAGCAAGGGCTATCGCATCCCAGCACCGCGCTGGGAACCCTCTGGGCAAGGGACATGCCTACACAGCACAGAGCCACCACGCTCCAGCCTGTGTCCAAGGACCTTCCTTAATCATGGATAGTATAAATCAGAGAATTATAAATCATAGAACGGTTTGGGGTGGAAGAGATCTTAAAGCCCACTCAGTTCCACCCCCTGCCACAGGCAGGGACACCTCCCACTGGATCCGGTTGCTCCAAGTCCCATCCAACCTGGCCTTGAACACCTCCAGGGATGGGGCAGCCTCAGCTTCCCTGGGAAACCTGGGCCAGGGCCAAGATTGCATTCACATTCCAGGCTGGAGCCAGGATTCCAGAAGAGCGGTGGCTGCTGAGGAACAGCACGGGTGGTCTGGCTGCAGGCCTGGTGGCCGGGGACCCCTGGGGGCTTCCCAGGGCTCAAAGGGGGAGGCCCCTGCCTAGGACAGGGCCCGGCCTTACCCGGGACGTGCAGATCACCTCCCGTAGGTTGATGTTCATCCAGTTGTCGCAGCTCACCAGGTGCCCATTGTACGTCTCGCCATTCTTCAGCTCAACCAGCTGCAAGAAACGGGAGTCACAGAATGGTTTGGGTTGGAATGGACCTCAAAGCCCATCCAAGTCTCACCCCCTGCCACGGGCACGGACACCTCCCACTGGATCAGGGGCTCCCAAGCCCCATCCAACCTGGCCTTGAACCCCTCCAGGGATGGAGCAGCCACCGCTGCTCTGGGCACCCTGGGCCAGGGCCTCCCCACCCTCACAGCAAAAATTTTCTGCCTAAAATTTCATCTCAATCTCCCCTCTTGCAGCTGAAATATGTTCCACTTCATCCTCTCCCTGATCAGGAGCCCCTCCCCAACTTTCCTGGAGCACCTTTCCCTGCTGGAAGCTGCTCTAAGGTCTCCCTGCAGCCTTCTCTTCTCCACGTTGAGCAACCCCAACTCTCTCAGCCTGGCTTCATACGGGAGATGCTCCAACCCTCGGATCATCTCCGTGGTCTCCTCTGGATTCACTTCAAAAGATCCATGTTCTTCGTGTGCTGAGGAGTTCAGGAGGAGTCCTAGAGCACTGGCCCAGTCCCAGTACTGGGATCTACCCCCAGCGTCACCCGCAGGGCTCCGGTACTCACCATGGGGTGGTTCTGTGCCGTCTTCAGCAGAGACAGGGGCAGCTGCAGGAGAGAGGAGAGGGCGCTCAGGCACCACCGGGAGCAGGGACACCAGGATCAGGGGTTAAGCAGGCAGAGGGCCCCGGGATTGGGGAGTCAAGCAGGGAGGGGACCCCGGGATTGGAGGGTCGAGCAGGGAGGGGACCCCGGGATCGGAGGGTCGAGCAGGGAGGGGACCCCGGGATCGGAGGGTCGAGCAGGGAGGGGACCCCGGGATTGGAGAGTCGAGCAGGGAGGGGACACCAGGATTGGGGAGTCGAGCAGGGAGGGGACCCCGGGATTGGAGGGTCGAGCAGGGAGGGGACCTCGGGATCGGGGGGTCGAGCAGGGTGGGGGACACCGGGATCGGGGGGTCGCGCAGGGAGGGGGGACCCTGGGATCAGGGGGTCGAGCAGGGACGGGGGCCCTGGGATCGGGGAGTCGAGCAGGGACGGGGGATCCTGGGATCGGGGGGTCGAGCAGGGACGGGGGACCCCGGGAGTGAGGGGGAGCACCGGGATGGCGGGGGAACGGGGGACACCGGGGTTGGGGAAGGGAAGAAGGAGGGACACCGGGGCTGGGGAAGGGAGGAGAAAGCGGGGGAGCGAGGATACCGGGCTGGGGACCGCTCCCTTCTCACCATGATGCCGGTGCTGGAGCCGCCGCCGCTCAGGCCGCCCCTCGGGGCCAATCCGAGCGCGGCGCGGTCCCGGCGGAGCCAATCCGAGAGCAGAACGCGGCCTCGGCCGTAAAGCAACGCCGCGCCTCCCGGCTCCGCGCGTTTTACGACAGCGCGGGGGGCGCGAAAGGGGGACGCTCTGGGCAGCGGGAGGGCTGTATTCTATGGTAACCCAGGGACGCTCTGGACAGTGGGAGCGCTGTACTCTGTGGTAGCTGTGGGGCGCTCTGGGCTGCTCGGCGTGCTCTGTGGTGGCGGGGGAAAGGGGCGGAGCGCTAGGTGGTGTTCGAGGCGGGGGGCGCTCTAGGCGGGGGGCGGAGCGAACTCGGTGGTGGCGGGCGGGGCCGCGCTCAGTGCGGGGCGGAGGCGGCGGCGGGACGGGACGGGGCCGCGATGGAGAAGCCGAGGCGGGCGGTAGTGGTGACGGGTACGGGGTGGGGGCACCCTGAAGGGGTAGGGGAGGAGGACTGAGGGGGAGGGAGAGGGAGATGGGGACAAGTGGGGGGAGGAGAGGGATGGGGGCCCCCTTCTCTGGGGTGAGGGAGGGGGTATGTGGGACTGGTAGGGGGTAAATGGGGAGGGGGAGATGGAGGCCCCCTTCTCTGGGGTGAGGGAGATGAGGGACCCCTTCCTTGGGGTGAGGGAGGGGGTAAGTGAGGAGGAGGAGATGGGGGCCCCCTTCTCTGGGATGAGGGAGATGAGGGATCCCTTCCTTGGGGTGAGGGAGGGGGTATAATGGGGACAGGGAGATGGGGGCCCCCTTCTCTGCGGTGTGGGAGGGGGTATGTGGGACTAGGAGGAGGTAAATGGGGAGGGGGAGATGGGGGCCCCCTTCTCTGGGGTGAGGGAGGGGGTAAATGGAGGGAGGGAGATGGGAGACCCTTCCTTGGGGTGAGGAAGGGGGTAAATGGGGAGAGGGAGGTGAGGGACCCTTCCTTGGGGTGAGGGAGGGGTCTGCACGGTCAGGAGCTTTGGGGGGGTGTCTGCCCCTCGGGGGGAGTCTGTGGGGTGGTAGAGGGGGGGCTGGTCCTTCTGCGGGGTGATGGAGAGCTGTAGCCTGGGGGGGGCTGTCCCTGTGTGTTTGCGAAGTTCCCTGTATGGGGTATTGGGGGGCTCTTCCCTGTGTGGGGTGCTGGGGGGTGGCTGGTAAGCCCTGGGGATGTGGGAAAGCATCTTGAGGGGCTTTGGGGAACAGGGGGGCTGTGGTGGGGGGTGCGTATCAGGATCTGCGGTGTGTGTTTTTTGGTGTGGGGCTTTGCAGCCCCTTTCCTAACGCCTGGGGGTTCGGGGATCCCCTTCTTTCATCCCTGATCCTCCCCAAGGGTTTGTTGCCTGTAGAGAGAAGGGAGCTGAAACTCCTCGGGAGCAGGAGAGGCATTTGGGGTGCAGGGCGGGGGGCGTTTGCTTGTGATTACCCCATCCTGTACCATCAAGGTGTCCAGGCTGTTATCGAAATCACCCACGTAGCGCGGCAGAAGAATAAGTGAGGGAATGAAAGGCCTCGGCGTTGCGGACGAGAGCTTGTCAGGCTCCTTTCCCCCCGGTACAAAGGCCGAGCGGGTTGATTTGTAGGGCAGGCGGCCCTGTGACAAATGGGGAACTCGTGGGAACCATTCAGGTCCCCCCCCCTACCCCAGCAGCTGAAGTTGAGGCCGGTTGAATAGCAAGCGCGGGGGCGAGGGGTTCGTTGTCACCGAGGCGCTGGAGCGGTTTTAATTGGAGTCAAGTGGCTTTGCAGAGAGCGGTTACGGAGAGTGGAGAAGCAGGTGGTGGATTCTGGCATTCCCAACCCCATATCCCCCTGTGGAGCGGCTGCTCCGGGCGGTGACTAAACAGAAAAGTGGTGTCAGTGAATGCTCTGCTGCTCGCAGTGCTTCTCCTCCCTCTTTTTTTCTCCTGTTTTCAGGGAAATCTGCTTCTAAAGTCCAGTGGTTATCCTGTCCCATCCGCCTGTGTTGATAACGTCATCGATGTCATGCAGCATCATCGTGGTTCCATTCAATGTCCTCGCTGAGGATGAGTTATTTGTGCGCCATTTCTGGTTTAGAACTCTTTAAGGAGCTAATCCCACAAAGCTCATTAGGTTTCGCTGGTAACGAGCCTTGGAGGGCCTGGCTGTGGACGTTGGAGGAATTCCTGGGCATGTTCAGTGGAGTTCGATGCTGCTGACAAAGTTGCTTCTCTTCCCCAAAAGTGATAAAGTGAGGGATTTGTGCAGATGAGTCAGAGGAGCGAGAGCTCGTGGTGGTGGTTGTGCCAGTTTGCGTTTGGCTTTGGAGTTAAGGGGCTACGTTACGTTCGTGGGCACCTGTGGGTTTTCAGCCTTCCAGTGGCAGAATTGGTGAAAACAGATGTATTTGAATTCTTTTTTAAGCTTATTACGGTTTCTTTAGGATTGAAATGAGATTTAGAGGAGGTTCAGATTAGATATCAGGAGAAATTCCTTCGCTGAAAGGGTTCTCGGACACTGGCAGAGGCTGCCCAGGGAGGTGGTGGAGTCTTCATCCCCAGAGGGATTTAAAATACAGGCAGAAGAGCTGCTCAGGGATGGTTCAGAAGTGGACTGGACTGGGTGATCTCAAAAGTCTTTTCCAGCCAAGCGATTCTATGATTCTGTGAAGCCTGGCAGGGCATGATGGTTTGTTTACAGAGCCTGCAGGACTTGCAGAGGCATCAGAAAAGGGATTTGATGATTGGACTTGTTTGCCCGTAGATCACAGAATCACAGAATAACCAGGTTGGAAGAGACCCACTGGATCGTCGAGTCCAACCATTCCCACCAATCCCTAAATCATGCTCCTAAGCACCTCGTCTACCCTGACCTTAAACACCTCCAGGGACGGTGACTCAACCACCTAATCGTCCCGGTCACATCGAGCTCTGCTCAGGGGACGCACACCCACTCGGATTTTGTGGGAACCTCTGGAAGATTTACTTTGAGGAGCTGTTGCCATGGGTTGGATTGCGAGAGACCCATCAGCATGGACAAGCCTGCGCCGTGCAAATCCCTTCTGCCCGCCGTGCGCGGTGCAACCTCAGAGTCGCTGCTGATAGCCCGTAGAACGTTTCCATTAACGAGTCATCCAATATTGGGAGTCGCTCTCCAGTCCTCTCCCGAGTTAGACACAATTTATGTCCCCTAATTGCATTAGGCTCACAGGGTACCCCTGACATTTTAAATTAGCGTCTATTGACGCTTCGCCCAGATAAATGGCCTAACCTTTGTGTGCTGGCTCGGGGAAAGATGTTATGGATTACTAGTTAACTCTTAAGTTATTCATTAGGAAATTCAGACTTGGTGAGTAAGTATTTTTGATCACGCTATTGTAACCTTGGCTGCCGGGTGCGGGTGAGTTGGCAGCAGCATTCCGTTTGTTTCTTCCTAAGGAAGGAATGGGGACCAGCAAAGGCTGGTCTGCATTTGTGGAAGCATCTGCTGTGGGCTAAAACAGACAGGAAGAGAAAATCCAATAATCGTTCTCATTCTGTGACATCGGTCAACTTATCTGCTAATAACAAGCCTTTCTGACCCGGTCAGGAGGAGAGAAATGTGCTTCCCTGGTGTCAGCTGGGGAAAGAGTTCCTCTAAGGCATGCTGTTGTTTTCTTTCATGGTAAAAAGTGTTCAGACCAACTGTTCCTGTCCAGGTCTCTTATTTGGTGCTTGGATCCCTGGAGATGTTCAAGGGATCCAGTGGGAGGTGTCCCTGCCCATAGCACAGGGTGGAATTGGATGATCTTTTAAGTCCCTTCAGACTCAAACCGTTATGTGATTCTATGATAAATAAGGATTGGGCATTAGAAGTTGGTTTTCTTTCAGGATATATGGACTGGGAAAGCACGGACCTCTTCACAGCTTATAAATTCAGTCTAACCTGTGAGGATGACTTCACCACTGTGGATTTTTCCTTCTCTTCCAGGATTTGGTCCGTTTGGAGAACATGCTGTTAATGCCAGTTGGATTGCGGTTCAGGTAACACTACAACTTCGTTCCTAACAAGTTAAAGGAGAGCCATGCTGATAACTTATCCGTAGAGATTTTAGTTTGCAGCTCTTTTATAACTTGCCTTCCCAGTTTATCACCCGAGACCGGCTTGCTCCAGGCATCCCAGTGCTCATCTGGGTAATGTTTTATTCGCTTTGTAGAAAACAATGTCGTAGCTGGTAGAATTTAAAGATACTGAGTTAATGTAGCTCAGACAGTAAGGAATTCGTGTGCTAACGCTCTGGGTTGGAACGATGTGAAATGGGACAGGGTGCCTGGAATCTTCCTGAGCCCTAGAGAATTCAAAATAAACAAACAAACCAACCCAGAGGAATTGTTAGTTTCTCTCTCAGCTGGGTCTGAGAGCTGGTTAACCTTTGAGCCGAGTCTTATCCATAACGTGACTTCTATCCCATAGTCTTGTGAAGTCAGGCGTCCTGCAGCGTCGGCTGGTGCAGGACTGAGTGTCAGGGCTTCGAATCCAGAGCAAAGCAGCCACCGCTGCCTCCCTTCCCCTCGGTTCCCTCTGCAGCTGCCTGCTCCCAGGAGCTATGGGGGGATTGGGCAGCGTTTGTGGCCCGGATCCAGCCTCCCCTCTCCGCTGGGAAGCAGCGGCAAGGGTTGCTTGACCGATGGAGATGGAACCGGCCGGAGACAAGAGCGTTTGTGGAGGATTGTTGCTCTAGCAGGTCATACATGCTTCAACGAAGCACATTGATGCCACTTGTAGCTGCGCACCCGCGTGAGCCTGCTCGTCGGTAACACTGACAGATCCACAAACGAGGCAGGAAGGCCCTGGCCCAGGGTGTCCAGAGAAGTCGTGGCTGCCTCATCCCTGGAGGTGTTTGAAGCCAGGTTGGGTGGGGTTGTAGCCCCCTGATCCAGTGGGAGGTGTCCCTGCCCATGGCGGGGGGTTTGGAGCTAGTTGGGCTTTGAGATCCCTTCCAACCCAAACCGTTCCACGATTCTGTGAAGAAAAAATCCAAACTCTTGCTGGATGCCCAGCTGAACTCAGGAATTGAGACTATTTGGTGTAAGAACGTCAGTGAGGGACAATGCCACATTATCCCCCTTCTTCCTTATTTGTCACTTCTGGATGTGGTTTATGACAAAGCTCCTGGGAATTCCAGGGCACCTTTTAGCACAGTTGCTCAGGGAATTAAATCTATTTTTCTTCCCAGCACATCTCTCTTCCCTTCAGAGCCAAGATTAATATCTTCTTTAGAATGCTTTTAAATTAAATCACAAACTCTAATCAATTACAGCCGACTAATGTCCAGATGTCTAATGTGTTGGGTGGTAGGAGAAGATGAAACCTTTGCCTCCGAGAGCCTTCTGGAATACATTTGGAAAGGAATCTATCTAAGTTAAGGTTTGCTTAGCTTAAGTTTGGGGGAGAAATGCAAGCTGGAGGGGCACGGAAAGCAACTGAGATTTAGTAGTGAGGCTGTTTGATTTGGGTTGTTCTTCTTCGTGCAATGCCAGATATTGTAAACAATCTACTTCTATTCCAGAGGAGACAGACAAAAGGGCATTGTGCTTCTGGGGCAGGAAGAGCGGTGGGTGTTTGCTTGCAAATCCAAACCTGATGGCTAATTCCCATCCAGAGGAACGGCGTGTCGGTCTTTCAGCTGGAGGGCACCAGTGGCTGTTTGGCTCTGCGGCTGATGCACGATCACCCGCGTTCTAAAGGTGTTTTAAGGGCTTGGGGCTGCTCTGAGAGTACAAAACTCCAGTCGGTGGTGCGGGATCACTCGGAACCCACCTTCATCCTGTCTATCGGTGCGCAGGCTGCGAACCGCAAACAGAAGCGTTGAGGCAGCGGGGAGGATTTGCCTTTCCTTCCCCCGTCTCAGCCCCGAGAGGCCCAGACAAAAAGGAACAGCATGTCTTTGAGCACATGCGAGTTGGGTATTGTGCGAGTTTCAGACAGGGGACTTCATGGAGCGGAGTGGACACAAAGGCGTGTCTGAGTTTCTGAATCCCAGACGGTGTGATCTGCATTTTAATAGCACAAAAATCAATTAAACAATCTCTCGAAATCCTGCCTGGCTTTAGGGCTAAGCTAGTTCGGGTTTATTACAGCTTTTATTATCCTGCATCCTGAGGATAAAATTCTCTGCTATTCTTTCCAGTCCTCTTTTTGGGTTTATTTGGCTGCTTACATGGAACAGGGACATGGTGCGGCTTTTCCTGTTGTGGATTTCTAGGATAGTTGCGTGTTTCTGGAAACTGAACGCCTCTTACACGTAGTTACTGTACAGGTACCTTGGGTAGCGGCGGTACCAGTCAAATAACACAAGGATGAAATGTTTGGAGACTTCCCATAAATTCAGATTTATGGGAAAAGGGGAGAGATTTCCCATAAATTCAGAGAATGACTTCTTTCCGCTTGCTTTTCCGGGGCTTACAGCGAAAATGTTCCGTGTTAGTGTGGGCTTGCTGTTCCGTGTTTGCATCTTTTTAATATTTCATCGGAGGAATTTTTCCAGCTGGGATTTTGGCTGAGGAAGAACCTTCCTTTCAAGAAGTTGTAGCTGAAGCAGGCGCTCTGTCGGGTCCCTGAAACGGGCTCTCTGGGGGCCGTTTCAGCCTCCCAGGTGGGGCTGAGGGGCAGACGCAGGTGAGCTGCGAATCCGATGGGCTCCTGTCTTCATCCCCTCGAAGCGCTTCTGGCTGAGCCCGAGGAGGAGAGAGGTCAGAGCGCGTTCTGACATTGCGAAGGACAATTGCTGTCAGGGTGTCTAGACAGACCTGATAAGGATATTAGAGGCGCACAAAGGGGAGCATTGTCGAGGGGTCAGGGAATGGGTCAGATGTGTTCGTTTTGCTGTGTTTGTCAGGTAGACAAGGCTGTGGGTAATAAGTTGTCTGTGGGCCAGCGGACGTCTTTATCACTGAATGGGAGCGTGTGGGCTCTGCGTTTGGTTAAAAGAAAGCTGCGGATTTGTAAAGCTAAGGTTTAACGCGGCGGCGTTTGGGGAAGGTAGCTGTCCCTGGGGCTGTGCGGCTCATACAGCCCGAGGTTTCTTACTTGCTGTGGGTGCTCGTTCCGCGCAGCCGGTAAAACTTGCCGCCGTCAAATCCATCTCGAGGAGCTGTTTCACGCTCTTTAGAGAAGTGATGATGAATTCCTACCAATTAGCACGCTGGAGACCTTCCTAAAGAGACTGGCTTGTGCTTGAATACTCTCGTTTGTAAACTCCTTATATTAAGGCACCACGTAAAGCAGGCAGCGTTTGGAAGGCACGAATGTGTAAAGTAGATGTGAGGAAACACCACTTAGCATCCATCTGTGGTAATGAACGTCTGTGTGTGCCAGACGCTGATCAATACAGCGAGACCTTAATATCAGGCTCGCCCTCAACATCAGACTTGCCCTTGGAGCCGCAGCAAGTGATTTGTCGTGGTTGTTGCTCATATCTGCCGGTCCGCGAGAGTCTTACTCTTGCCTTTGCGGCGTGTTTTCGTTATCTTCAGTCGCGTTACACTCCGTGGTCTGTCTCTACAAGTGTGAAAGGGTAAAGAAGCAACTCTTGCTGATAATGACAGAAGAAAGGGTGATAAGACCCTGACTTAGAGGAGGTAGGATTGTCATGGGGGTGTCCAAAAACCTCAATGTGTCCTCTCCTTTCTGCTGTCTTTTAATTTGGAAGGATTTTAAACCTAGCCTGAAGTTTCTGCTCCTCTGCTCTCATGACACCCCCACCTGGAGCTCTGCTTTCAGCTCTGGAGTCCTCAGCACAGGAAGGACATGGAGCTGTTGGATCGAGTCCAGAGGAGGCCACGGAGATGATCCAAGGGCTGGAGCATCTCCTGTACGAGGCCAGGCTGGGAGAGTTGGGGTAGTTCAACCTGGAGAAGAGAAGGCTCCGAGGAGACCTTAGAGCAGCTTCCAGTCCTGAAAGGGGCTCCAGGGAAGCTGGGGAGGGGCAGGGATAGGATGAGGAGGGACGGTTTTAAACCAAAAGAAGGGAGATTGAGATAAGGTATCAGGAAGAAATGTTTTCATGTGAGGGTGGAGAGGCCCTAGCACAGATTGCCCAGAGAAGCCGTGTCTGATGCTGGTGTTTTAAAAGGCCTGAAGGAAATTGGCTGTGTTTATTGCCTGGATATTTGGGATGTTTTCAAGGCATGGCTTTAGTTAACGTTGCAGAGGGAGAAATCATTCACTGCCTTAGCTGAAGCGCTGCACTGGTAATGGCTCACATTGCAGAATGAGGTACAATGTATGAGGTACAGATAAAGCTAACGTTGGGTCGGGCTGTTTTGTATTCCAGATTCTGCCAAGATGAAAGGAAGACAAATACGTTGAGGAGCGTATGCCACTGTTGCTCCAGTTTCTCACACGAGGAGTGTTTGCAGTGTTTGTGAAGGCTCTCGGATGCAGAATCACAGCCTGGCAGAGCTGTCATCCTAACCCCAAGAGCTCTTTGTCTGGGAACAAATGGGAATTTGCTCTCTGGGCCAGCAGTCCTGAGAAAGGACAGATGTGTCGATGAATATAACCCTCCCGATTCTACTTTTTCTACCAATACCCAGTTCTTTCAAGAAGCGAATATAACTTGATGCTACTGTGAATAATGCAGCGTGGGTGTTGCTGATAACTATTGTCAGTTAAATGCTGATTGCTTTGTTGTACACACATCAGAGCAAAACTAACAGTCCTGTGGGTGAGAACTGTTAACGCAGGTGGAGAGGTGCCTTTCTTCTTCCCCAATATGTTTTTTACAGTTCTGTTTACAAGGTTGCACAGCCTGCTGCATGCTGGTGTTAGTCCTTCACAGCACCCTCTGCTAATAAACTTTCCTCTGCTGAGCTTGTGTCTGACCATCCTGGTTTTGTTTCCTTATGCTCTCAGGAGCTGGAGAAGCTGGGACTGCGAGATGACGTGGATCTGCACGTCTATGAGGTCCCAGTTGAATACCAGACGGTGCAAAGGCTCATTCCTGCGCTATGGAAAAAGCACAGCCCGCAAGTGAGTGAGTAAAGGGAGGAGGAGAAAAGACAGAGCGAACGGTTGGGATCTGTCGTTTGTACTGCGACGAGCATAACATGAAGTCCCGTTTTCAATGTATGTTCAGTCCCTTGCTAGATCTTTTCCTCTTTTGTCATGAGAAGGTGTGAATTTGTAGAATTTTATAGCTCGGAACAGAGTGCTCCAATTAACGAGAGCAGCC
The DNA here is from genome assembly GCA_033459285.1 of Clamator glandarius. NCBI lineage: Eukaryota > Metazoa > Chordata > Aves > Cuculiformes > Cuculidae > Clamator > Clamator glandarius. Next base: position 167,101 of record JAUNZM010000861.1, on the reverse strand, counting down.
GGTGTGAAGAGGCCGCTGCGCGGGGCTGTCTAGACAGCCTGTGGTTAGACTGTGCCACCTGGGCTGTTCCAGCTCTGCTCTCAGCTGTGAACATGCCAGCGTTTGTTTTTACCCCGAGGACATCTCAATTTAGGCCAAGAGGGGGTGAAACAAGAAGAATTCTGTACTGGACCCACAAATGAAGGGGCTGGAGAACAAGTCTTACAAGGAGCGGCTGAGAGAGCTGGGGGTGTTTAGCCTGGAGAAGAGGAGGCTGAGGGGAGACCTCATTGCTCTCTGCAACTCCCTGAGAGGAGGTTGTGGAGAGGAGGGAGCTGGGCTCTTCTCCCAAGGGACAGGGGACAGGACGAGGGGGAATGGCCTCAAGCTCCACCAGGGGAGGTTCAGGCTGGACATCAGGAAAAAAATATTTCACAGAAAGGGTCGTTGGTCACTGGCAGAGGCTGCCCGGGGAGGCAGCTGAGTCCCCTTCCCTGGAGGGGTTTAAGGGACGGGTGGACGAGGCGCTGAGGGACATGGGATAGTGTTTGATAGGAATGGTTGAACTCGGTGATCTGATGGGTCTCTTCCAACCTGGTTATTGTATGATTCTATGAAATTCACTGATAAAATGACTCGCTACTGTGATATTCATTCAAGAAGTGCGCGATTCCATCAGTCTGTAACTGGTTGTGTTTTCCCACCTTTTGGAGTCTGGTTGACCTAACTTGTTTCTTTCCCCTTGTAGCTGGTGGTTCACGTGGGTGTTTCGGGCATGGCAACAACGGTAACTCTGGAGAAGTGTGGCCACAACGTAGGTTATAAAGGCTTGGACAACTGCCGGTTCTGCCCTGGCTCTCAGTGCTGCGTAGAGGGTGGCCCAGAATGCATCGATTCCATTATTGACATGGACACGGTGTGCAAGAGAGTCTCGGCGCTGGGGCTGGATGTCACCATCACCATATCCAAGGACGCCGGCAGGTATGAGATACCTGTGATTGATGGGGAAAACACACATTGCGTTCAAACAAGTCACAAGCTTTTTGTTTCTCTCAAAGCTGGCAATAGTGTCGGTTCTCCAGTGGTCAATCAGTCATCGGGGGAAAGAGAGAGATCTTTCCATTTCATTATCTTAGGTCTGATTAAGAAAAATCAGAAAGCTGAGGGGAGGCTCTTGATCAGGGAGGGCAGGGATAAGACGAGGGAGAACGGTTTTGAGTGGAAAGAGAGGAGATTGAGATAAGATCTTAGGAAGAAACGTTTTCTGTGAGAGTGGGGAGGCCCTGGCCCACATTGCCCAGAGCAGTGGTGGCTGCCCCATCCCTGGAGGGGTTCAAGGCCAGGTTGGATGGGGCTTGGAGCCCCTGATCCAGTGGGAGGTGTCCCTGGGGGGTGGAACTGGATGGGTTTTGGGGTCCCTTCCACCCCAAACCATTCTGTGATTGCAGCAGTCCCGCAGACTCACAACACCTGCCTCGCGTTCCTCTCTTCATTGCAGGATTCTCCTGCCGTGCTGAACGATACGAATACAGTTCATCCTCTCCTGCAGTTTACGTGCCGTGTCTGCCACTTGTTGCTGACTGAGTTCTATTCCTGTGTTTCAGATACCTCTGTGACTTCACTTACTACACTTCCTTGTACCAGAGCCACGGCAGGTCGGCTTTCGTTCACGTGCCTCCGCTGGGAAAACCGTACACGGCAGAACAGCTGGGTCGGGCGCTACAGGCTATCATCGAGGAAATGCTGGATGTTTTGGAGCATTCTGAAGACAAAATCAATTGTCAGCATGAACACTGAAAGCGGGCAGCTGCTATTCTAGTATTGCACTTCCAAAATTTCCTCTGCGACTGGGGAAAAAGGTCTGGAACGTACAGACCCAGAATCGGAGACTTCAGCAAGGAAAATTCCACTTCTAAAAATTGACAGTTTGGGGTTGTTTTTTTTTGTCCAATGTGTGCATTTCAGCCTAGGCAACAAAGGATTCAAAACATCTTTTTTTTAAACCACCTGCAACCACTCATTTCTGGCGTGACTGAAGCGTGTGCTGGTGCTTTCCAGGGCTCATCCGTCAGCCAGTGACAGCTACTGACTGGTCTCGTACAGCGCAGATGGAGAGTTTCTCACCTGCACTTGCTCTTCAGGTGCAGGGAATCGATAACCCCATCTTCTAATGAGTGGTTCTTAAGTTGAAAGATTTGCTTTCCTTTTGGTTTGGTTATTTTGGCCCGAGTTATAGGTTATAGGGTATTATATGTCAAAGTACAACTGGAAAGAGTTGGACTGGTGGGGGGTTGTCTGTTGTAAAACAGCGTGTGGTGGAGACGAGGAGTCTTTAGCATTGGTTTGCTGAGATGGAAAATTATTTTAGGCGCTGATTTCTCATCCCACGTTGTCCAAATATTCATAGGGTCCTCTGGAATGTCCTGGTTAACCGGTAGCTGCGGATGGAAGGGACGTGCTTTGGCTTCCTTTTGTTGTAGAGCAGGAGAGCTGTTTCGTACACTTAACGAGCCTAACTTGCGCCAAACATCTCCGAATGCCCTTTTTTAATCATGGTTTTGATGCCACCTTCCTCACTCAAGTCAACCATATACCTCCTGTACAAAACACGTTGTTCCTGTGTGTATAAAGCAAATCGGTGGCGGTTAAATAGCTTTGCTAAAAGCCACTTTCTCCGCAGGAGATCTTTATCCTAGACTCTTGGTGCTAGCTGCTATTTTTAAGGTGAAGGCTGAGTAATTTATAACTTCCCTGGTTATAAATTTTCCTTCTTGTTAAAGGTTAGAAGAGTAATGTTTAACTGAAATTCAGAGTTGCCTCCTTGATTTATTGCAGGCGTAAATATACGACTGCGCTGATTAGAAGATGTTCTGCCAAATCAGATCTAAAATCTTATTCCCACTGTAAACCAGAGGCGCTTATTTGAAAACTAGGAATTCTGCTTCAATTGAGTATTCTGGGCTGTTTTAGTGTCCCCCTCCCAGTGGGAGGGCGCCAAGTGCTGGTTCTCATGTGAGTTTTCCCTACAATTAATTTAGGGAAGTGTCCACACAGGTTCTAAGTGGGATTTTAGCAGTGGCTGACCCTTGTCCCGTGTGTGCGTTTCCTTCTGAATTACAAGACTCCGGCACAAATCAGATGATGTTACAGTGGGAACAGACAAAAAAAATGATCTTCGATGACCAGTAGGTCTCATTGAGAGGCCACTTAAATGAAGAGGTCTGTGATTTGATTCTAATACTTCTACAAATATATATATATATATGTATATATAAACAGCAATTTGAAACGTTCTAAAATACCATTATTTTAGTTTTTCAAATGATGGATGATTCCGCTATCGTATCTCTCAGTGAGAGCTGCCCTTAACGTCCTGTTTTCCAGTAGAAGTCTAGCGACCAAGGCGACACCGTTTCTCCTCCTGAATCTGGAGAGAGGATGGAGGCTTCTGCCGTTGTGATAACTCTGCGAAGGGGACCCGTGCGTGAAGACGTTTGGACAGACTGCTTTCCCGAGGGAATTCCTGCTGTATTTCCTAGACAGGCTTTCCCAATCACAGGAGTTTTGCCTTCCAAGTAAATACCCTCTCGCAGGTTCAGATCCGAAGTAGCACTTGTCAGATTGTCCGCAGGCAGGCAGACTTTCTGATCGGTAATTTATTATATTTAATATTTTGTTTAAATATTCGCGGTTTGACACGCTTTTGCGGATAGTCGAGCTGCTTATCTTGTAGGTTTTGTTCCTTTATCTGGTAGGAAGGTTTTGTTGTCGGTGTATCGTAGCTGCTGAATTTTTAAATGAGGAGTGATTCCTGTATTCTGCTAAGTTCAGTTAAGTGATTTTCAGTAATGCTATTTAATTTACCTGTAACGTAGTCGGGAATGAAACGGGAGTGGAAGATGAAAACAATTCAGTGAGGGAATAGCAGGATGGTGATCGTGGAATCGGAGCGGCCGTAGGAAGGGCTGGTTGGAGGTTTGGAGACGGGTTGCTGGCTCCGCTCCGTTAGCGATGAACGTCTCTAAGCGCCATGGGGCTGGTCTGTCCATGTCTGCTGAACGTTTCTGCTTCCTCGGAGCAGCCCTGGAGATCCCCCTGGATGTGGCTGAGGAGGAGTAGCTCCAAACCCATCGTCGTGGGAGGCGGCTCTCCATGCTGGTCCACCCATCTTCTCCTTGGAGCCGCCTGGCTGCTCATGGAGAAATCCTTGAGCCAATTCCCGTGCCCACTGTTCGTCCAAGAACTGCAGTGGTTGCCGTGTCAGTGTTAAAAGTCTCATTTTTGGAAATACTTTCCTCTGAACGTGACTTTGAGCTGCGTGTTTCCTCGTTATCTGTTTTTCTGAAGCTTCCGGGCGAGCGCTTTCTTAGAAAACATAATTTAATTTATAATCTTTTGGGTTTTGTTGAGAATTAGTCCTCAGAGGCTGTGTTTGTAAAGGCTGTCTTGTATAGCGAATAGAGATTTGTATAGCGAAACATTTAAAAAATGGCATTTAACTAATTTTATTTAATCCCACCTAAATTAAATCCTTTTTGTTTTTTTTTTTCAAAAGCTTTTGGTTAAATTCATTGATTGGTAACGTCTTTCCCTATGGATGCATATTTGCTCTGGAAAGATGACGTTACGGTGACGCAGAGCTTCAAAGAGCTGATGTTTTGTGTAATGCTTCCTCTCTGCTTTCTATTCCAGATCATCGATAAATTGAATTTGCTAATTTGTACTGACTGAGAGACCTGTTGCCAACCACAAAACATTTCCTGCTAGGAGTAAGCGTAGGAAGTTCAGGTTTAGCGTTAATTGCTGTGGCTGCAATTAATACAATGCAAAAGCTGGCAGCGTTTTTTGGAATCCTGTGACTGCAAAATCTTCTCTGGGGATCTGCTTCACGGAGAAACGGGGGTGAAGGTGTTTTGTGTGGAAGAGAGAATTAGGGAGGTTCCGCTGTATCGGGTCTGCTGTCATTTTATCTGCTTGCCAAGAGCTTGGAGTAGGAGCTGTCTTGACGAGTTGGAAGGGTTTGTTGGTGACAATTTAATTGTTTCGGTTATTAAATGCTGCGGAGGATTTTGAGGAACTCCAGGTACTTGTAAACTCCTCCATGGTGGTTGTGACGTCTGGAGATGCTCCCCGTGGATTGGACTGCCCTGTAAAACACAGCAAAAAGAAAAGATGGGCTTGAAAAGCTTCTCGACCTTAAAGATTCACAGAGGACTTGATGATCCTTATGGATCCTTTCAAACTCAAGTTCTTCCATCGTGTGGTTGAAAGTAACACCCATTGATAGAAGCTCTTTATATTTTTTTGGCAGCTTATGGAAAGGATGCTCAAATCCGTAAGATCCTTTGGAGCAGTTCACGCTTACCTGGAGGATTCCCCAACCTGGTGGCTTCCTCCTAAACGTGGTGGTAGTGGGAAGGGATGAAAAGGTCATGAAGATGGTGAGAGGTGATGAGTGTGGTTGTGACGTGAGACTGCAGCCAAGAACTGTTGAGCTTCGAGAGTCTAGGAGGGGCCTGACCGAGGGCGTTTGGAAGTTTAAGGCTTCGGGAACGCCAACCGGTTGCTCTGCTTTCACCCCAGAGAGGAGGTTCAGAGGTGTCCAGGGTAAATGTGAGATCAACGCTGACTCCTTGCAGGAACTGAGAAAGGGTTTTGCGTGCGACTGATGCATTGGGTAGGAAAATGGGCTCGTTGAACCAGGGTTTATCTCTATCTCAGATGGCCACACATACATGTAGCATTCCAGCTCCTGTGTTTCTTGCTGTTCTGCTGGTCGTACAGGCAATATTTAACCTTTCAGTGCCTCCATCAGCTGGCAAAGGAGATTATTCAGGTCAGTGTCACGCAGTGCCAGGCCTGGACTCGCAAAGGGGCAGCGCAGACTCCCAGCACTGGTATTTTTCTTAATGAAAAAGCTAAAAAAGTCATAATCCAGTGGAATTTCTTCTGATACTCGAATAATCTTCACTTGACTGAGTGAGAAATTGTTGGTCTCGCGTGTAGGCTCTTAGGAAACGTGAAAAAAGGAATCGCACGAGGAGGAGCGTCTTAAAACCCAAAATGGGAAACCATGTAAACGATTTCTTTGGTAATTCCTCGCAAACACGAGAGGTAGCACCGGCCTAAAGCAGTGGTTCTGGGCTGACCGTGCTGTTTCATGGTTTAACTCATGGCGACTTGTGCAGCTTTTAACTTGGAGAGTGTTTCTGACTCTCCAGCCACGCAGCTGGTGCTCGGGCACCAGGGGTGGTGTTTGCGAGCTGACTGGAACCGGTGTGTTTAGATGTAGGGAGTCCACTTATGTGCTTTTTAATTATGATTTCCAGGCCTCATCTCTCAGCGCAGGTTATAAACTCGTCTGCAATGAGTTTGTACCTACTTTCACAAAGTAGCTTCCTTCCTATCGTCTCCTTTCCTTACTTTAATCTGTATCCAATGATATTCCAATGAGAAATTTCAGAGTCGTAAAGGTTTTCTTTCCAACTTTCTCTGTTGGCTTGGATAAAATACCCCTAGTTGATGCCATAAGTAGATGGATTTGTTATTTTTGCACCAGAATCCCTAATGTTTTGCAGTATAAAGTGCACTTTTTCTTAAAAGTTTGTATTCGTGTCTTACCTGATGGGATTGAGATTCTGCCAAACCTCTGAAGCTGAGGGTATTGTCAGTTCTTCATCATGTTAACTGAAGCCTGAGATCTGCTTCTGCTCCGTCTAAGATGAAATAGAGACAATACCTCCCCATAGATAGGAATTAAGTCTAGGAAGTGAAACTACACACTGCCCTTAGATAAAACTCTGTGCTACTTAAATACACCTTCAGGTTTTCTATTGCACCAGCTTCTTAAATCGCCAATGTTTACTTTGATTAAACAGGGAGTGCCTTGTCCTGTGCTGGGCTCGCTTTGGGAAAGCGGAGTGGGGGCGATGGGGCCAGATGAGCCGTTTGCACATCGGGGGGGTGGAAAGACTGGGCTTTTGGCACTGGGAGAAACTGCTGGACTTGTTCAGTGTCCCCTTTATCCAAGGATGCTCTTCAGAAACTGCACTGGATTGAGTCCTCGAGGTTTTGTGACACGCGCTCGGACCTGACAGACGATAAAACAGAGGGTTTGCCACTTTGGTGTCGCGCTCGGTTGGGTTGGCCAAATCTGTGAAGGTTATTCCATCTCTTCTTTAAGGTTACGTGTTTTGTTCGGGCTCTGTTGCGCGTGTTACAGCATCACCCAGCCTGTCAGGTCCCCCGTCCGTTAACCGTGGTGAAATAACCAGTTGTCTGTCTGGGTGTCTCAGGAGATGCCAATCTCCTGCCTATCGGGACTCTCAGAGCTGCAATCCTCAATCTGTCGGGGCTTCTGTTTTTCTCAGTGTGTTCTTGCAGTGCCTTGTAAAACCAAACAAATCTCGCGTGTCACAAAAAGGGCTGTGTAATAAAGAACCGGTAACAAACCTTCAGCTTGCGATTGCTAGTCTGGACTTTGTAACTGAGAATTAAACCGATGTTTCAAGGTAAATAAAGAGTTCAACTCGCACTCCTGGTGGTCTCTAATGGGTCACTTTTAAAGATGCCTTTTGTAGAGGGGCATTTTGGGGTTCAAACCATTTCCTAAGCACTTGCTGCTGGTGGCGATGAGCCCTGGGCTGCAGGGATGCTCTGCTGCCTCTCATCATGGGAACAGCTGCTTTTTTGGGCTCCTTCTCTTAGACCTCAACCACAGGTCTCAGGTGTTTGTGTGGTGTTATTCAGAACAGTCTGGAAGTTCGATCTTAACGTTATCTACCGTGGAGCTGGTTTCTTTTCCCTTTTATGTTCTTTCTTCTTACCTTGAGGTAGCTTTTGCAGCCCCAGCCTAGACCTCGTAGCTGAAGAGAGGAGCAGCCGCCCCTGTGAATGGAAATAATTGTGTAAAACTTGTTCAACGTTACTGATGTTCAGGCACTGACGCCCACGATTGTGTCTTTCCCCTGATCTGATGAAGAATCCTCAAAGTGTGCAGCAGCGAGGTTGGTTCCCAAGAGCCTATGATCCTGAAAGCTTTAGGGAGAAAAAGCTATGAAAAGGTTTCTTTGTGAGTTTAAGACTTAACCATTGCATTCAAGCTGGATAATCCTGGCAGACAGCAGGAAAAAGATGATTAATAACCCACCTTGAATGTTTCTTGCACCAAAAATGCCAATTCTACCCAGATTTTGGTTCTCGTTCTTGTTATTCATAGAAAAAGGCTGAGAGCAGCTCTGCCTGGGTTTGGAGAGCAGAGTTTGGAGCCTCACTCTTCCAGCGACTGGAGTTGCTTCCGTGCATCCTAAACTGGAATCGGGACAAGAGCTTCTCATCCACCAGCACCTCCAAGTCTTCAGGGCTGCTCCCAATCCGTGCAACCTGGCTTTGACCGAGGACAACCTTCTGTTGGCTGCTCCCCTCTTCCTGCTGCCACTGGTCCTGACTGGGAGCAAACTGGAGCGATGAGGAGGGTTGGTGCCACCAGATGGTGCTGCCATACAGCTGGAACGCAGCTTCACCCTCGGTGTCAGACCTGGACAGCCTGAACGTGCAACAACACCTCAACAGCTCCGGCTCCGTCCCAGGGGGCTTCTTGAGGTCCTGACTTCCATCACCCTGCACCGAGGCAACCGTATCCTGGGCTGCGTCCAGAGCAGCGAGAGCAGCAGGACTAGGATTCTGGTGACACCTCACCTGGAGCCCTGCGTTCAGTTCTGGAGTCCTCAGCACACGAAGGACACGGAGCTGTTGGAGTGATTTCTAGAAGAGGGCCGTGGAGATGATCTAAGAGCTGGAGCACCACCTGGACGAGGCCAGGCTGAGAGAGTTGGGGTTGTTCAGCTCTGGGGAGACCTTAGAGCAGCTTCCAGCACTGAAAGGGGCTCCAGGAAAGCTGGGGAGGGGCTCTGGATCAGGGAGGGCAGGGAGAGGATGAGGGGGGAATGGTTTTGAGTTGAAAGAGAGGTGAGATTGAGATGAGGTCTTGCAGAGAAATGTTTTGCAGTGAGGGTTGCCCAGAGCAGGGGTGGCTGCCCCATCCCTGGAGGGGTTCAAGGCCAGGTTGGATGGGGCTTGGAGCAACCAGATCCAGTGGGAGGTGTCCCTGCCCATGGCAGGGGTGGGACTGGATGGGCTTGGAGGTCCCTTCCAACACAAACTATTCCATAATTCTGGGACTTCTGATATTGCAGAGATGGGAGGAAATGAGGCAACCCATCAGCATCAGGTCCTGCAGCACAAGTGGCGATTGCGCCAAGGGCGTCGGTGGCCGGTCTGGAGAGTCCGCACGGTTTGTGACTGCAGGGTTGGGGGATCAGAAAAGGAACGCTCACAGTTCTTTTGAAATCTCTGCCTTTTCTGTCTCTTTTTGCTCTCCTAGCTCTGGGAATGTGTTTTTCCAAAGCTGCTGTGGCGAGCTTGCCGAGTTGACCAGCCTTCTCTTCAGAGACGGAGCACTCTGTCGTTCTCCTGGTTTTATTATACTTGCCGAGAGCCAGCATGCGCTGGACACCGGGGTAGTTTGAGATCTTCCAAGCGTGAGCCAGCTCACGTGCTCCCTGGAGAGGACACGGTCTCTCACCCTGATGCAATCCCTCTCGTTTTAATTCGCTTTATAAGGCGATAAGCTTTTCCTGCGAGGTGGTGTTTCCAGAGTGATGTCATGCTGTTGGGTAAGCCATGTGCCAATGAGGTCATTTTGCAACCAGAACCCTCCGGAGGGACAGATCGAAGGTTTCAGTTGTCGGTGGCGAGGAAGCTCTTCACAGAGCATCCCGCTTGGGTTCCTTGGCTGCAGACCCAGGGAGCTGGGAGGAGATCTCTGGTGGACTGACTCCTCGTAGATCTTAACTTCTTTCTCCTAACAACCCGCTTTGTTCCCCCTCTTTTCTTCCTCCCCCACTCCTCAAGCCCTCCAAACCCTTCGCAAACGAGGTGGGATTTTTGGGTAGGGTCCATCTGGCAGGCTGCTCGTCCTCTGCGCTTTCCCGGCTTGCGAATCAAAGCTGACCTCGAGCAAAGGTGCCGCAGAGCCCACCCTCTGGTGCAGCCCCTGCTGAAGGGCTCCCAGCAGAAACTTGCAGCTGCGGATCTGGTGCAGGGGAATGGCTGGAATTTCCTGCCTGCTCCAAGCAGCGTTTGCTGCTCTCGGTGGAGACGTGTTCAGGCTAGTCTCAGGTCAGGGTTCGCTGCCTCTTGCACCCAGACAGGGGCCAAACAGGCTCCCGGAGCGGAGCAGAATTCCCAGGATGCTCTTCCCACACAAGGGATGATGCTCTGGCTGAGCAATTCTGCACGCCAAGATATTTCAACCATGCTTTCCCTTCCCGGCTGCTTGGAGGTGCCTCATCCTCTGGATCCAGCCCTTCAGGAGATGCAAACGGACGTTCGAACCTTCCTCTGCTCTGGGCTGGGGTGTTCTTGGCCGCTTCCCAACTGGCATCACGGCTCAGCCCTGGGGGAAATGTCTCTCTCTGCTTCTCTTCAGCCGCTTCCCGCTGCGGTGGCCGCTCCGGTGCGGGAGCCACGTGCCCTGTGTACACAGCCCTTCCCCAGGTCACGCTCCAGTGACTAATTCCCTCCTGACGGGCACAGAAGCCTCGTCCATGCCCCGTTCATAAAAGCATCAATCTATTTATGTTAGAGGTTGGGCTGAGAGTAACCTCGCCTTGATCCTTCAGCTGCTTTCGTTCTCCTACCTCATCCAAAATTGTGCCTTACACTTAAAAAAAACACCCGGAATCCTCAAATCTTTAAGGATTTTTCTGTGTTGTCCTTCCCTTGTCGCATCTCTTGGGCTTTCCTCGGTACCACAGGTGCCGCTCTGATATGAGCCTGGGTTGGATTTGGTTTCCTGGATCTATTCCCCCTCCCTGCTCCGTGGTGGAAAGGTTTTTGGAGGAAGGATTTGGAGCTCGTCTGGGTCCCTCTGGAGCCTCCACAAAGGCTAAAGCCGCCGCTTTCCCTCTGCTGCTCCCTTGTGCTTCACTTCTGGGCTCAGCGACACCATCCAGGGGGAAAACAATGGTCCCAAACCCCTCCCCAGCTTTCTTGTAGCCCCTTCAGGTACTGGAAGCTGCTCTAAGGTCTTCATGGAACCTTCTCTTCTCCAGGCTGAACAATCCCAACTCTCTCAGCCTGTCCTCGTACGGGAGGTTCTCCAGCCCTCGGATCATCCTTGTAGCCTCCTCTGGACCCGTTCCGACAGCTCCATCTCCTTCTTCTGCTGAGGATTCCAGAGCTGGACACGATCCTCCAGCTGAGGTCTCTCAGGAGAGGAACAGAGGGACAGAATCGACAGCGAAGGGCTGTTCCAGCACTTTGGACGGGTGAGATGCCTCCCCTTTGGAACTGAAAGAGGCTCATGTGGTGGAAAATCTTCTTTCTAAAGCTGCTTCTCAATATTCATCACTTCTACTCTACCCAGACTGAGCTTGTCGCCTGCTCCTGGGGTAGGTGATGCACTTGAGCCCTTATTTCTGTCTTCTGAGGGGGAAATCCCATCTGCCAGGGGTAAAGCATCCGAACCACAGCTCAGCCCTTACCCCTGTACATCCATCGGGGAGCCCGTTCCAGGAAAAGTGCTCGTTGCCAGCAGAGAACCTTCAGCATCACCGTACGGGAGGCGTTTGAGGAGGTGAGCGAGGGTTCTCCAGTGAGAATTCCATTTTTGGCAGCTGGATTGGAGCAATGTCCTGCGCTGCCTGGCCAAGGCGGCTGGGAATTGGAGTTAATCATTGACCTTGGGTGCAGTGGAGGCTGAAACGGCTTTGCCCAAGGGGAGCGGAAGCTCATTTTTGGCAGATGCTTTAATTCTGAGGCAAAGGGAGAAAAATGTGATCCCCCTCATGACAGGGCAAACTGTGTTTTACCTACCTGACCCCATCCTGTTTGTCTTTTATTTAGAAACGTCTAAAGGTCAAGACAGTATCCACTCTGCCGACTCATCATGACATCGTCCAGTGCTGAGAAAACACAGAGTGAGGCTTCCCAAGCATCTCGCCCTGGCAGCAGAGCAAGAACCTTCCTCTCCCATCGCTCTGCACCTATTTCCAGACCTGGAACGAGGCAGGATGGAACAAACCTTGTCATTTGACTGAGGCTGGCTGCTCTCCTTGCCTCCACCAAGGTTTTTTTCTCTATCCTGAGTTACTCTTGGAAGTGGTGAAGCTGCCTCCAGCCACCAGCTTCTTTAGAGGCCGAGCCAAAGGGCTGCGTGGAGCTTTACGTGGTGGCAGGAGATACGGGAAGCTGAGCTGCCCTTCCCTTCTTCTCCCTTGGCTGAAAAATAGGCCATGGGAAAGCGTTACCTGCCTCGGTGGCTGGGATTGTTGGAAATAGCCCCCCTCCAGCACCTGATTTGTGGTTTCAGGGAGCATGTGAGGTGAGGGGAAGCAGCCCCACTCCCATGTCCTTTGTCTTGCAGAATTATGCTCTGGATGGAAGGTGTTGGAGGCCAGGCTGGATGAAGCTTTGAGCCCCCAGATCCAGTGGGGGGTGTCCCTGCCCATGGCAGGGGGCTGCAACTGGATGGGTTTTGAGGTCTCTTCCGACCCAAACCATCCCATGATTTGGTGGGAGGATGCTGTAACCTTGCTCTGTTGTCCTGGGGCTGATGCACGCCCCTTCTCGAGGCTCTCCAGCTTTCGTTGGCGGCTCTCAGCACCTTTTCCGGAGCTCAAGAACCACAAGGAACCATCAGCCCTAAAATCCGGAGGGCAGCACTTCCCCTCTTGCCTCTTCTGGTAACCAGCGCTGCAAAAATAACCGAGGTTCCTGCAAGCACCCACGGGCGAGCGGCCAGGGGGGCAATTTTACACGTTTTGGGGAATCAAAGCCCTCTGGATCCCTCTCAGATGATTCCACCCCCGTCAGCTCCATGTGCTGGGCTGGAGGGGACCCCAGCGACGCTCCCACCAAGCTGGGGAGGCAACAGCACCCGGGTGGTCACGGAGCCGAGGTTGGGTGTTGCTGATTTTGGGGTTCATCCCGTGGTCCTGCAGGGCACCAGGGGTTTCTCCAGCCCTGCTTGAGTTGGGTCAAGTTCAGGGCTGCAGCCGGCTTGTTTCATGGGGAAGTGACTAAAGTTCCCGTTCCCCTTCCCGTTTCTTTTGGTATTTAGTCTCAACAGTTGCAGCGCGTCTCCTTTCCCCCGTGCTGGCTCAGCTCGAGCCATGGGTGACTCCGGGGGACGCTCGGGATGGCAGCGAGCACCCTGTGTCCTGCTCGGTGCCCCCTGCCTCTTCTCTGGAGATGGAGAGGAGGTGAAAAGATCCTTTAGACCTTCTCAAGCTCAGCAGTGCTCCCTCTGAGCTTAACCTGGACTTTCCAGCAACCTCTCCAGCCCCCTGGCCTCCACATGATGCTTTAATCACCCAGTTTTCTTTCCTGCTGGCTGCATCTGGAGGAGCATCAGCTCCTCCTCACCCTCAGCCCCTGAGGTCACTGAGTCTCCAGCCACCAGCAACCCCAGGGCCAAGCGCTCTAGATTCATTCCGGGTAGGTGAGAGCTGTGCTGGGGTTTGTACCTCGCCGAGGGATGCACGGAGGATGCATTCACCGGAGAGGAACCTGCATCCCGCTGAGTGGAGGCGTCGGATAAACCTGACCTTCCGATGCAAAAAAATGATGCGTGAATGGCCCAGCAAGGACCAGAGGAAACGTGGGACGCTGTTTACGCGCTGATCTGAGGCTCTGCAATCGCGGCTTGCAGGCTGGTGAGGATCAAGCTGGGACATTTCATCACAGGTCACTCAGCATCCACAGCTGCTGATGTCGCAGCCCGTGTTTTATGGCCCTGGTTGGACGGTAAATCTCTCACTTCCAGGGTTGGTGCCTTTTTGAGGGGGGAAAAACATCCGGCTTCGGCAAACTTTGATGCTCTCCGAGCATGAGCCGCCCTGCGTCACTCGTGGACGGGGCTCGCAGTGCGCCCACGGTTAGAAAACGCATTGCAAAAGCAGAACCTGAGGATTTAGGGGTTTTGACGGGTCTTGCTCAAGGACCGGGCAATGCTCCTGGGTCAGGGCCTCTTCCTGCACCCGGACACGCGGCACGGCTCCAGTTTGGCTGTGGACAAGCCTGTCTGGCGCCTGCTGGGGACCTGGAGATGCTCAGGGTGGAGGTGGTTGTGCCCTGGGGTGTTACTCGGAGGTTTGTGGTCTTCCTAGGGTGATGCTCCCTCTCCATTCTTCCCTGAACTGGGGGGCTGATGGGTTACAATCCCCCCAGCTCCTAAAATCCCTGGGAGAGGGCATCGCCGAGGGGCTTGGTGCTCTTGGGAGCTCCCTAAGGATCCCACAGCTCAAGCTGGAATGAAAATTTTTCATGGAAAGGGTCATTGGGCACTGTTGGAGGCTGCCCAGGGAGGGGGTTGAGTCCCCTTCCCTGGAGGGGTTTAAGGGACGGGTGGATGAGGCACTAAGAGACATGGGTTAGTGTTTGATAGGAATGGTTGGACTCGATGATCCGGTGGGTCATTTCCAACCTGGTGATTCTATGATTCTAAACCTGGCCCTGAGTTTTCCCCCAGGGTTTCTTTCCAAGCTGGAGGCTCTGGGCAGCATGAAATGGTGCGAGGTCTCTGGGTGGGTTCCTCCTGCCCCTCTCCATCCATCGCTCTGCTAGGACGGATCCAGAACGGGGCAGAGGAGCCGGCGCCGGGCGATCCCCTCCAGGTGACGTCGCTTGTGCCGGCAAACGTCTCGTTTCACATGTTTTTGGGTGAAACATTTGCTTCTGGGTTTGCCTCGAGCAACTCCTGGAGAAGTTGGGCGAGAAGGGCGGGGGGAGGCTGGAGGATTAACAGCCCCAAATCACGGGATTTACTGGAGGCACGTCCATCCCGGGGTGGGAGCAAAGTCAGCAGCCAGGCGCCTGGCTCAACTTCAGGAGATCTCATGAGAACGGCCTCGCCGGCACCGGGGGAATCCTGTTCGTGTCTCATCCATCCGGGAGTTTCTCATCCCTCTGCTCGTGTGTTTGGTCCAAACGTCCTTTAGGGGAGGTTGAGGGGCGGATGGTCCCATCCCAGCCTCACTGCTTTGCTCCCACCACGACTTCTCTCTTCCCCGGTCCTGCAGGATGTTTCCATCCGCACGTGGTCCTGCTGGATCCCTGCCACCCCGCGTGCCCGGCTTCATCCTGACCCCGGCATGACGCAACCCCCAGCCGCGGTTGCTTCAGGAGGGACTGGACCCAGGACGGAGCCAGCTGAGGTGCACGGAGGAGCTTCCGCACGGAGCTGGGCTGTGCAGGTGGTGCGGTTGGACATGGTCCGATGTTGCTCCACTCCCTTTACCGTCCGTGGGCAGCACGAGCCGGACTGTGCTCTCACTCCTTCCCTGCTCCGATTCTGCTTCGGAAAGGGCGCAGGGAACAGGCTGCGTGTCTGGCTCAGCCGCACGCGGTAACGGGCACCGGAGTGAGGAAAAGCATAGGGACGGCAGCCGAGGATGCTGGGATGGACAAGCTGCCCCGCGGTGCTACCCGGCAGCCCTTGCCTCCTTGCAGAGCATCCTCTCTCCATCACCCTCTGCCTTTTCCGAGGCCACCGGGCGCTCCAGCAGCCGCCGATGGGGCAGCAGAGGTGAGGGGCATCCCCCAACCATGAGGAAAACGGGAGGTGGAAGGGAAACGCTTGTGTCTGAGAAGAAGCATGACACGTTTTCCATCTCCTCGGCTCCAAACCGTCTTGCGGATCGGAGCTCGCGTGCAAAATCCCGGGCGGAGAGGAGCGATTGCTGCTGGATGTTTACTCCAGCGGCGTCACAGCCCGGGACAGGGAGGGAGGACGGAGGGCGGGCAAAGTTCTGCTCTTATAAAGTCAGCTCTGGTCCCCTCCATTCATTCCCCTGGCAGCATCGTTGCCAGCCGCGCGTCCAGCCTTCGCGCCACAGCTCCTGCAGATAAATCCGCTCGAGATCGCTTGCGCCATGCCGGGAGCGCTGAGGGATGCCGGGACCACCTTCACCTGCCTCCAGCTCCTGCTGCTCCTCAGCGGTGCCGAGCCCAGGCCCCACGCGTGGGATGAGGACAGGCTGCAGCTGGAAGCCCTCAAAAAGGGGATCCTGGAGCGATTGGGGCTGGCGGCTCCCCCCGTGCTCCGGCACCCGCTGGACCCCGAGAGCATCAAGCGGGCGCAGCGGCTCTACCGGCACAAAGTGGCGGAGCTGATGGGCAACCGGAGCCGCGAGGAGGCGAGAGTCGTGCCCGGGACGAGGCGTCTGCATCGCCTGATCCCTACAGGTGAGTGGTCGTGGCTCTGCCTGCAGCCTGCGAGCCTCATCCCTGCGTGCACAGGCGCGTGTCCCCGTGCCGTGTCCCTGTGCCGTGTCCCCGCCGTGTCCCCATCATGTCCCCGTGCCATGTCCCTATCATGTCCCTGTGCCGTGTCCCTGTGCCATGTCCCTGTGCCGTGTCCCTGCCATGTCCCCATCATGTCCCTGTGCCGTGTCCCTGTGCCATGTACATGCCGTGTCCCCATCATGTCCCCGTGCCGTGTTCCTGCTGTGTCCCCGTGCCGTGTCCCTGCCATATCACCCACCATGTCCCTGCTGTGTCTCCACCATGTCCCTGCGCCGTGTCCCTGTGCCGTGCCCCTGCCATGTCCCAACCATGTCCCCACTGCATCCCCATCATGTCCCCAATCCGTCCCTGTGCCATGTCCATGTGCCCTCTCTGTGCTGTGTCCCTCTGCTGTGTACCTGCCATGTCCCCATCGTGCCCCTCCTGTGTCCCCATCATGTCCCTGTGCTGCGTCCCCATCATGTCCCTGTGCCACATCCCTGTGCCGTGTCCCCATCATGCCGCTCCTGTGTCCCCATCATGTCCCTGTGCCGTGTCCCTGCCATGTCCCAACCATGTCCCCACCGCATCCCCATCATGTCCCTACTGTGTCCCTGTGCCGTGTCCCCACCACGTCCCTGTGCCGTGTCCCTGTGCCCTGTCTGTGCCATGTCCCTCTGCTGTGTACCTGCCGTGTCCCCATCATGCCCCTCCTGTGTCCCCATCGTGTCCCTGTGCTGTGTCCCTGTGCCGTATCCCTGTGCCATGTCCCTGCCGTGTCCCTGTGCCTTGTCCCTCCCATGTCCCTGTTCCATGTCCCTGTTCCGTGTCCCTGTTCCGTGTCCCTGTGCCTTGTCCCACCCATGTCCCTGTGCCATATCCCTGTGCCGTATTCCCGTGCCATGTCCCCGTGCGGTGTCCGTGCCCAGACATGCCAGCCCACCTGCTCGGAGTGCACCAGGACATGACCGGGCATGACTCGCGGTGGCCCCAGATATCCTTATCCAAGCTGCTACCCCTGCCCCGGCAGCGGGGAGGCTGTTTAAAGCTGTTTGGATTTAAAAAAAAAAAAAAAACCAAAACAAAAACATAAAACCCCATTACAGTTTGGAGCAGCAGCAGCTGCAGGTGCTCCGCGTGGGGTTCGAGCGCGGGGGGCAAGCGGAGGGCAGGTGCCATCCCTCCAGCCCCAATTTGGGGTTTTCATCCAGGTTTGGGGGGGATTTAGGGAAATATCTGGTTCCTGCTGCTCGGGGTGGGGGATGGCTGGCTCCCTGGGGATGGGGGGTGATCCGGGGAGGAGGAAGGGGGTCTCCCCATCCTCAGCATCCCTCGGGGTCTGGGTGATCTTCGGCTAGGTCAGTGGGGTGCACTGCTGGCTCTTCTCTCAGTTGTCCCCTCTGTCCCCACAGTGCTGCACCGGCCAGATCACCCTCAAGAAGACCGGGACCCCCAAGAAGACCAGGACCCCCACGGTCCCTACCGTTACCACCTCCTCGTCTCCCGCACCGAGACTTTCCACCAGCGGCTCCGGGTGGTGCAGGCAGAGCTGAAGCTCTTCAAGCAATCTCTGGGATCCCTTGGAATCCTCAACACCTCGGTGCCCTCTCGGGTCAGCATCTACACGCTGGAGGGGGCTGATGGGACCCCCCATCTCCTCCGTAGCCAAGAGCTGGACCACAACGCTCCAAGCCTGGACCTCACCGCGGCCGTCCAGCCCTGGGCCGCCGGCCCCGAGGACACGCTGCACCTCGAGCTGGAATTCACAGCCAACGTCTCAGCCTTGTTGGCCACCTCGGAGGGCGAGACCCCGGTGCTGGAGGTGGAAACCCACGAGACCACCAGCCGTGGGGCCAGGAGAGCCCGGGGGCTGGAGGAGGAATGTGGGAAGAGCGATGGGAAGTGTTGCCTCAAGTCTCTCAAGGTCTCCTTCCAGGACATCGGCTGGTCAGACTGGGTCATCGCCCCCCACAGCTACTACATGAGGTTCTGCGAAGGTTCCTGTCCCCACAACTACAAGCCGGCCAGCATGCACGCCCAGATCAAAGCCCGCATGCACTCCCTCTCCAAGGCCACCCCGCCGCCCTGCTGCGTCCCTGCCGCCTACGACCCCATGGTGGTGATGCACTACGATGGCGAGGGCCGGCTGGTCTCCACGCTCTTCGAGGACATGCTGGTCACCAAGTGCCACTGTGCCTGATGGCATCTCCTCTGCACCCATCACCACGTGGACCAGGCAGCTCGTCCCCACCTCCTGGCAGCTCCAGCATCCCAGAAACCAGATTTTATAAACTGGAGAGGGGCAGGTTTGGACGAGATAGGAGGAAATTCTTCACAATGAGGGTGGAGAAGCCCAGAAGTGGTGGCTGCTCCATCCCTGGAGGTGTCCAAGGCCACCTGGATGGGGCTTGGAGCCCTTGATCCAGTGGGAGGTGTCCCTGCCCATGGCAGGGGGTTAAAATTAGATGATCTTCAAGTCCCTTCCAACTCAAACCATTCTATGACTCTATGACTCCAGGACATGCAATGCTTCCATGTCACCCCAGACTCTGCTCTCCAGCTCAGCCCTGAGGTCTCTGGTTGTGAATCCCCCTCCCCAGGCCAATGTAACTTATTCCTCGCTCTCTTCTCTTATTTAAACCCATGTTTTATTGGGGCAGTGGGTCCTTCCCATGCGGGAGAGCCCAAAGTGGCCAGGGTGGGTCTGTCCCCGGGTGGTTGCAGCCCAAGCCACGTCTGAGCATCATCTCCTCTCTGCTTAGAGACTTTTTTATATGACTCTTTTATTTATTGCTAACTTATTGTATTTTATAGCAAAATACCTTTTGGGGAAAGGGTTTTTTTTTTTTGTGTGTATGTATTTGTATTTTATATATTTCTATAAAACAGGGAGAAGAATATAAATGAATAAAGTGATGGGAATGGGGATGCCAGCTGCTCCTCCTGCACAGGTGGGGTCTCCGAGGGATGGGGTGAGTGGGGACCGAAGCTCCACAGAGATCGCCTTCAGCCAGGGATCCTGCGACTTGGACCCTTAGCGCCTTTTCTGGAGCTGGATCCATATGGATTCACCCTTTAAATCCTTATGGCTTTTCTGTGCTGCTTGGAGCTGCTGTGGTGGGTAATGCCCGGGCGATGCTCCCAGAGACCGTTGAGTTGTTTGTGTCCTTGAGGTGGACAAGGACGTGGATGCTGCCCAGTTTCCAGGTGCCTCTGGCTGTGGGATCCCGCAGACACCAAGAGGTGGGGGACCCCATCTTCCCGAGGCTCTGCGGAGGTTGGTGGCACACACGGTGTCCCCAAGGGACTGGCCACAGATGGATGGGGAGGCTCTGCTGGTCACCACTCTCCTCTGTCCTATCCAGCACATCTCAGGGGTATCTGGGCTGCCCAGCCCCTCAGCAGCTCCTGATGGGGACCAGGATTTGAGGGACATGGGATACGGGGACCTCCCATCTGGGGATGGGGTCTTTGGGGACCGAGGCTTGAAGGACACAAGCTACGGAGACCTCCGCTTTGGGGATGTGGGCTTGAGAGATCTGGGCTTCAGTGACACTCTGGGAAATGTCGTGGGCTCTGAGGACCTGTCCTTGATGGTCCTGGGCCGCCCTGCTCTGGGGACTCGGCCTTGGGGAGCTCCAGGGACTTTCCCCAGGGCCATCCAGCCCCAGACAGCTCCTTCAGGTTAATATTTACACCACCTTTGAGCTACCAACAACCCTTATCAGGGCTGTCTGGGCCAGGAGCAGATAACGAACCCCTGGTGCCACCCTGCAGCTGCCAGAGGGACAGATCCTGCTCAGGGACAGCACCAGCCAGAGGCTCAGCCACCCATGTCCTTGCTGGGGCTCCCAGCAGACCACGAGCTACGCAGGTAATTTAAGATAATTAAACCATTTAATGGGGTGCAGTGGAGCATCACAGAGCTGAGGGGGGCACCTAGACAAGCCACAGGTCCCCGTGTCCCCAAGCTGCCGGTCACCTCAGGGCAGGGGCAGGCACAGGGATCTTGCCAGGAGCATTAAAAAAAAAAGAAATTTTGGCTCTGTACCCCAAATTAGCATCTGCGGAGCAAAAGGGGGTGCAGGCGGCAGCAGGGTGGGTCCTGGGGCCAGGTTGTCCCCATTTTCCAGGTTGTCCCCATTTTCCGGCTTGTCCCTAAGCGCACGTGCGCCCTGATGCTCTCCATCCGCAGCCGAAAGGGGAAGAGGAACCGCTGGCTGCGGTCACCCCACGTCCCCCCAGTCAGCCCGGCAGGCCCCTACGTGTGTTCCTGGCCTGGAAGGTTCTGGTGCACCGGCTGCCGGTGGATGCCGTGCCGAGATGTCCCTGTGGTCGGTGGCCACCGGCCTTGGGAGGAAGCACCGCGGTGGGAACTGGGGCGAAGGAGGGGGACGGGGGTGTAAAAATAACCCCCCCTGAGAAAGGCGTCCTTGGCAGGATGCGTGCGTGGGGACCACACGTGTCCCCGTCTCAGCCGTGTGGAGACCCACGGAGCCTTCAGCCACGGGGAGCGCCCATCCCCGTCCCTTCTGGGCTGCGAGGCCACCAGAGAAAGCGGCTGGGAGAAGGATCGATGGGAGCCAGAGCTTCACCCCAAAACCCTCCGGTCCCCTCACTGGTTGGGGACAATGTAGATGTCGTCGTTGGGGTTCTGGGTGTTGGCGTAGATGGGCTGCTCCCCAGGGGCCGCGTCGCTCTCCAGGAAATAGTCACAGTCTGCGGGGACCTGGGGACTGAGGGGACAGGGAGGTTGCACTCACTGTGGGATGGGACATGGGATGGGGTGGGATTAGATGGGATGGGATGGGATGGGATGGGATGGGATGGGAGCCTCACCTGTACCTGTCCTCCTGCCATCCCGGCGTCCAGCCCTGTGCGGTGGCTGGGGCAGCACAGGGGCTCACGAAGACGTTCTCATAGTCCGGCGCGGTGGCGGCAGCTTCGGCGGTGCCAGTCTCGGAGGCGCGGCTGATGTAGCGAGGTTGCCTTTGGGCCACCGAGGGCTCACGCTTCCCCCACCCCGCACTGGCCGAGGCCACTTTCCTGCGCCGGTAGCCCAGCACGGCAACCACTGCCAGCAGCACGGCCACGCCGACGGCCGCCCCGGCCACGCCGGCCACCAGCCCCACGCTGCTCCGGCATTGCTGGGCATGGAAATCGGTGACGTTGAGGATGAGCTGGTGGTCCGAGTAGCAGCGGCACTGGAGCTGGTGGCAGCTGGGCTGGGGGCAGGAGCAGGGGGTGAGGATGCTGCCCACGGCGTCGCAGCGGCACGGCACGGCCAGGGAGCGCAGGCTGGCCTGGAAGGCGGAGGAGGGCACGGCGACCAACGGGTTCCCGTCCAGCCGCAGGGTCTGCAGGGCCGTGGCGTTGGCGAAGAAAGCATCGGGCAGCGCGTGCAGCTGGTTGTGCTGCAGCTGCAGCCCCCGCAGCCCCCGCGCTCGCGCCAGGAAGGCGACAGGCAGCTCCCGCAGCCGGTTGTGAGACAGGTCTAGCTCCTCCAGCTCGGGAGCCACGCGGGACGAGGGGCTCAGGGCGTCGATGCCGTTACGGCTCAGCTGCAGCAGCCTCTGCTGATGGAAGATGCTCCAGTCCAGCTCAGCGCAGTGGTGGCTCTTGTTGGCCAAGTCCAGCTCGGTGGGGGCGGCCGTTGGCACCTGCAAGCAGGGAGACGAGGCCGCAGGGCGCAGCAGCAGCAGCAGCAGCAGCAGCAGGGGGGACGCTGGGTGCTCCATGGCCCCTCCGGGGACCTGGGTGGGCAACAGGGGGGTCAGTAGTGCTCGACCAAGCTGACCCCCCGTTCCCACCAACCCCCTATTCCCACCAACCCCCCCGTTCCTACGGACCTGTGCTGCTTTCCCCCTTCGCAGTGCAAACCAGTGCAGCCCAGTAGGGCACCCAGCCCGCTCCCTCTCCCCCCAGGGGAGCTGGTGGGTGGTTTTGTGCTCCCTACCCTGGCCCCAGCACCCTGACTCGCCTGCGCTCCGGCCGCCTCTGCCTGGCAGGGTTACGGGAAGAGGAACAGGCGGGTCCCTTGTCACCCTGCCAGGGCGTAACCGGACCCAGAGGGGGGACAAAGGGGCAGCACCCCCCTCCTCAGCTCTGTCTGGGTACCCCTGTCCCCATGCAGGGTCCCTGTCCCCATCCTGGTGCTCTCCGTGTCCACATCCCTCTGGGTCTGTCTCCATGTCCCCCCTGTGTCTGTGTCCCCATGTGCCCCTCTGTCTGCTGCCCACCCTGTGTCCTCTGTCCCCTCGTCTTTGTCCCTCTGTGCCCACCCACTCATATCTGAGACCTCCTCGTACCCAAGACCCCCTCGTACCCATCTTCCCCTCGTATCCATGACCCTCCATGCCCACACACTCAGGGGAGACCTCACTGCTCTCTCCAACTCCCTGAGAGGAGCTTGTGGAGAGGAGGGAGCTGGGCTCTTCTCCCAAGGGACAGGACGAGAGGGAATGGCCTCAAGCTCCACCAGGGGAGGTTTAGGCTGGATATCAGGAAAAAGTTTTCATGGAAAGGGTCATTGGGCCCTGGCAGAGGCTGCCCAGGGAGGGGGTTGAGTCCCCTTCCCTGGAGGGGTTTAAGGGCCGGGTGGGCGAGGTGCTGAGGGACATGGGGTAGTGACTGATGGGAATGGTTGGACTCCATGATCCAGTGGATCTCTTCCAACCTGGTGATTCTATGATTCCATATCCATGTCCCCCTCATGTCCTTGTCCCTCCACATCCACTCACTCATAGAATCACAAAAAAAATTTTTTCCTAATGTTCAGCCTAAACCTCCCCTGGTGGAGCTTGAGGCCATTCCCTCTCGTCCTGTCCCCTGTCCCTTGGGAGAAGAGCCCAGCTCCCTCCTCTCCATAACCTCCTCTCAGGGAGTTGCAGAGAGCAATGAGGTCTCCCCTCAGCCTCCTCTTCTCCAGGCTGAACCCCCCCAGCTCTCTCAGCCGCTCCTCTTCTTCTCCAGCCTCTTCCCCAGCTTCATTGCTCTTCCCTGGACTTGCTCCAGAGCCCCAACATCCTTCTAGTGGTGAGGGGCCCTCACTCATGTCCATGTCCCCCTGTGTCCCCTCTGTCCATGTTCCTCTCCTCGTGTCCATGTCCCCCTGTCCCCCTGTCCCTGTGTCCATGTCCGCCCCCTGGTGCCCGTGTCCCTGCATTTCCACCCTCTCACATCCATGTCCCCTCTGTCCACATCCCTCACATCTGGGTCCAACACTCCATAACCCCCCCTCACGTCTGTGTCCCCTTGTGTCCTCCTCGTGTCCTTTGTCCATCTGCGTCCACTCCCCCATGTCCCTGTCCCTCTGTGCCCGTGTCCATCCCCTTGTGTTCGTGTCCTTCCATGTCCACCCCACCATGTCCCTGTCCCTCTGTGCCCGTGTCCCCATCCATCTCCCCACATCGGCATCTTCCCTTGTCCCTCCCTCCCGTCCCTGTCCCTCTGTGTCCATATCTGTCCCCTCACACCCATGTCCTCCTGTGTGTCCCCCTCGAGGCCTACCCTCAGGCCTATGTCCCTCCTCTCGTGTCCCTGTCCCTCTGTGTCCATATCTGTCCCCTCACACCCATGTCCTCCTGTGTGTGTCCCCCTCGAGGCCTACCCTCATGCCTATGTCCCTCCCTCCCGTCCCTGTCCCTCTGTGTCCATATCTGTCCCCTCACACCCATGTCCTCCTGTGTGTGTCCCCCTCGAGGCCTACCCTCAGGCCTATGTCCCTCCTCTCGTGTCCCTGTCCCTCTGTGTCCATATCTGTCCCCTCACACCCATGTCCTCCTGTGTGTCCCCCTCGAGGCCTACCCTCAGGCCTATGTCCCTCCTCTCGTGTCCCTGTCCCTCTGTGTCCATATCTGTCCCCTCACACCCATGTCCTCCTGTGTGTGTCCCCCTCGAGGCCTACCCTCAGGCCTATGTCCCTCCTCTCGTGTCCCTGTCCCTCTGTGTCCATATCTGTCCCCTCACACCCATGTCCTCCTGTGTGTGTCCCCCTCGAGGCCTACCCTCAGGCCTATGTCCCTCCTCTCGTGTCCCTGTCCCTCTGTGTCCATATCTGTCCCCTCACACCCATGTCCTCCTGTATGTGTCCCCCTCGAGGCCTACCCTCAGGCCTATGTCCCTCCTCTCGTGTCCCTGTCCTCCTGGGTCCATGTCCACCCCCTCATGTCCATGTCCACCCTCTCGTGTCCCTGTCCCATGTCCCTCCTCTCCTGTTCCTGTCCTCCTGGGTCCATTCTCTGACGTCCATGTCCCCTCATGTCTCTCTTCTCGTGTCTGTGTCCTGTGTCCCTCTGTGTCCCTTTCCCTCCTCTTGTGTCCATCCTCTCATGACCCTGTCCCCATGCCTGTGTCCATCCTCTCGTGTGCGTGTCCTGTGCCCATGTCCCCATCTCGTGTGCCTGTCCCCACGTGTCCCTCCTCTTGTGTCCCTGTCCCCATGTCTGTGTCCATCCTCTCATGTCCACGTCCCTCTGTGTTCCTTTCCCTCCTCTCATGTC
The DNA here is from genome assembly GCA_033459285.1 of Clamator glandarius. Lineage (NCBI taxonomy): Eukaryota > Metazoa > Chordata > Aves > Cuculiformes > Cuculidae > Clamator > Clamator glandarius. The sequence continues at coordinate 142,334 of JAUNZM010000861.1, read as the reverse complement.
CGTGTCCTGTGTCCATATCCATCCTCTCCTGTCCCTGTCCCCAAGTGTCCCTCCTCTTGTGTCCGTGTCCTGTGTCCCTGTCCCTGATGTCCATGTCCCTGTCCCTCTGTGTCCCTTTTCCTCCTCTCCTGTTCCTGTCCCCGTGTCCGTGTCCATCCACTCATGTCCGTGTTTATGCCCCTGTCCCTTTTCTCCTGTCCCTGTCCCTGCGTCCCTGCCTCTCGCCTTGTGTCCGTGTCCTGTGTCCCTGTGTCCATGTCCCTGATGTTCCCTTCACTCTTCTCCTGTCCTTGTCCCCATGTCCGTGTCCATCCACTCATGTCCGTGTTTGTGTCTCCGTCCCTTTTCTCCTGTGTCTGTCCCTGTGTCCATGTCTCTCCTCTCCTGTTCCTGTCCCCGTGTCCGTTTCCATCCACTCATATCTGTGTCTGTGTCCCTGTCCCTTTTCTCCTGTCCCTGTCCCTGTGTCCATGTCTCTCCTCTCCTGTTCCTGTCCCCGTGTCCCTGCCTCTCGCCTCGTGTCCGTGTCCTGTGTCCCTGTGTCCATATCCCTGATGTTCCTTTTCCTCCTCTCCTGTCCCTGTCCCCGTGTCCGCGTCCATCCACTCGTGTCCGTGTCCTGTGTCCCTGTCCCTCCGTGTCCCTGCCTCTCCTCTCGTGTCCGTGTGTCCGTGTGTCCCTGTCCCCGTCCCACCCGCGGTGTCCCCCGGTGTCCCCTGCGCGGTCCCCACCGCCGCCATCGCCGCTTTAAGGGCCGGCGGGGGGGCGGGGGGCGGCGGTTTCAAGCTCCCCCGCGGCCGGGGCCGGGGCCGGGATGGCGGCGGGGGCGCGGGGCCGCGGCTGACAGCATGTACGGCAAGGGCAAGGGCTCCGCCGTGCCCTCGGACGGCCAGGCCCGCGAGAAGTGAGTGCGGGGCGAGGGCCGAGCGCGGCGGGGGGGGGGGGGGGGGTGTGCGTGGGGAGGGCTGCCGGAACCCCCGGACCCGCCGCGAGCACCGGGGGCTCCGGGTAAACGGGGCTGCCCCGAGGGACACGGGCATCGCCGGGGCACCGGCAGCCGGGAGGCTCCTCCTACCGGGCATTCCCCGGGGCACCGAGCTGCCCTCCGGTTCGTGGGGGCACCGGGAACCGGGGCATCCCCGGGGCGCCGGGGACCAGGCACCGAGCGGCTCCCCCGGGGCACCGGGAACCGGAGGATCCCTGGGGGACCGGGGCATCCCCGAGGCACCGGGAACTGAGATGCTCCCCCAGGATACCCGGAGCCGTGATGCCCCCCCGGTCTGCGGGAGGATCGGGAACCGCAGCATCCCCCATTCTTTGGGGGAACCGGGGCATCCCCCGGGGCACCGGGAGCCGTGATACCCCAGTCCCTGGCACCCCCGGGGCACCGGGAACTGGGATGCCCCCTGAATCCTGGGAACAGCGATGCCTCCTGGTCCCTGGCATCCCCGGGGCACCGGGAACCGTGGCATCACCGGGAAACCGAGATGCCCCCTGGTCCCTGGCATCCCCGGGGCACCGGGAACCGTGGCATCACCAGGAAACCGAGATGCCTCCTGGTCCCTGGCATCCCCGGGGCAGCGGGAACCGTGGCATCACCGGGAAACTGAGATGCCTCCTGGTCCCTGGCATCCCCGGGGCACCGGGAATCGTGGCATCACCGGGAACCGAGGTGCCCCCTGGGACACCAGGGACCGTGGCATCTCCAGGACACCAGGAACCAAGATGCCCCCCGGTCCCTGGCATCCCTGGAGCACCGGGAACCGTGGAAACACCGGGAACCGAGATGCCCCCTGGTCCCTGGCATCCCCGGGGCACCGGGAATCGTGGCATCACCGGGAACCGAGGTGCCCCCTGGGACACCAGGGACCGTGGCATCTCCAGGACACCAGGAACCAAGATGCCCCCCGGTCCCTGGCATCCCTGGAGCACCGGGAACCGTGGAAACACCGGGAACCGAGATGCCCCCTGGTCCCTGGCATCCCCGGGGCACCAGGAACTGTGGCATCACCAGAAAACCAAGATGCTCCCTGGTCCCTGGCATCTCCGGGACACCGGGAACTGAGATGCCCCCTGGATCCTGGGAACAGAGATGCCCCCGGGTCCCTGGCATCCCTGGGACACCGGAACCATGATGCCCCCCAGGATTTTGGGCACCACGATGCCCTCCCTGATCCCTGGCATCCCCGGGGCACCGAGCTGCTCCCCCGGGGCACTGGGAACCGAGATGCCCCCCAGTCCCTGGCATCCCTGGAACACCGGGAACCGTGGCATCTCCAGGACACTGGGAACCGAGATGCCCCCTGGTCCCTGGCATCCCCGGGGCACCGGGAGTCGTGATTCCCCCGGTTCCCATCTCCGTTTCAGAGGGGTTTGTCCCCGTGATGCTGTGGGGGCACCTTGGGGGGTCCTCGGGGGGGTTCCCGGTGCCCCTGACCCCCCCGTCTCCGTCCGGGTCCCCGCAGGCTGGCGCTGTACGTCTACGAGTACCTGCTGCACGTGGGCGCCCAAAAATCAGCACAGACCTTTCTGTCAGAGGTGAGAAGGAATTGGGGGGCGGGGGGAGCACCCCCTAACCCCTCATCCCATGGCTGCGGGGGGGGGGTGTCCTGTAGCGCCCTTCCCCAAGCCCTGAGCCCATCCCCGGGGTGTCAGGCCTGCTGAGACCTAACCCCCCCCCACCCCGCAACTTGTCCCTCTCCACAGATCCGATGGGAGAAGAACATCACGCTGGGCGAGCCCCCCGGGTTCCTGCACTCCTGGTGGTGGTGAGTGGGGTGATGGATGAAGGAGGGGGGGCAAAGAAAGAGGCTGGGGGCTGCCCCCCCCTCCCCACAGCACCTCGAACCCCAGAAACGTGCTGCTCTGCTTTCCCAGCAGTGATTTTGGGGACGGGGGGGGGGGCTCACTTCCCATCCCAGCAGGGATTTAGGGGGGCTCCCAACTTCCCATCCTAGCAGCAATTTGGAGGGGGGGGTCTACTTCCTATTCCAGCAGCGATTTTGGGAGGTGCCCCCCAACTTTCCATCCCAGCAGCAGTTTTGGGGGGGTTAGAAGGGGGCTGGCTTCTCATCCCAACAGCAATTTCAGGAGGCCCCCAACTCCCCATCCCAGCAGCAGTTTTGGGGGGGGGAGTGTCTACTTCATATCCCAGCAGCGATTTTGAGGGGAGGGGGGGCTACTTCATATCTCAGCAGCAATTTTGAGGGGTGCCCCCAACTTCCCATCCCAGCAGCAATTTGCGAGGCGGGGGGGGGGGCTACTTCATATCCAGCAGCGATTTTGGGGAGGGGGGTGCTGATTTCCCATCCCAACAGAGATTTCGGGGATCCTCCAACTTCCCATCCCAGCAGCGATTTCGGGGAGGCCCCCAACTTCCCATCCCAGCAGCGATTTCGGGGAGGGGGGGTTGACTTCTCATTTCAGCAGCGAATTTGGGGGGGGTGGGGGGGGGGTTCTACTTCATATCCCAGCAGTGATTTCGGCGAGGCCCCCGACTCCCCATCCTAGCAGCGATTTTATGGGGGAGAATCTACTTCCCATCCCAGCAGTGATTTTGAAGTGGGGGGGGGGCCCAGCTTCCCATCCCAGCCCCCAGGGAGCCCCCCCACTCCCTGACTTCCCATCCCAGCCCCCCTCCCGGCCCCTCCAGCTGGATCCAATTTGGCACCGAGCGTGGGGCAGGGAGGGGGGGTCCCAGCTGGACCCCCTGCACCCGGGGCCGGGGAAGGAGGGGGGATGCCGGGGGTCCCCCTGTGCCAGGGGTTGCGACTGGGGGGTTGCTCGGTTTGAGCACCGCAATGAGCCATTTCCAATAAATGATTTGTTCCTAATTTATTGGGGAGGGGGGGAAAACAGTGGGAAGGGGAGAGCTTCACCTTCCAGGCCTTTAACCCTCCAGCTGCCGGACCCCAAAATGCGGGGGGCACCCAGGAACAAGGCTGGGGGGGGGGGTCACACATCATCTCTGATCCTTCCGCTGCCCTGGGTGGCTTCCAGCCCCAGGTGGGGGGTGCGGGTAGCCGGTACCCCCCCCCCCCCCCCAAATCCCACCCCGGGATGCTGATGTAAAGTCCCAGGAATTTGGGCTCGGGCCGTAGCAACCGTTTCCAGGGAAAACAGGCGGCAGCACTGGAGCTGGGAGGCCCCCTCCGCGCTGGGGAGGGGGGCTCAGCACCGACATTGCCGGGGGGGGGGTGTGTGCGGGGGGGCTCAGCACCAGCCCTGCGGCCCCCCACCCCACCCGTGACATGAGTGCGTGTGGGCTCAGCCAGCGTTTGGGGCGCGATGTGGGGCGCAGCGGGTGAGAGGGGTTCAGGGGGGATGGAGGATGCATCCTTGGGGGGTGTCCTGACCCGCTGTCCCCCCCCACCCTCCTTCCATCTCCAGCGTCTTCTGGGATCTGTACTGTGCCGCTCCGGACCGCCGGGAAACCTGTGAGCACTCCAGCGAGGCCAAAGCCTTCCACGACTACGTGAGTACAGTACTTGGGGGGGGGTTCAGAACACCAACATCCTTCCACGCTACCCCCCCCCCCCAGCTCCCCTCCACGCTGCCCCCCTCCCCGCGGCTGCTGAGACCCCTGCACCAAGGGTTCTGGCGTTGCAGGGGTTAACGCTGCTCTGCCAGCCTCGCCAGCAGCCTGACCTATTTTGCAGGGCGGCGTGGGGGGGGTAAATCCCTGGGGGCCTGGCTCAGCACCCCCCTCAAAGGAACCCCCCCCCTCACCCCACTGTGCCCGTCACCCACCCCGTGCACCCCACGGGGCACAGGGACCCCCAAATCCAGCCCCATCCCAGGGTGAAGCGAAGCTTCTTGCATCCCAACCGTGATGGGGTGGGGGAGACCAGCGGGGTTGGGGTCCCCTCGCCTCACCCAGTGCCCCCCACTCTGGTGTGGGGGCACCATAGGGCTGGGCTTCCACGAGACCCCCGCGTGCTGCCAGCTCCGCTCGGTGCCGGCCTGCGGCGAGTTAATCATTGGCACAGAGTCAACAGCCCCGCTGCCCGCTCCGTGTGCCCGCTGCGTGTCCATGCCGTGTGCCCATGCGTGTCTATGCCGTCTGCTCATGCGTGTCCACGCTGCGTACCCACGCATTCCTGCTCCGTGTGCCCATGCACGCCTGCTCCGTGTGCCCGCTCCATGTGCCCACGCGTGTTCGCTCTGTGTTCATTCCATGCGCCCATGTGTGCCCACTCCGTGTGCCCGCTCCATATGCTCATGTGTGCTCATGCGTGCCCACTGCATGTGCCTGTGCCCACGTCTGCAGGTTCCCTGTGCCTATGCCCGTGTGTGCCAGCTCCGTGTGTTCATGTGTGCCCGATCCATGTGCCTGTGCCCAGTGCTTGTGCCCGCTCTGTGTGCCCACGCATGCCTGCTCCATGTGCCCATGCATGCCTGCTCCATATGCCTACTCCATGTACCCATGCGTGTCCACTCCGTATACCTGTGCCCTTTCCATGTGCCCATGCCTGCTCCGTGTGCCCAATCCGTGTGCCTGTGCCCAGTGTGTGTGCCCATTCCGTGTGCCTGTGCCCATATGTGCATGCTCTGTGTGTCCCTGTGTGCCCCATCCATGTGCCTGAGTGCATGCGTGCCCACTCCATGTGCCTGTGCCCAGTGCATGCGCCCACTCTGTGTGCCTGTGCCCATGTCCCCGCTCTGTGTGCCCACTCCGTGTGCCCATGCGTGCCTGCTCCATCTGCCCATGTGTGCCCGTGCCCGCTCCGTGTGTTCATGTGCCCGGTCTGCGTGCCTGTGCCCATACGTGCCTGCTCCGTATGCCCCTGTGTGCCCGTGCCCGCTCCATATGTCCCCGTGCCTGCTCCATGTGTGCCCGTACCCGCTCTGGCTGCCCCCACCAGGTGCCATGGTGCCTGCCCCGTGTCCCTGTGCCGTGTTCCCGCTCCAGACGGGAGTGCGAAGGGCAGATGGGAGGCCCAGGGTGGGAAACTGAGTCCTGGCGTGCTGGGAACCCACCGGGGAGGGTGGGCTGGGGGCACCGTGCCCTGGGCCCAGGGGGGCAGGATGGGGGATGCAGGATGCTGTGGGATCCATGGCGCTGTGGGATGCGGGATGCAGGATGCTGTGGGATGTAGGATGCTATGGGATGCGGGATGCAGGATGCTGTGGGATGCAGGATGCTGTGAGGTCCACAGCGCTGAGGGATGCGGGATGGTGTGGGATGTAGGGTGCAGGATGGTGTGGGATGTGGGATGCAGGATGCTGTGAGATCCACGGTGCTGAGGGATGCAGGATGCAGGATGGTGTGGGATGTGGGATGCAGGATGCTGTGAGATCCATGGTGCTGAGGGATGCAGAATGCTGTGGGATGTAGGATGCAGGATGGTGTGGGATGTGGGATGCAGGATGCTGTGAGATCCAGGGTGCTGAGGGATGCAGGATGGTGTGGGCTGCGGGATGCCATGAGGTCCACAGCGCTGAGGGATGCGGGATGGTGTGGGATGTAGGATGCAGGATGGTGTGGGATGTGGGATGCAGGATGCTGTGAGATCCATGGTGCTGAGGGATGCAGGATGGTGCGGGATGTTGTGGGATGTAGGATGCAGGATGGTGTGGGATGTGGGATGCAGAATGCTGTGGGATGCAGGATGCCGTGAGGTCCACAGTGCTGAGGGATGCGGGATGCTGTGGGATGTAGGATGCAGGATACTGTGGGATGCAGGATGCTGTGAGATCCAGGATGCAGGATGCCGTGAGGTCCACGGCACTGAGGAATGTGGCATGCTGTGGGGCGCCGTGGGATCCACGGTGTGGGATGCAGGGATGCAGAAGGCCAAGGGATGCAGGATGCAGTGGGGCACACGGTGCCACAGGATGTGGAACGCGGATGCTGTAGGATCAACGATGCTGATGATTGGACTCGATGATCCGGTGGGTCTCTTCCCACCTGGTTATTCTATGATTCTGTGATTGGGGGGTGATGTGGGATGGAGGATGCAGGTTGCTGTGGGATCCAGGATGCTGTGGGATCCATGGCACTGAGGGCCGTGGGCTCCGTGACTCTGTGGATGCAAGGAGTGTGAGACACAGGGCACTGGGAGCGATGCTGTGGGGTACGCGGTGCTGGGTGGGATGCGGGATGCCACGGGCTCCGTGGTGCCACAGATGCAGGATGCCAGCATCCTCCCTGGGTGCTGAGCACCCTCAGCAGTGCCCAGCTCGGTGCCGGGGGGAGGTTGTGTGACCACACTGCCCGTCACTGTGTTGGGGACAGCGGGTCGCTACGTGTGCCCGCAGACACACATGTGCCTGCGCCAGGCAGTGAGTTACCACGCGTGTGCGTGGACACGCGTGTGTCCGCAGTGGGAAAACGGGATCTGGCGTGGCGGGGGCTGCAGCAGGGCCCCCCCATCACTGCCCCCAGCCCCCCCGACCTGGCGTGCACGGAGCTGATTTCCATGCTGGAATTAATGAGGCTGCGATGCGGGGACGCCGGGGACACGGGTCAGGCCGCGTTGCCATGGCAGTGCTGGCTGGCAGGCAGAGCTGGGGCGTGGGGGACGCTCCGGGGGAGCCCCCCATGCTGCGCCCCCCACCTTCCCCCCAGGGCCCCATCCCGCTGCCCAGCGGCTGCTCTGCTAAACTGGAACCCACTGGGTGAACTGGGGCTCCCTGCGCCCTTGCTGTGGGTGCTGCTGGGCTGCCTTCCCCCAGGAACCCCAAAAATGAGCATCCCAGGGGCTGTGACCCCGCATCCCTTAGCGGGGGCTGGTGCAGAGAGGAGCTGGGGCAGCGGCCCCCCCCGCAGTGGGGTCCCTCCCGGGGTGCAGGGGTGTGGGGAACCCCCTATCTGCCCCCCTATCTCTGCCAGTCCCCCCATCCTCTCCCTCCTGACCTTGAGCCTCCAGGAGGAGCCAAACTCCCCAACCTGTTGCCATGGAAACTCTGCTTTGCATCACTGGTGGGGGGGGTGCAATTTGGTCCCCACTTTAGGAGGAGGGGGGGCAGCACGGTCCCCATGCCGGGGTTGGAGGTGGGGGGCCACAGAAGCCGGGGGGTCAAGTGCTGTGGAGCAGGAGGCTGGGGGGGACACAAGTGGGGACACGGCTCGTGGTCCCCCCCCAGGGAAAGGCTGCAGGTGCTGAATGGGCCCCACAGGTTTGGGGGGGACGCCGCTGCCATCCCACCCTGGCCCACCCAGGCAATGGGGACCCAGCCCTGTGCTGGGGTGAGGGGGGTGGGCACCACGGGGGCTCCTGGTTGGGCTCCAGGATGGTTCTGGGGTGGGCACGGTGATGGGACCGTGGTGAGCTCTGGGGTGGCTTTGTGATGGTTCCACGATGACTCCGTGACGGGTTCTGTGATGAGTCCACGATGAGCGTGGTGATGGGTTGTGTGGTGGGAACCATTGTGGGATCCGTGGGCTCCGTGGTGGCTCCAGGATGGAGACCACGGTGGGACCTCAAGTGGGCTCAGATGTGCTCCGTCAGAGGAGAATATTTTTCATGGAAAAGCTCACTGGGCACTGGCAGAGGCTGCCCAGGGAGGGGTTTGAGGGATGAGTGGACGAGGTGCTGAGGGACATGGGTTAGTGATTGATGGGAATGGTTGGACTCGATGATCCGATGGGTCTTTTCCGACACGGTGATTCTGTGATTCCATGGTGGCTCCAGGATGGGGACCATGGTGGGGCCACAAGCGGGCTCTGATGTTCTCTGTGGTGGCTCCACGATGGGGCTGTTGTGGGACCACAAGTGGCACAGGCTCCGATGTTCTCGCTGGGGCCGCATCCTGCAGCGTAAATGAGGCTGGGGGGGACACGACCCACGTCCCAGTGTGACTCATGTGCTGATGTGACCCGTGTCCCACACGTGACCCGTGGCCCATGGGGACACCCCCCCCCCCCCCCGCCCCCCGGGCAACCACCGCAGGATCCCCAGGGGTCTCACTCTCTCCATCTCCGCCCCAGCCGCACCCATGGGTGCCGTGTCCCCCTCCACCTCTGGGCGATGCCCCCCCTGCACGCAGCCATACCCCCCCCACTTCTCCCTGCGGGGGGCGGCGCGGGGCTCCCCCTTCTCCTCCTCCCCTACAAATTGAAACCAGTTGTGGCGAGGGGCCGAGCCGGAAAGCCGGCGCATTCCTTTCCCTAACAGCTCCCCTCGGACGGGGCCGCGGGCGAGCGGGGCTGGGGGCCCCTGCCCGCCCTCCCTGGGCCCCCCCTAGTGCCGCCTGCAGCCCCCCAGTCCCCCCAGTTTGGGTGGGAGAGGCGTGTGCTGATTCTCCCTGCGCTGCCCTCTTGCTCGCGCGGTGATGGCCCCATGAGTGCTAGAGGGGAGGGGACGTGGGGACATGGGATGGGGACGATGGGGACACCCCAAGGGCGAGGGTCACCCAGCCCCAGCTCCCCAACACAGGGGTCCCGGTGACTCCCAGTTTGACTGGGAGGCTCACAAGCTGGTTCTCCCCGCGCTGCCCTCTTGCTCGCACAGTGACGGCCCCATGAGTGCTCGGTGGGGGGACGTGGGGACACGAGATGAGGGTGATGGGGACACCATAAGGGTGAGGGATGCCCAGCCACGTCCCGTTCCCCCCCCAACACGGGGGTTCCAGTGCTGGGACACATCCAGAGGGGTGCTGGGTACCCTGGTGCTGAGCTCCCCTCTCCCCGCAGAGCTCGGCGGCGGCGCCCAGCCCGGTGATGGGGACGCTGCCCCCCGGCGAGGGCATCCCGGGGGGGCCCATGCCCCCCGCCTTCTTCCAGGTATGGGCACAGGAGGGCTCGAGGCGGGTGCTGGTGCAGGTGGGGGCGTGCGAGGACGTGCGAGCATGCGTGTGGTAGCACGTGGGCGTGCATCGGTGAGCGTGTGCGTGCTTGAGCAGGTGTGCGTGCATGTGGAGGCGGGTGAGCGTGCAAGTGCGTGGGTAAGCGTGCAAATGTGCGTGCACGTGGATGGGTGAGCGTGCAAGTGCGTGAGGATGCGTGTGTGTGTGCGTGAGCATGTGGGTGGGTGAGCGTGCAAGTGCGTGAGCAACCTTATGTATGCGTGCGTGCATCTGTGTGAGCGTGCAAGTGTGAGCAAGTGGGTGGCTGAGCGTGCAAGTGCATTAACGCGCGTGTGTGTGAGAACACAAGTGCTCGAGGATGCGTGTGTTGGCACAAGTAGGTGAGCATGCAAGTGCACGAGTGTGCACGTGATGATCATGTGTATAAGTGCACGATCGTGCGCGTGCGTGTGCTCGCAGCGCGGGCGGGAGCGTGCACGCGTGTCCTCGCCGAGCTCCCTATGTGCTTTTCGGCCGTGTGCGTGTGCAGGCGTGTGCACAGCAGGTTTGGAGGGAGGGGGCTGTGTGGGTGCAAGCGCGTGCACACGCACGTGAGTCCGTGTACACGCCGAGACCCACACGCACCTCGCCGTGCTCCTCCTGCTGCGCTCATGCTGCACGCGTGTCCTTAGTGTGTCCCTGTGCCCTTAGCGTGTGCTCTTAGCGTGTCCCTGTGTGTGCAAGCAGCCGGGGTGGGTTTACACAATCGGGGTCCCCCCCAGCATAGCCAGGTGCCCCCCACGCCTCCCCCAGCCCCCCGTCCCCCCCCCCTCCCCGGGGTCCCTGTCCCCCCCCCCGCCCCATAACCATGTTTTATTTCTCTTGAAGGGACCCGCGGGCTCTCAGCCATCGCCCCACGCCCAACCTCCACCCCACAACCCCGCTGCCCCCATGCTGGGGCCCCACAGCCAGGTAAGGCCCCACAGACCCCCCCCCCAATAAACCCCGAGGCCCGCAGGAGACCCCCAGCCCCCCCCCAACTCCCCCCGCCCCCCCCCTAGGGTGACCCCATCTCCCCATCTCACCCCGCTGACCCCCCAACCCCGTTTCTTGCAGCCCTTCATGTCCCCCCGCTACCCCGGAGGCCCCCGGCCCCCCCTCCGGATGCCCAACCAGGTAAGGAGGTTGCGGACGGGCCCCCCCAAACCCCTCTGAGGGGGTGGAGGTGGGGGGGGTGTCTCGGCTCCCCCTACCCCCCCAATTTGACCCCTTGCCATCCCCCCAAATCCGCAGCCTCCCGTGGGGGTGCCGGGCTCGCAGCCGCTGCTGCCCAACGCCATGGACGCCGCGCGGGCGCAGGGTGAGTCAGGGACCCCCCATGTACCCCCCCAAGTCGTCCCCCCCCACCCCCCACCCCGTGTCCCCAAGGTGGGGGCTGTGGGGTCTGACCCCCACCTCCCCACCTCCCCACCTCCCTCCTGTCCCCCCCTTTGCGCAGGGCACCCCGGCATGGGGGGCGCGATGCCGCGCATGAACCCCCCGCGAGGCATGGCCGGAATCGGGGGGCAGGTGAGGGACACGGGGATAACGGGATGGGGATGGGGACACGGGGATAATGGGATGGGGACAGGGACACGGGGACAGGGACACGAGGATAACGGGATGGGGATGGGGACACGGACACGGGGATAATGGGATGAGGATGGGGACACGGGGATAACGGGATGGGGATGGGGACACGGGGATAATGGGATGGGGACAGGGACACAGGGACAGGGACACGAGGATAACGGGATGGGGATGGGGACACGGACACGGGGATAATGGGATGGGGATGGGGACACGGACTCGGGGATAATGGGATGGGGATGGGGACACGGGGATAACGGGATGGAGACAGGGACATGGGGATAATGGGATGGGGATGAGGACACAGGGACATGGGGATAACAGGATGGGGACAGGGACACGGGGATAATGGGATGGGTACGGGGACATGGGGACAGGGACATGGGGATAACGGGATGGGGACAAGGACACAGGGACACGGGGATAATGGGATGGGGATAGGGACACAGGGACATGGGGATAATGGGATGGGGATAGGGACACAGAGACATGGGGATAACAGGATGGGGACAGGGACACGGGGATAATGGGATGGGGATGGGAACAAGGGGACATGGGGATAACAGGATGGAGACGAGGACACAGGGACATGGGGACATGGGGATAACGGAATGGGTACACGGGGATAACAGGGATAATGGGATGGGGACAGGGATACAGGGACACAGGAACACGGAGTTAATGGGATGGGGACAGGGACACGGGGATAATGGGATGGGGACAGGGACACGGGGATAATGGGGTGGTGACAGGGATATAGGGACACGGGGATAATGGGATGAGGGCAGGGATACGGGGACACAGGGATGGGGACAGAGATACAAGGATGGGAATGGGGACACAGGGATAATGGGGTGGGGACAAGGGGGCAGGGGCACAGGTATGGGGACGGGGACACAGGGACATGGAGATAATGGGATGGAGATGGGGCTATGCGGACACAGGGATAACGAGATGGGGACACGGGGATAATGGGATGGGGACAGGGATACAGGGATGGGGATGGGAATGGGCTTGGGGCCAGAGATCAGGGAACGGGGCTGGATATGGGGTCGGGGATACAGGGATGGGACGGGTTTGGGGTCGGGAACGTGGGGCTGGGGTTTCGGACGAGGGCACAGGGATGGGAACAGGATTCGGGGACGGGGATGTCCCTGCTGCCCCCACTCTCCCCGCAGACCTACGGCAGCGGGATGCGCCCCCCCCCAAGCTCGCTGGCCGGCCCCGGGCTACCCGCCATGAACATGTAAGGCACCCCCCACCCCTCCTGTGCCCCCCCCAACCCCGGAGCTGGGGGGTCGGGGGGGGCAGGGACCGAGAGGACACCCCCCCTCACCCTCCCTGTTGCCTTCCAGGGGTCCCGGTGGCCGCGGGCCGTGGCCGAACCCCAACCCCAACTCTGTAAGTTGGGGGGGAATTTCTTGTCTGTGGGGGAAATTGAGGATTCCTTGGTGTGAGGGGGGTACTGGGATAGCTGGGGGGTAACTGGGATAGCTGGGGGGGTTGTGGGGCTGTGAGGGTGCTGCCCCCCACCCTGTGCTGAGCCCCCTCTCATCCCCGTCCCCCCCAGATCGCCTACTCTTCCTCATCCCCCGGGAACTACGTGGTGAGTATCGGGGTGCGCTGGGGGGGCTGCCGGCAGCCCGGCTGTTCCTCCCCCCCTTCCCTCAGCCTCCACCTCCCTCCTGTCCCCCCCAGGGCCCTCCCGGGGGCGGTGGCCCCCCCGGCACCCCCATCCTGCCCAGCCCTGGAGGTGAGTGTGCGTTGGCGGGGGAGTCAGGGGTGGGGAGGGAAGGGGAATTTGGGGTGCTGTGCTCACCCCCAACCCTCCCTTCCTGGGGTGCGTGTTCCCCCCCCCCGCCTCCAGACTCCACCAACTCCAGTGAGAACATGTACACGATGATGAACCCCATGGGAGCCGCCGGGAGCCGCCCCAGCGTGAGGGATGGGGGGACAGGGATGGGGGGACAGGGATTGGGGGGACAGGGATTGGGGGGGGTTGGAATGGGATGAGGGGATTCGGGGGACAAAGGTAAAAGGGCCTGGGATGGGGGGATGAGGATGGGGATGAGGGGACAGGGATGAGGGACAAGGATGGGTGACGAGGATAGGGATACAGGGATGAGGATTGGGGGGGATGAAGATGGGGATGGGGGGGATGAGGATGGGGAGAGGGGGGCTGAGGATGAGGATGGGGATGGGAGGATGGAGATGGGGAGATGAAGATGGGGATGAGGGGGACGAGGATGAGGATGGGAGGATGAAGATGGAGATGGGGGAACGAGGATGAGGATGGGATGAAGATGGAGATAGGGAGATGAAGATGGAGATGGGGGGACGAGGATGAGGATGGGGGGATGAAGAATTGGATGGGGGATGAGGATAGGGGGACTAAGATGGTGATGGGGAGATGAAGATGGGGATGAAGATGAAGATGGGGGGATAGAGGGGAAGATGGGGATGAAGATGAAGATGGGAATGGGGGGATGAAGAATAGGATGGAGGGATGAGGATGGGGAGGACGGGGACGGGGGAGGCAGGGACGGAAAGGGACAGGAGTGGGGGGTGCAAGGATTGGGAAATAGGAATGGGGGGGTCCCGCAGAGCAAACCCCCCCCGTTTCTCTTCCAGTTCCCGATGGGTCCGGGCCCCGAGGGGCCGATGGGGGCCATGAGCGCCATGGAGCCACATCACATGAACGGATCCTTAGGTGGGTGTCGTGTCCCCCCCAGGACATGCCGGTGTCCCCAGTGTCCCCAGCTCCGTCTGCAGGTGGGGGGGCTGGGGGTGTTGGGGGGCACACACAGGGATTTGAGGGACACTGACCCCCCTACTGTCATCTCTGCAGGCTCCGGGGACATGGACGGGTTGCCAAAGGTGAGGGGGGGCTGAGCCCCCATCTGCTGGGACCCCCCCGTGCACTGGGACCACCCACCTCATACTGGGACCCCAGTTATTGCCCCCACAATAGACTGGGGACCCCCCCGTCAGTGCACTGGGCCCCCCCTGCAGTGCACTGGGATTCCCCCTGCATGTACTGGGACCCCATTTATTGCCCCCCCCATGTACTGGGATGCCTCTCTTCATGTACTGGGACCCCATTAATTGCTACCCCCCCCCATGTAGGGACCCCACTTATTGCCCCCCAGCCCCTCCCTGCACTGGGATCTTCCCCTCCATGTACTGGGACCCCATTAATTGCCCCCCCCATGTACTGGGATGCCCCTTTTCATGTACTGGGACCCCACATATTGCCCCTCAGCCCCTCCCTGCACTGGGATCTCCCCCCACCATATACTGGGACCCCATTTATTGCTCCCCCCATGTACTTGGACCCCATTTATTGCCCCCCAGCCCCTCCCTGCACTGAGATTCTGCCCCCCACCCCATAAAGGGACCCCTTTTATCACACACACACCCCTGTTCCCTGGGAGCCCCCCCAGACTGGGACCCTGCACTATTTTCCACCCCCCTCTAACCCTTTCCCCCCACCCCCAGAGCTCCCCCAGTAACCTGGGGGCGCTGAGCAACCCCCCCGGCACCCCGCGGGACGACGCCGAGCTGAGCAGCAACTTCTTAAACCCCTTCCAAAGCGACAGCGTAAGGGACCCCCCCTCACCCCCGGGGGGGGCAGAGTGGGGATGGGGGGGGGGGTGCAGGGGGGGCAAACCAGCCAGGGATGGGGCTGGGGAGACCCAAAAATCCCCATGGGGGTGAACACCCCCCCTAGTGGCAGCGGGTGTCGGGGGGGGGGGGAAATAGGGGAGTGTGGGGGGTGCTGTGCGTGTGTGCTCCCCCCCCACCAGCCCCCCCACTGCACTGACACCCCCCCCCAATCTCTGCTCTCCCCAGTACTCGCCCAGTATGACCATGAGCGTGTGAGGCCGCCGACCGCCGGATGATAATTAATAATAATTACTGACCCCCCCCAGCGCCCCCAGCTGCCCCCCCAGCACGAAACAAACACAGAAAATGTGGAAACAATGATAAAAATTAGGAATAAGTCAGGGGACCCCCCCCCCTCCCCAACTAAAGAGCTGGAACCACCCCCAGCACTGGAAACCCCTTAAATGCTGGGACACCCCCCCCCCAGCACCAGGACCCCCTCCTCAAGCCCTGAGCCCCCCCACCCCAGCGCTGGAAGCCCCTTCTCAAATGCTGGGACCCCCCCCACAAGAGCTGGGACCCCCCCTCAAGAGCTGGGACACCCCACCCCAGCACCAGGACCCCCTTCCTCAAGCCCTTAGCCCCCCCCCCCCCCAGCACTGGAAACCCCCTTCTCAAATGCTGGGACCCCCCCACAAGAGCTGGGACACCCCCCCCAGCACCAGGACCCCCTCCTCAAGCCCTGAGCGCCCCCCCCCAGCACTGGAAGCCCCTTCTCAAATGCTGGGACCCCCCTACAAGAGCTGGGACACACCCCCCCCCCCTAGCTTCAGGACCCCCTCCTCAAGCCCTGAGCCCCCCACTCCCCCCAGCACTGGAACCCCCTCAGGCATTGGGGGGGGGGGTGTTGCGGGGGGGTTTTGCCCCTTCCCGGGGTGGTTCCAGCCTCCCCCAAGCCCGACGAGGGGGATTTGGGGATGGGGGGTGGGTAACAGCACTGTGGCCCCCCCCCATGCACTTAATTGCAATTAGGTGCAGTGCTAATGAGCAATGTGCCCCCCCCCCTGAAAAAATCTGTTGAATTGGGGGGTCTGTACCCCCTCCCAGTCCTCCCAGGCTGTGCTGGGGTGGGGGGGCAAGACTCCCCTTTCCCAATGGAGCCCCCCCCCCCCCCAAAAGCGCAGTTTCCCCCCCCCCGGGGCACCCCAGGCTGTGCTGGGTGGGGGTTAAAAACAAGCCACCCCCCCCAAATAGAGCCCCCTCAAAGCACCCTATAGGGCAAATTCCCCCCCAAAACACCCTATAGGGCAGCCCCCCCCCCCCCAAAGCCCCGTCTGCGTGCTCAGCCAGCACTGTGACCCCCGGCCCCCCCCCGAGCGCCAGACTGGGCCCCCCCTCCTCCGTCCCCCCCCCCACCCCAGGGACCACTTGTAAAACTTTAATATGAAGGAAGGGGTTTTGTGTGTGTTTTTTTTCTGAATTTTTGGGGTTTTTTTTCCCTTCCCCCCCCTCTTTTATAACAGAAAGGACCTCAAGCCCCCCCCCCCCCATCCCGACTCCCCCCAAACTGCTGCCACCCCCCAGCCCCCCCCCTTGTACAGCCCCGAGGTGGGGGGGCGGCCACCGTAGGCATAGTCGTTCTGTGTAGGGACCCCCCCATTTTTAGTCCCCAGAGCCTTTAGAGTTCCCCCTTTGCCTAGCAAAAGAAACCAGGGGACCCCCCCCAAGAAAAGAAAAAAAAAAGAAAAAAAAAAGAATATACAAAAAAATGCAAAAAAACACTAAAAATACAAAAAAACCCTCTAAAAAAATACAAAAAAAATACTAAAAACCACAAAAAAAACCCCCCAAAACAACAACAACCCCCCCATCAATAAATGTAATTTGATTTTTTTTTTCAGAAGGTGGCAGCAGTCGCTCTCGCGTTGTTTGGGGGGGGGGGGGGGCAGGAACTAACCAAGCCGGGGGGGGGGGGGGGGGGTCTCGATGCACTCCGGGTTTATTCCTGGGGGGGGGGCAAAGCTTCACAGTTTGGAGGTTGGAGCTGGGGCGGCACCGAGAGTTTAGGGAGGAGGAGGGGGGCAGTGGTGGCAGAGACACTCCCCCCCCCTCCTCCTTTCAAAGAGCCCCCCCAAATCGACCCCCCCCCCCTTCAAAGACCCCCCCCAAATCCACGCTGCCCCCCCCCCCCCCTCCCCCCCAACCGTCATCCCCAAAACCGCTGCTGGAGCCCCACGGGGTGTTAGTCGTGCCCGTCGACGCGCAGGGCGGTGCGGGGGGGCCCTGGCCGAGGGGCTCCGGGACAGGGGTGCCCGTTGAGCTGGGGCCCCCCTGGCATCTTCCTGGGGGCCAGGGGGCAGGCGGCCCCCCCTGGGCAGGAGCGTTTGGCGCTGGGCGCTGGCCGCTGCAGCTTGTGCTCCAGCAGCATGTGGTGCTGGGGGGGCAGCCCCAGACAGGCCCTGCGGGGGGAACCGGGCATCAGCGCATCGCACTGGGGCTGGGGGGGCATCAAACTGGGAGCTACTGGGGCTGGGGGCATCGCACTGGGGCTGGGGGGGCATCAAACTGGGAGCTACTGGGGCTGGGGGCATCGCACTGGGGCTGGGGGGGCATCAAACTGGGAGCTACTGGGGCTGGGGCCATCGCACTGGGGCTGGGGGGGCATCAAACTGGGAGCTACTGGGGCTGGGGGCATCGCACTGGGGCTGGGGGGGCATCAAACTGGGAGCTACTGGGGCTGGGGGCATCGCACTGGGGCTGGGGGGGCATCAAACTGGGAGCTACTGGGGCTGGGGGCATCGCACTGGGGCTGGGGGGGCATCAAACTGGGAGCTACTGGGGCTGGGAGCATCGCACTGGGGCGGGGGGGCATCAAACTGGGAGCTACTGGGGCTGGGGGCATCGCACTGGGGCTGGGGGGGCATCAAACTGGGAGCTACTGGGGCTGGGGGCATCGCACTGGGGCTGGGGGCGCATCAAACTGGGAGCTACTGGGGCTGGGGGCATCGCACTGGGGCGGGGGGCGCATCAAACTGGGAGCTACTGGGGCTGGGGGTATCGCACTGGGGCTGGGGGGGCATCCAACTGGGAGCTACTGGGGCTGGGGGCATCGCACTGGGGCTGGGGGCGCATCAAACTGGGAGCTACTGGGGCTGGGGGCATCGCACTGGGGCGGGGGGGGCATCAAACTGGGAGCTACTGGGGCTGGGGGCATCGCACTGGGGCTGGGGGGGCATCAAACTGGGAGCTACTGGGGCTGGGGGCATCGCACTGGGGCTGGGGGGGCATCAAACTGGGAGCTACTGGGGCTGGGGGCATCGCACTGGGGCGGGGGGGCATCAAACTGGGAGCTACTGGGGCTGGGGGCATCGCACTGGGGCTGGGGGGGCATCAAACTGGGAGCTACTGGGGCTGGGGGCATCGCACTGGGGCTGGGGGCGCATCAAACTGGGAGCTACTGGGGCTGGGGGCATCGCACTGGGGCGGGGGGGGCATCAAACTGGGAGCTACTGGGGCTGGGGGCATCGCACTGGGGCTGGGGGGGCATCAAACTGGGAGCTACTGGGGCTGGGGGCATCGCACTGGGGCGGGGGGGGCATCAAACTGGGAGCTACTGGGGCTGGGGGCATCGCACTGGGGCTGGGGGGGCATCAAACTGGGAGCTACTGGGGCTGGGGGAATCGCACTGGGGCGGGGAGGGCATCAAACTGGGAGCTACTGGGGCTGGGGGCTTCGCACTGGGGCGGGGGGGGCATCAAACTGGGAGCTACTGGGGCTGGGGGCATCGCACTGGGGCTGGGGGGGCATCAAACTGGGAGCTACTGGGGCTGGGGGCATCGCATTGGGGCGGGGAGGGCATCAAACTGGGAGCTACTGGGGCTGGGGGCATCGCACTGGGGCTGGGGGGCATCAAACTGGGAGCTACTGGGGCTGGGGGCATCGCATTGGGGCGGGGAGGGCATCAAACTGGGAGCTACTGGGGCTGGGGGCATTGCACTGGGGCTGGGGGGGCATCAAACTGGGAGCTACTGGGGCTGGGGGCATCGCACTGGGGCTGGGGGGGCATCCAACTGGGAGCTACTGGGGCTGGGGGCATCGCACTGGGGCTGGGGGCGCATCAAACTGGGAGCTACTGGGGCTGGGGGCATCGCACTGGGGCGGGGGGGGCATCAAACTGGGAGCTACTGGGGCTGGGGGCATCGCACTGGGGCGGGGAGGGCATCAAACTGGGAGCTACTGGGGCTGGGGGCTTCGCACTGGGGCGGGGGGGGCATCAAACTGGGAGCTACTGGGGCTGGGGGCATTGCACGGGGGCTGGGGGGGCATCAAACTGGGAGCTACTGGGGCTGGGGGCATCGCATTGGGGCGGGGAGGGCATCAAACTGGGAGCTACTGGGGCTGGGGGCATCGCACTGGGGCTGGGGGGGCATCAAACTGGGAGCTACTGGGGCTGGGGGCATCGCACTGGGGCTGGGGGGGCATCCAACTGGGAGCTACTGGGGCTGGGGGCATCGCACTGGGGCTGGGGGGGCATCAAACTGGGAGCTACTGGGGCTGGGGGCATCGCACTGGGGCTGGGGGTGCATCAAACTGGGAGCTACTGGGGCTGGGGGCATCGCACTGGGGCTGGGGGCGCATCAAACTGGGAGCTACTGGGGCTGGGGGCATCGCACTGGGGCGGGGGGGGCATCAAACTGGGAGCTACTGGGGCTGGGGGCATCGCACTGGGGCTGGGGGCGCATCAAACTGGGAGCTACTGGGGCTGGGGGCATCGCACTGGGGCTGGGGGGGCATCAAACTGGGAGCTACTGGGGCTGGGGGCATCGCACTGGGGCGGGGGGGGCATCAAACTGGGAGCTACTGGGGCTGGGGGCATCGCACTGGGGCTGGGGGGGCATCAAACTGGGAGCTACTGGGGCTGGGGGCATCGCACTGGGGCTGGGGGGGCATCAAACTGGGAGCTACTGGGGCTGGGGGCATCGCACTGGGGCGGGGGGGCATCAAACTGGGAGCTACTGGGGCTGGGGGCATCGCACTGGGGCTGGGGGGGCATCAAACTGGGAGCTACTGGGGCTGGGGGCATCGCAGTGGGGCGGGGGGGCATCAAACTGGGAGCTACTGGGGCTGGGGGCATCGCACTGGGGCTGGGGGGGCATCAAACTGGGAGCTACTGGGGCTGGGGGCATCGCACTGGGGCGGGGAGGGCATCAAACTGGGAGCTACTGGGGCTGGGGGCATCGCACTGGGGCTGGGGGGGCATCAAACTGGGAGCTACTGGGGCTGGGGGCATCGCACTGGGGCGGGGGGCATCGCACTGGGAGCTACTGGGGCTGGGAGCCATCCTACTGGGTGCTACTGGGGCTGGGGGCATCGCACTGGGGCTGGGGGCATCGCACTGGGAGCTACTGGGGCTGGGAGCCATCCTACTTGGAGCTACTGGTATCGCACTGGGAGCTACTGGTGCAGGGGGCTATCCTACTGGGAGCTACTGGTATTGCACTGGGGGCCATGCACTGGGCACTGGGAGCCACTGGGAATGCCACACGTTGGGCACTGGGAGCTACTGGGAACATGATGCGTTGGGCACTGGGAGGCACTGGGAATGCCACACATTGGGCACTGGGAGCCACTGGGAAGGCCACATTTTGGGCACTGGGAAGGCCACGCGTTGGGCACTGGGAGGCACTGGGAAGGCCACGTGTTGGGCACTGGGAAGGCCACGCGTTGGGCACTGGGAGGCACTGGGAAGGCCACGCGTTGGGCACTGGGAGGCACTGGGAAGGCCACGTGTTGGGCACTGGGAGGCACTGGGAAGGCCACGTGTTGGGCACTGGGAGGCACTGGGAAGGCCACGCGTTGGGCACTGGGAGGCACTGGGAGGCCACGCGTTGGGCACTGGGAGGCACCGGTGTTGTCCCCAGGGCCTGTGCCACCTCGGGTGCCACCAGGGGCTCCTGGTACTGTCCCCCCAATCCCACGGATGCCCGGGTACCTCAGGATGTTCTCGATGCAGCTGCGCTGGCGGAAGAGGGCGTTGATGACGGGGGTGCCCTCGGGCACCAGGGGGGCCTTGCAGAGGAACCCCACGATGGAGAGGACGCTGTGGAAGCCCTGGAAGTCGGGGTCGGCCTCGGTGCAGAAGGAGATGCGCTGGCACAGCTCGGTGAGGATGGCCAGGTCCAGGATGATGGGGCTGGCCAGCAGCGAGTCCTGCGGGGGCCGAGCCGTGAGCCGCCGTCCCCACGAGCCCTGTCCCCGCGCCCCAGGGACGCCCCACGCACCTCGCACGTGTTGTGGATGACGATGGTGTTGGTGCCGCCCATCATGATCTCCGACGTGTACTCGTCCAGCGCACGCTTGCTGTCCCCCACGTAGGGCACGTACTTGATCACCACCTGACAAGAGACGTCACCGTCACCGTCACCACATCGTCACCGTCACCACATCGTCACTGCACGTGGGGCTCGAATCCTGGGGTCAGTTCTGGGCCCCTCACCACAAGAAGGATGCTGAGGCTCTGGAGCGAGTCCAGAGAAGAGCAATGAAGCTGGGGAAGGGGCTGGAGAACAAGTTTGAGGGACCTGGGGGTGTTTAGCCTGGAGAATGAAGGGAGACCTCATTGCTCTCTCCAACCACCTGAGAGGAGGTTGTGGAGAGGAGGGAGCTGGGCTCTTCTCCCAAGGGACAGGGGACAGGACGAGAGGGAACAGCCTCAAGCTCCACCAGGGGAGGTTCAGGCTGGACATCAGGAAAAATTTTTCACGGAAAGGATCATTGGTCTCTGGCAGAGGCTGCACAGGGAGGGGGTTGAGTCCCCTTCCCTGGAGGGGTTTAAGGGACGGGTGGATGATGTGCTGAGGGACACGGGTTAGTGATTGATGGGAATGGTTGGACAACTCGATGATCTGATGGGTCTTTTCCAACCTGGTGATTCCATGATTCTGCGATTCCCCGGTCCCCAACTCACGCAGTGGTCGGGTTTGTCCTGGGGGCCGTAGAGGATGGGGTTGGCCTGGACCGTGTCATCCACCACGTTGCTCTTGGAGATCTCCTTGGAACGGAACTGCTGCGGGGCCGAGAGGTTCTTCCCATCGTTGTTCCCCAGGTGGTTGTAGCTCACGATGGATTTGGTCTGGGCAGGAGATGCAGGCAGGTCACCCCCAAGTCACACACGGGTGTCCCCCACCCTGTCCCCACATACCTTGAGTCCGGCGCCCACCAAGAAGTCCACCAGGACCGACTTGAGCTTGGTCTGCCCCGACTTGAAGTCGTCGCCGCAGATGAAGACGTGGCGCTGGGCGGCCAGCTCCACCGCGCCCGGCACGAAGGTGTTTTGGGGGGAGCCGTTGATGTAGGCGCAGCCCTCCAGGATGCTGGCCACGGCGAAGAGCGTGGATGGAGACACCTCCAGGCCTTGCTGCGGGGACACAGGGCAGCTCAGCACCAGCAGGGACGCGGTGTCCCCCCCGCCCAGGTCCCCTCATCGGTCCCCCTGACCTCGATGGCTCGAAGGAGGTTGTCAGCGGTGTCGTTGAGCCCCGGGACGACGTCGCAGAAACGCTCGGTGTTGGCCGTCCACAGCACGATGACTTTGTCCACCCCGCTGGTCTCCTTGAAGTCCCGGATGTCCCTGCGGATCTGCTCCATCTGGGATGGCACCAAGAGGGACGCGTCAG
The DNA here is from genome assembly GCA_033459285.1 of Clamator glandarius. NCBI lineage: Eukaryota > Metazoa > Chordata > Aves > Cuculiformes > Cuculidae > Clamator > Clamator glandarius. Next base: position 119,694 of record JAUNZM010000861.1, on the reverse strand, counting down.
CCTGGTGGCAGCCCCTCCGTCACCTGCCTAACCCCCGGCGCCCCGCCAGGACCTGCTCAGCCATGGTCCCACGGAGGACATTGTCCGCCCGCTCCTCCTGGTTGGCGGCGATGAACTCGGGGATGTAGATGGAAGGTCTCGGCTTCATCTTCTCCAGGTGGGGCCAGAGCTGCTCCTGCAGCGGCCAGTCCAGCACCTCCGCTCGCCTCATCGCCTCGGCCAGGTTCAGCGAGGAGATGTCCCAGCCTGGGGAACCAGGGGTGACCCCAGTGCTCGGGGTGCCCCGTCCCATCGCAGGGTCCCCTCCGCACCTCACCTACCGTCGAAGACGATGTCGTTGGGGTGCACCATGGGCAGCAGGTCCCGGAAAGGCACGTAGACGTCACCAGAGGGGCCGGTGCCCAGGCAGACGGTGGAGGCTTGGAGCAAGGAGCCGTAGTAGTTGGCTTTCTGGGATGGGGAACACAGGGATGAGCTGCCAGCACTGGGCTTGTGACAGCCATGGGACAACCACCTTGTGGCCCCACTGAGCTCTGTGTCTCCATCCCTGTCACATCATGGGACACCCACCTTGTGGCCCTGCTGAGCTCCATGTCCCCATCCCTGTCACATCATGGGACACCCACCTTGTGGCCCTGCTGAGCTCCGTGTCCCCATCCCTGTCACATCATGGGACATCCACCTTGTGCCTCTGCTGAGCTCTGTGTCCCCATCCCTGTCACATCATGGGACACCCACCTTGTGGCCCCACTGAGCTCTGTGTCTCCATCCCTGTCACATCATGGGACACCCACCTAGTGCTCCTACTGAGCTCCGTGTCCCCATCCCTGTCACATCATGGGACACCCACCTTGTGGCCCCACTGAGCTCCATGTCCCCATCCCTGTCACATCATGGGACACCCACCTAGTGCTCCTACTGAGCTCCGTGTCCCCATCCCTGTCACATCATGGGACACCCACCTTGTGGCCCCACTGAGCTCTGTGTCCCCATCCCTGTCACATCATGGGACACCCACCTTGTGCTCCTGCTGAGCTCCATGTCCCCATCCCTGTCACATCATGGGACACCCACCTTGTGGCCCTGCTGAGCTCCGTGTCCCCATCCCTGTCACATCATGGGACACCCACCTTGTAGCCCTGCTGAGCTCTGTGTCCCCATCCCTGTCACATCATGGGACACCCACCTTGTGGCCCTGCTGAGCTCTGTGTCCCCATCCCTGTCACATCATGGGACATCCACCTTGTGCCTCTGCTGAGCTCTGTGTCCCCATCCCTGTCACATCATGGGACACCCACCTTGTGGCCCCACTGAGCTCTGTGTCCCCATCCCTGTCACATCATGGGACATCCACCTTGTGCTTCTGCTGAGCTCTGTGTCCCCATCCCTGTCACATCATGGGACACCCACCTTGTGGCCCCACTGAGCTCCATGTCCCCAACCCCATCAGGGTCACCGAACACGCACCTTGCGCCCCGTCTTGGTCATCCAGGACAACCCCAGCCGGTTGGCCAGCACGGCCGCCGTCACGGTGGTCCCGTTGTTGCCCCCCCAGCCCACCAGCATCAGGCCCAGGCGGGGGATGTGTCTCCCCGTCCGGAAGGTGAAGCGGGTGGCGCACGGTCGCACCTGCGGGACAGGGGACACGTGGGGTTAGTGGCAGTGGCGCTGAGCATCCCCCCAGCAGCCCCCGCTGGCCGTTGTCCCCACCTTGGTGACGCCGTTCTCCTTGCAGACGTGCACCGTGCTGTACGTGTACTTGGCCTCGATGAAGTCTTTGCTGTAGGTGACGTCGGGACTCTCCACCAGGAAGGTCTCGGCCATTGTTCCCGGAGCTGGAATGGGAGGAAATGGGTGTCAGCCCCCCCAGACCCCCGCCCTGCCGGACACGCCACCGCCGGGGACGTTGGCTCGCTGCCCCGCGAGCTCCGTCGCCGTCCCTGCCCACGCGGAGCCCCCAGGGTCCCCAGCCTGCTCCGAGACTGCTGCCCCGATGTCCCCTCCCCAGGGTATTGGGGGGCACAGAAAGGCATGGGGACCAGGGATGGATATGGGGTGTCACCACATTCCAGGGTGGCACAGGGGACATGGGGTTAAGGGATGTCCCCACACCCAGTAGCTCAGGGGACATGGGGATAAGGGGTGTCACTGTACCCTGGAGTGGCACAGGGGACATGGGGACACGGGATGTCCCCACTCCCGGGAATGGTGGCAGAGGGGACAAGGGGACAAAGGGTGTCCCTGCCTCCTGGGGCTGCAGAAGGGACAAGGTGACAGGGGGTGTCCCTGCTCCCGGGGATGGCAGAGGGGACATGGGGACAGGAGGTGTCCCTGCTCCCAGGGGTGGCAGAGGAGACATGGGGACAGGGAGTGTCCCTGCACCTGGGGATGGTGGCAGAGGGGACATGGGGACAAGAGCTGTCCCCGCTCCAGAGGTGGCAGAAGGGACGAGGGGACAAAGGGTGTCCCTGGGGTGGCAAAAGGGACAAGGGTACAGGGGGTGTCCCTGCACTGGGGTGGTGGTAGAGGGGACATGGGGACAGGGGGTGTCCCTGCACCTTGGGGATGGTGGCAGAGGGGACATGGGGACAGGGCTGTCCCACTCCTGGAGATGCTGGGTATTTGGGGACAGGGCTGTCCCACTCCCAGGGTGGCAGAGGGGACAGGGGGTGTCCCTGCACCCTGGGTGGCAGAGGGGACAGGGGGTGTCCCTGCTCCCAGGATGGCAGAGAAGACATGGGGACAGGGGGTGTCCCTGCATGCTGGGGATGGTGGCAGAGGGGACATGGGGACAGGGCTGTCCCACTCCCGGGGGTGGCAGAGGGGACAGGGGGTGTCTCTGCTCCCAGGGGTGGCAGAGGGGACAAGGGGACAGGGGGTGTCCCTGCTCCCAGGGTGGCAGAGGGGACAGGGGTTGTCCCTGCACCCCGGGGTGGCAGAGGGGACAGGAGGACAGGGGGTGTCCCCGCTCCCGGGGTGGCAGAGGGAACAAGGGGACAAGGGGTGTCCCTGCACCCTGGGTGGCAGAGGGGACAGGAGGACAGGGGGTGTCCCCGCTCCCGGGGTGGCAGAGGGGACAAGGGGACAGGGGGTGTCCCTGCACCCTGGGTGGCAGAGGGGACAAGGGGACAGGGGGTGTCCCCGCTCCCAGGGTGGAAGAGGGGACAAGGGGACAGGGGGTGTCCCTGCACCCTGGGTGGCAGAGGGGACAGGAGGACAGGGGGTGTCCCCGCTCCCGGGGTGGCAGAGGGGACAGGGGGTGTCCCTGCACCCTGGGTGGCAGAGGGGACAAGGGGACAGGGGGTGTCCCTGCACCCTGGGTGGCAGAGGGGACAGGAGGACAGGGGGTGTCCCTGCACCCTGAGTGGCGGAGGGGACAAGGGGCCAGGGCTGTGGCAGGGGGGACACGGGGCCAGGGCTGTCCCCGGGGCTGCCGAGGGTCCCGAGCGCTCTCACCGGTCGCAGGGGCGGTCGGAGCCGGCGCTGCCCCGCGGGGTCGATGCGATCGCGGTTGCGGCCGCTCCGGCCCCGCCGATTAATTCGCTGCCGGGCCCCGCCCCCCCCCCGCCCCCGCACGTGCCCCCGCAAGGGACACCCCGGCACCCACCCCCCCGAGCACCCCCCGCAGACACCCCCCCGGACACCCCCCGGCATCCCCCGAGCACCCCCCGCATCCAACCCCCGGCACCGGCACCAGAGACCCCAGCATCAGCACCCCAGAGCCCCCAGGAACCCAGAGCCCCCAGTATCAGCACCCCAGAGACCCCAGCACCAGCATCCTAGAGACCCCAGCAACCCAGAGACCCCAGTACCAGCACCTCAGAGCCCCCAGCACCCCAGAGCTCCCAGTACCAGCATCCGAGAGACCCCAGCAACCCAGACCCCCCAGCATCAGCACCCCAGAGTCCCCAGCACACCAGAGCCCCCAGTACCAGCAACCCAGAACCCCCAGTATCAGCACCCCAAACCCCCCAGTACAAGTATCCCAGAGTCCCCAGCACCCCAGAGTCCCCAGCACCAGCGTCCCAGAGTCCCCATCACACCAGAGCCCCCAGTACCAGCACCCCAGAGCCCCCAGCAACCCAGAGCCCCCAGCAACCCAGAGCTCCCAGCATCCCAGAGCCCCCAGTAACCCAGAGTTCCCAGTATCAGCACCCTAGAGCTCCCAGCATCCCAGAGCTCCCAGTACCAACACCCTGGAGCCCCCAGTATAAGAACCCCAGAGCTGCTAGCACCCCAGAGCCCCCAGCACCCCAGAGCTCCCAGTAACCCAGAGTTCCCCGTACCAGCACCCCAGAGCTCCCAGTAACCTAGAGCTGCTAGCCCCCCAGAGCCCCCCAGCATCCCAGAGCTTCCAGCACCCCAGAGTTCCCCGTACCAGCCCCCCAGAGCCCCTAGCAATCCAGAGCTCCCAGTACCAGCATCCCTGAGCCTTCAGTAACCCAGAGTTCCCTATACCAGCACCCCAGTACCAGCACCCCAGAGCCCCCCAGCACCCCAGAGCCCCCCAGCACCCCAGAGTTCCCCGTACCAGCACCCAAAAACCCCTAGAAACCCAGAGCCCCATCACGGCGCCCCTTATCCCCCGGCGCAGACACCCCAAAGGCGACAGCCCCCCCACCTCGGTCCCCCCACCGTGCCCCACGTCCCCCGCGGGCGATGCCATAGGGCAGCCAGTCCCCCGCCACGTTTCGGGGTGCCCGCGGGCTGCTGGCGGCCGCGGCGGAGAAAGGGCTGGCACCCCGCTCGGCGTCCCCGCTCAATGCCAGGCGTCGTTTCAAAGGAGCCCCCCGAGCACAAGGGCGGATTCCCCACCCTGGCACCCCGTGGCGAGGACAAGGCTGTGTGTCCCCCCCCCACCCCAACCCCAACTCCGCCACCGCCACCCACCCTCCCGCTCCTTGGGGCGACGATGCCGCCGCCGCCACCCACCCTCCTGGCACCCGGCGCGATGGGATCGAGCCTTGGGGGGCACCTGCCACCAACGGGGCTCGCGGCGTGGACGGGGCTGGGGGGCCGCTGGGGCCAGGGGGCGAACAATGGGGGCCTTGGTGCCGGGGCTGGAGGACAAAACGAGCCCCGCGATGGAATGCCAGTGCCTCAGCAAATTATTGAAACAAAAATAACATTTCTTTGTACAATAATCCTGCGGCGGGGAGGGTCCGGGCAGCGCTGCCAGGGCCCGCGCTGGTATTTTTCCACTGCTTCCCTCTATTTTTTTTTTTTTTTTTTTTTTTTTTTCTCTCTTCTCCCCTTGCCCCCCTCCCAGAACTCCCACCATTGTTCCTTCCCCGACTCCCTTCCCACTCCTCCCACGCTCGGCACCGCATGAGCAGGGGCTCCCTTGTTCCTGCTCGCCCAACGCGTCGGCCACGGGCCACGAGCCCGGGACGGCCGCCCAGCGCCTTCGCTCCCCAGCTGCCGGGGGGATGGCGGGGGGCCAGGCGAGAGCACAGCCTCAGCCACCGCTCCCGCTCCCCCAGCAACCGGGGCCCCCCCCCGCCCCCCGCCTCGTCCCCAAGGATGGGGCCACCGAGTCCCCAAGAGCCCCCGCTTTGGAGATGAAGAAGCACCAGTTCTTCGGTGGTTCCTCATAAGCAGGTTCAGGGCTCGATTCCGCACGAGCCCAAGGATGCTCCGTGCGCGGGGAAGGGCTCAGCCATGGGGGATGCAGGTAGCAACCATCCCTCGTCCCCCCCGGTGGGTCCAGGCTAACCCAAGCAGCTCCAGATTTGTGTCACGGACACGTTTCCTCCATTTGTTTGTCTTTCCCCTCGTGAAGAACAATCTCCAAGCTCTGAGCCTTCATCGTCTCCGCCTGCGCCCCCTGCTCCCAGCCCCCTTATCCTCTCCTCCCCATCCCCACGCCCGAAGACAGAAAGACTCATGGAAAGGGACGGGAACGGGTGATCCGGGGTGGTTGGAGGAGCAGCAGCTGCTCTGCACGCGGGACCAACGCCATCGGAGCGTGTCAAGGACAAACGATCCTACTGAGCTTCCTCCTGCAAACGAGCCACGGAGCAAAAGGTGTCCGGAAAAACCCCACTGGGCTTCTGCGCGTTTCCAGCATCCCTAAAAAGCTGAAGCGGCACAGGGGCACCTCTGCCTTCCCATGCGTGTGTTGAACTTAATTTGAGGGCTTTGTGCCTGATGTGGTGCAAAGTGACAATTTTCCCAGGTGTGACCTGAATTATCCGGGCCCAGGGCTCCTCTGGAACCTGCACGAAGCTTGGTTTGGGCAGGAGGGTCCCAGCCTGGCATCCGCGCTGCTCCCCATCCCTGGGAAGGGCCGGCAGCCGGGCTCCCGTCTGGGCACAGATAAGGAGCAGCGGCAGGAGCCGGGCTGGCTCTGGCACACAAGACCCAGCCAGTAAATTTCCACTGGGGCAGCTCGGCATTTCCGAGCTCAGAGCGTGACCCCAGCCGGAGCTGCCAGCGGTGGAGAGGAATTCCCCAGGGAAGCTGGGACGGGAGGGGACAGGGACCCTTCCAGCATGAGCCCCCCCCCCGGCACATGCCCATATAGCACCAGCCTTTCAGCAGCTGAGCACCCCGAGGGGAAGCTCTCGTGAGCGAGGAATTAAAGAAAAGGGAGCCCAGGGGACAGAACTTGTCTCAGAGGCAGCGTTTGAAACTAAAAACCTGGCCAGCTGGGGCTTTGCAAGAGCATCAGCTCCCCCAAAGCATCGCGGCTCCCCCTCCGTAAGCTCGGGGAGCACCTTGGGGAACCCAAAAGTCCCCACCTGCCCTGGGAGCATCTTCTCCCTCGGGCTGTGCTCCTGCTCTGGCATCAGCTCCAAGGTCAAGGCTGATGAGACAGGACCAAGCAGAGCCCTCCCCTCTTCCTCCCACCCTTAAAGCCAAGGTGTTTCCAAGTCATTATTGGATTGCTGGCTTCTCTTTCTCCGCATTTCACTCTTTTGGAGGTAGAATCCAGCATCCCGCGCTAAAGCAAAGGGAGCTGGGGGTGAACATGGGTGGAACAAGACCAACTGGCAATGATTTTAGGCTCAAGACCACCAAACCTGCCCCTGTTAGATCTCAAAGCGGGCAGTACAGCAACCGCTGAGGGAAAACAGAAGGTATTTAGTGTATATTATGGTATGGAGCATTCACTGGAGTGGTTTTATCCATTGCTTTATGATGCCTGCTCCAGCCAGAAGAGCCAGGGATGCTGCAGAAGCCAGGACCGGAGCAACCAGCCACCGTGAGAGCAGAAAAAAAGGGACAGAGCTTCAGCACGACCGGTACCCTGCGCATCAGGCAGATGATTCATCCCCCGTGGGTGGAAGCGGCAGCTCCAGCAGCCTGGCCAGGCTCATCTCCACCTTGCTGCTCTGGAAACGCCGACCCAGCTCCAGCTCCCCATGGATGTGACTCATCTCCCCGATGCGAGTGAGCACAGACGTCAAATCCAGCATGAAAATCAGGAGCCCCTACTGCCGACGCAGGCAAGTGGAGACACCTGAACCAGGTCCGGACCCTCCCCAGGAGCTGTGGGCTCTCGAAGTTTGAGGGAAGCAGCAAGGCCCTCGCTTGTCGCCACCACCTCCCGTCCAGCTCCGAGCCCTCCTGGCTGGCGAGCTCTGTGCTCACAGGACCCCCCTAAACCTCCACACCAACACCAGCAATGGGTGCTTCCTCAAAAGCACCTTTTCCCCCAAAACACTGGCTGTTAGTTCCACTGGAGAGCAGGAAGATCCCCACCAGCTCCTGCCACGCACGGAGTCGCCAATCCCACCGGAGCACCAGGAAGGCATCGTGAGGAGCCAGGCTGCTCCGCAGCCACGTTTCTGGACCAGAGCTCTCTCCGTATGCAGCAAGAAAACGGAGAGCCCACACTGAGCACCTTCTCCTCCTCCCGTTCCTTACCCACTGCTCTGATACTTTCACTCCCTCACTGACTCAGATCCTTTGCTTTCCGCTTTCAAACTCCACGCCAGCCATTTATCACCTTTCTCTTTCACGTCCTCTCGCAGCGCTGAAAAGAAACGTACAACCTTAAGTGTCTGCTTGTTTTCCAATACAGTGAATTTATTATATGTTGCAAAATCAGCATTCAGCTTTTTTTTTTTTTTTTTAGTGTACAAAAAAGACACTAGCTCTTAAGAAAAGATTAGGAAAGCTGAAGACTATGCTGCCTTTAAATTGTAACATTTTGGCAAAGTGAAAAGCTCTCTTTTTGTAAACTCCAACTCCATGGCTCAATATAGTTTTATCCACAGTACAATATTACAAAGTAAAACACAGTATCAATAAGTTAAGATCATACTTAATCACCTAGAACTGGTTTCTATTAACCCAAAAAGCACATTTTTTTTTCTTTGCCTAGCTTCGTAATCTCTAAAAAGAAAAGAAAACAAAACAAAAGAAAAAGGCAGATTCGACTACAATTCGTTAACACAGTCCAAAAGAAAAAGTGAAGCAGAACGTTGTTGAATGCTCATTGGGTCTCACAGTTTGGATATTCATTAAATATTTTCAGTTTTTATATTCAAATTTTTAGAAGTTCCAGAATATACAGGTAAATGTACACAATACATCTTCGTATACAACTCTGTTTGCAAAAATATCTTATAGCAGATGTATAAAGATTGAGATCCATCTCTATCCCCCTCCCACCCCAAAGCAACAAAAAACCCCGGTCAAAATATTAAGGATCAGGAGGAGAAGTGTTTCCATGGAAGAATTTACTCATCCTGGGTTTGTAGCTGCTGCCTCTTCCACCATCCAAGTTTCGGGCTCCTCGCGATCAGAGGTGAAGCCCCACGGTGGATTTGATGGGTGAGCACCGGGAGGTTCAGACTCACGCCCGGGAACGCCGCAAGCCGCGTTAACTGGTGACGTCTGGCACCGACTGGGTTTTGCAGGGACAAATCTCACAGCGGGTCCGAGGAAGCGCAACGCCCTCGTCCCTCCAAGCAGCCCAACGCTCCCTTTCCCAGGTCCCTGCGGCTCCGGTGCAGAAATCCCGAGCCACGGGGGGCGGTTTGTGGGGATCGGAGCTGAAGCGAGGCCTGAGGGTGGACACCGACACCCCCACCAGCCCAGTGCAAGACCCCAACGAGCGGGAGGACAGAGTTTTCTGGACAAAAGCTCCTTGCCTTCGACTCTCTCCTGCATTTTCCAGGTTTTTCTGACAAGCAGAAGTGCTGGAGGCAGGCAGCGTTACACAAACGGCTTGGCCCACAAGACAAAACCGCTCCCTAACTTCCACTAGTCTTTTCTTGGAGAGGAAGAGATGGGACCGAAGCGCTTCCCAAGCCCCAAAAGGCTCGTCAGGACTTCCCTAGCTCACCCTACAGACCACTGCATCCTCAGCCATCACATCTCTTCCCCCTTTTCCATCACCGCTCCGCTCCTGAACAGGTTTGGGCTTCGTAGAGCAGCGGGAGGCTGTTGCTTTCCAGCAGCAAGCTTCTGGTTGAAGAAGGGGACGGCAAAGTCCTGGTGAGCGCTGGACGCTGGGGGCAACGCGGCAGGGAGAGAAACTCAGAACATCGCAAGCGGCAAAGCAAAGCGGTGGCCCTGGCTGGACAACGCAAACCCCATCCAGCCAGAATGGAATTCTTAGTATTTTTATACAGCAGATGGACCCACTTTAATGTTGGGGTGGAAAATGATATAAATTACTCCTTATGTAAGAACTGTTTCGCTCCTTAAATCTGCCATTCCGCTCCTTCAAAGGGTGAAAGACTCCTCAGTGCAACCTCCAAGGGAAGGAGAGGCCACAGGAAAGTAATCCTTTACTTTGAGATAAACGGAAGCGGGAAGAAGTCAAATCACACAGGCTGGCAGGATTAAGAGGGGAGAGAAAGGAAGAGCAGAGTTAAAGGACACCTTTGTTCTTTTTGGCGTGTTTCTTACACCCTGGCCATGCTCGAAAACTGTTCCCTTCAAGACCATAAAGAAAAGAAAACCCAAACCCAGAAGAAAGACGGCACGGAGAAGCTGGCGATAAAGCCCAGCAGTGGAAGTGACCCGCATGGGAAAACGCTACCTTGCTTCTCTCACGCTCGGGCGCCTGCTCTGAGACTGATTTTCTGCTGCTGCTTCCTTGGAACTACACAAAAAAAATAGAAGAAGAAAGCACGGCATCCTCAACCCCCCCCCTCCTCTCTCCTGGGTCAGCCAGGTAAGAAAAGAACTTCTCCGGGTGCCCATCCGCTCGGCTCCAGTGACACTGCAGGTAGAGGACAGGGAAGGGTCTCAAACACTTGGCCTACAGGGAAAGGGGAGGCACAGTTTTAGAAAAAGATGCTCTTTTTTTTGTTTGTTTTCTTATACAAAAATAGACCTTAGTCTCATTAGCAATTAATAAAACTGTCTGCCTTGGTATAAAACTATAAAAGTCAAAGGCAGACAGGTCTCTCGACCTTCCCCGCGCTGGTACGAGAAGGTGAGCGCAGGCAGACTGGGTCGCATCTGCTGGAGAGGCCACTGCAAAACCTTTACGCCCGCTGCTTCCAAACACACAAGCAAATTGAACAAACAACTAAGGGTGGGTTTTGTGGGTTTTTTTTCCACGTGGAGGATCCACTTCTGCACTGCCCAAGGCCCTCAGCGCGGGTCCCCGGGCTGCTCCCCTCCTACCGACACAACCGCCTCGAGAGAGCACACACCAGCGAGGAGAAAAGCAGGAACAAACACGAGAGCTCTGGGTACGTGGTGTATTTTAACGCGGTGCCATGAGGAGCAGACAGCTTGCATACGAACAGTCGCAGGTGCCAGAGGAGGAGGTAACCTAGCAGCATTCCAGTTCCTCACCATTTGAAGGACAATGTGTAACGCAGCAGACCTGGGCCAGGGGTAATTACACTTCATGCCAAACTTTAATCCATGAAAACTACTGAGTCTTAACCTTTGGGAGCTTCGTTCACTTTAGGCAAGTGTTGTTTTGGTTTTTTTTTTCCCTTAAGTGTCAAACGCTGCCTTCAAAATAAGGAGATTTTTTTCCTCGCTTGTTACATTCCAACATTCAGAGAGGCTAAAACTCAAAGAGGATTGTGCCAGGCATTGCGCTCGCGGCCCAGCTCGGACACAGACATGACAGATTCGGCATCATAAGGAATCCCCAAGTTCTTCAACCATGAGGAATTAACGCTCGTCTCTGAAGGGAATCGAGTTGTATAAAAGTGAACGTAACGTCCAGGTGACTTTTTTGTTTTGCCCTACCCAGTCCGGATCGGCGCCAGCTAAAACTGCTGTTGGTCATACTCTGCTATCAGTTTTTTAATGTGAGCCAGTTTGTTGTGGAGGTATTCGCAGCGGTTCTTCTCTTGGCTGTAATTGGGGTTAGTCTGCAAAGAAAAATGAAGATGCAGTGACGGAAGGCGACCCTTCAGAGCTCCTGCCTGAACCCAGCCTCGGAGCATAAATATACGACCAAAGAATGAAGCTTTTCTAGCTGGAGGAGTAGATACCCATTTCAAAACAGACCCACTTTGATCAAATAAAGCAAAACCACAACCCCTTCTCCTCACGAACCAGCTCCAGAAGCCCCTGCGCAGGGAAATAAGGGCACCCTGAGCCAGGCCTGGCTGACCTCGGAGCCGCAGGGCCAAACACCCTGGTTTCCAGCATCATCTGCCCCACGTTAGCGCCAAACTGCGCAAATCTGGGAGCTGTACAACGCAGAGGAATTTGCAGCACACAGAGGGCTTCTTCAAAAACCTCCCAGATGCCTCGGGGACAGCAGAGCTCAGGGTTGTACTCGTAGACTGAGAAGCCCCCCACCCGGTGTACGGATGCCCCAGCCTGTCCCAGCATTTCCACCTCATCCAGCTACATCAGAACCTCCTCCCATCAACAACCATTGATTTATATACGTATGAAGAGATGTGAAGTGCTCTGTGCACCCCACGCTCTGAAAAGCCCCGCTGAGCCCTGCAGGGGTCTCCGTACCCAGCGATTCGCACCAGAGGCCGTGCTCAGATCGTGCCCCACAGACCAGCAGATCCCAGTCTCGCCCAGTACCAGTCTCTGCACCTCAACGCAAACCGTTCTTCCCCTTGATGGGATAACGGCACTGATTAAACACACCTCATCCTCGTGCCAGCATGCTGCTAACCCAGCTGAGAGCTCCCCAGGACCCAAGGAGCAGTCCCAGCTCCCCACAAACCCTTTTGACCCAAGAAAGGATCACTTCTTGGACAAGCTCGAGCTGAACAAAGATCTGCTGGCAAGCTTCAGTGACCGGGTTTTTCACTTGGCAAGTTCCCAGCTCTTTCAGCCACCAGAGGCACCACCCAAAGCCTTTTTTGTGGCCGGCTATTTTTACTTACCTTTTTAATTTTCCGATACTCCTGGAGAATTTGATCATGGATGGTCTAAAAAGGAAAACAGAGCTTATTATTTTCAGAAGACCCAGCAGTGCTGTGACTCGCTGCAGCAGGCGAGCATTTCCCCACGGCTCAGTGTGCAAACACTGACCGAAATCCACCCCTCGACAAGTCCCCTGCGAAATCCAACGGCCACAGCCAGCCCTGCCGACTCCGTGACTCCACTGGTGCCAGCACTGGGAGCACTGGAAAGCTCGGGCCCCACTTCCCAGCCATGAGAACCACCTGCAATGGGCACCGGGTTGGCACGATAACTGACGCTTCCTCCACAGCTCAGACTCATTTCCCCCCCCGATCTAACAATAATTCAGCGAGGAATCGCTGCCTTTCTCTGAGAGGGAAAGGACGTTGAAGGGAGGAAACGGTGCTCGGCACAATAGGCTCTGTAAAAATCTGTTCTACTCAATTACTTTCTCAAGATAATGAATCGTTAAAGCTCTTAAAATCAGGCTGACAAGTTGGATTTTGCTACATTATTAAGATCAATGATTCCAGGGAAACAGATGACCCTGTCCCAACTCCCCTTCCAGCCCTGATACGCTACCATATGTGCGAATATGAGCTTTCTGGCTGGGATACACTAATAGCTTCCAGCAGCTTTTGGCTGAAGACGCCAATTGTCTCACTGAGGCCTTTCCTTGTCAACAAGTACCATGATGTGTGCTCCGGCTCGAAAACGAAAGAACACAGAGCTGTTTTAAGAACAGTCTTCGGGGCTGTCAGCTGTGTGCACGTTCTGCACCCACCAGTTCTGGGCTCTGGGCACTCCGGTTTAGACACCAACCCATCCCAAACAGCCCCACACAGAGTGACTACTACGAGCTGTAGTGCTGCTGCTTTGCAGAAGTAGCTTTCCAAAAGATATATTTCTGTTTCTACCTTATATTCTTCAGAGCCCTGCAAAAGCTGCTTCAGCTTGGCATCTAACTGCGTAAACCGGCGAGTTATCCTTTCTATCCGAGCATGCAAGTCTCTGTACTCGTTGTATTCCGCATTGAAGTCGTTTTTGTAACTCTGACGCTGCTCCGAAGAGGAAATGGCTGCGTATTTTCTGGAGGAAGAATAATTTTGTTAATAGGTTTAGCAAGTTTTTTCTCCAGACAGCACGAATACTGCAATTCCCAAACCAGGACAGTCAAGCTACCAGGTGACTGTGCTTGAAAACGGTGTCTTATTACCTGCATCAGGGTAGCACAGAGAAAACTGCTACGATTATTGCCTTGTCCTCTGCATAAAACAATAGCGTTTGCTCCCAACGTTTCCTATCTGTGCCAAGAATATGCAGGTACAGCAAAGCCCAGGAGCAGCTGAGGGTGTAGGAGGACATTCCGATAGCACTGCTACAGCTTTTCTAACTCCTGCTGGCCCGCAGAACATGGAGTTCTGCATTTGTGCCAGACCTTGGAACAGCAGGAATACCATGCTTCCAGCGCTAAGTCTTTAAAGTAATACAAAATGTGTTCAGCTATCACTGCAAAACACTCACAGTACGATTACGTGGCAAGAAACCACGTTAGACTGACTGTATTCCCACTGCCTCCTGAAGACACCCACCGTGAATCGAGCACCAGAGCCCGCGTTTAACAGCTGCACCTTTCAGGCTCTCTGAAAGTTATTCATTCAGCTCCACAACAAGCCACTAACCCGACATTTTGCAGAAAACCCAGCAGCTGGGACACTCTGATGGCAAATTTCATCTTTCCGAAGGTGATGAGACTGATCTGCCACCCTACCCCGCCTGCGGCAGGGCCAGCTTGGTGCAGGAACACGTATAAGCTGACCTGGGTATCAAATGAAGGGACAACTCCCACTCTATTAACCCAAATGTGCTCTTGCCTTCAAGGACCAGTTCCTCACTCGGTATAAATAAGCATCTATACAGGAGATGCTCCTAGGAGATAAGAAAGTTGCCCTCACCAGTATGAACCACACGCCTCTCTGATCAAACCAGCTGAGGCAGCTCTCGTACTTTAAGGTGGCAACCATCAAACCAGTTGGAACATACCAGAAGGTGAGATGACAGACCCTGCGGAGTTCATAAACCTCACAGGGTTTAAACCTCCTGGGGAAGGACCATGGAGCTGCGAGATCCCTCTACAGGAGGGACCAGCACATCCATTGTAAGAAATGACCCCCGGCCATCGGCATTCTTGTGTACGGCACTAGGAATGCCAGCTCGAAGCAGTCTGTATGGTTCCTACAGTCCAGCAAACCACAGCTCTGTAACCACCCAAGAACCCTATCTGTCCTCTAGGCAGCTCCAGCAACTGCTCCTACAGAGCCAGGAGAGGACGATGCCCCCTCCTGCTCCATCCCTTCCCTCCGAGTGATCGCACCACAGCCAAACGAGATCCGATGGCATTAACAACCCTGGCTGAGATGCAGGGAGCATCACCCGCAGCCGTGCTGCTTCGCTATCGCAGAGCTTTGCTTAGAACAGGTTTGGCCTTATGCAGATTTCTGGCTCTGTGCACTGGGGCTTTTGTGCTGCAGCAGACGAGTACATTGTTTAGTTAACCTCAGAGGGATCTGATTAAGAAGTCAAGAGGTGAAACAGCTCACATCCTAACCCATGGGTTATAACCTCCCCGAGGAAGAGTATTTCACTGGTTTATGTAGATAATCTTGGCTCTCAACAGGGAAGAATTAGCCAAGCTCTCAAAACCCCTCCTTGCCCCGTCTTCCACAACATTAAAGCAGATCATTTCATCTCCGAGTTTCCAGCTCTAACATGGAGATGTTTAATCCCTTCCAACCCCTTCGAGGTATGCAATGTTTCTAGAAGTACTGTAAGAACTGGTTGATAGGAAGATAACCTTGAACTCCAGGAGGTACAGAGCGGATCTCAGTTTAGTCCAGGAACTGTCTGCAAAGCTGGATTTACACTTTTTTTTCAAACCCACCGCACGAGGTGACATCGAGTAACAATAAAGACCAACAAAAATCCCCAGTATATTTTGATTTTTAGGTCGAAACAAAGTGATGAAACAACTGATAAGGGTACTTACAATAAATAATCTGGCATTTCTGAAGTTGATGTTGGTACACTAGAATTATTGCATGTTCCATTTAAACCTGAAAAAATAAAGACCTGTTTATAGACATCCTTACACTTCAAAGCTCTACGCAATTCAACTTCAAATTCACAAACTTATCTGCAAAACAGTTTATCAGATTCTAAGGGATTTCTGGTTTGCTTTGAACTGACAAAGACAGAAGATTCGCAATCAGGTGGTTAAGGCTTCAAGGCTTCCCTAATATTTGTCTGTCAGCAAAACAGCATCAACACGAACTGAGCAGCAAAACAATCTGAATGTACTTGGTGTACAAACGCTGCCTGCAGGGAGGGATCACACTGCTACCACCACAAAACAAGCGAGTCCAGATGAGCAGAACGGAGCTGAGCAGGGTGTATGTTCTTGTCTCCAGTGTTACTACTCTGAGAGACAGCAGAGCGCGTTTTAAGGCGTGCGGCTCTTCCCTCACGCAGCCCCAGAGAAATCAAAGCATGCTCTGCTCTGAGCGTTGAAGAAACAGGAATCAAGCAAAACTCAACTAAGAATATTTAGGAGTTGAAGAAAATAGACCAAAGACCTCAAGAGGAACGAGATTCTGAACGCGAGCCTGACACAGACTCCTCTTCAACTGAACTGAACGCTGCATTTGATAGGAATGGTTGGACTCGATGATCCGGTGGGTCTCTTCCAACCTGGTTATTCTATGATTCTATGATTATTAGTTTGGATGAAGAAAGCAGTTAGATAGAGGTTTGAAAAGGGATATTTCTCATAAGTTACACTGAAAGCTCTAATCAGAAAGTCAACTGCGCCCAGGAGAAGGCAGCAGAGTAAGAGGCAAGCGGAGAAGGCTGCAAAGCGTTCAACTCTCTGCAAAAATGTGTTTCCTCTTCCCTCTTCTTCTCAAGTCCATGACTTTGAGTGAGCAGTGCTCTGAGTGCACAGACCCCTCAGGTGCACAGGAAAGGCAGCTGCGAGCCTCAAGGCGCCTGTGCTGCTTTACAGCTACTGCCAGACAAACTGCAGGGAGCGTGAAACACCCGAGTCGCAAACACAGGCAAGTGAAAGCAAGAATCTAATTCTACCTCTTCAAAAGTTCATTTTTCTCTCTATTACCACAAGAAGGCCTTCCTGGGTAGAATGGAAGAGTGGCAGAAAACCTGGATCATCATGAATACCACAGTCTCAAGCAGGGATGGTGGCAGATGATCCTGCTCCCTTCCTTACCCGGCCACCAGCGTAAAGCATGCAGAATGGGGGCAAGGGAGAAGAGGCTCGTTTTGGCTACGAGTGCCACCTACTGTCTGCTGAAAAGCCCCCAGAGGTCCCTCTCCAACAAACCTCCCAGGACAAACTCTGCTCCCCTGTGGCCCTTGCCCCAGGGGGACTCAGGGGAGCTGCCAGCCGTTTGCTGCGGACAAACAGAGCAGGATTAGGCCCGTGCCATCTGGGTGAGGCGAAGCATAGAAGGAAAAGATCCCAAATCAGATGCTGGCTGTACGAAATCCAAGCAGCCACTGACCACATCCTGTTTATCATCACTCCCGAGTCCAGCTCGGATTCGTTACCCTGCACGCATCAGTAGTGCCGCAGGAACAAAACCTGGCTCCTACCAATTAACAGCGAGGCGGTCATTAAACTGGTTTTAAAGCCAAGCAGAAAAAGCGATAAAGGGTCAGCGACTTCACAAAGAAAGAATGCAGGGGGTTTTGGCATTTAAAAGAAACCCTGGCAATGATATTTATTATCTAGGGAGAGAACGTGTCTGCGTCCAGTGCCATTCCAGGAGCACGAGGAGAGCAGCATTCCCAGAAAAACCTAGGACTGAGACAGAAGGAAGATCCCAGCACAAGCATCCGAGTGTGGTTCTGCAGTGCCCCACAGCGATCAGAGCTGCAGACTGCCACCAAAAACCACTGGGGAGCAGTCAAGCTGCAGTCCCTAGGGGCTACAGAGACTGTGGTGAGAGCTCACAGCACATTCACAATGTTAACACGACATCGTCCCTTTCCAAGAATTCAACTGACCAGTTTCAAGTTCCTGTCCTTTTGAGCCCAAACTGGATGATTTTCATGCACCAAGGACAAAAAGCAACTCAAAGGAGCAACGGGGTGAAGGAATAAGATGGACACAAGAAGAAATTCAACAACAGATGGGAACAACAATATTCCCAGAGGCTGCAGGGGATGTCCCAGCACTCCGAGGAGCTGTCACAAACCCTAAGAGAACAGCAGAGAACAGCGAAGCAGGGGGTGATGGGATGGATGGGATGAGCTACTGTATATTCTCTGCTCTAAAAGCACATAGAACTGACTTGGAAATGCACTGGTCTGAAGGAAAACACTTTCCACACATCTCAGTGGTAAGAGATTCGCTGCTGTGTTAGCCCCCGAAGAGAGAAATTCCAAGGAATAGTGGGTTACAAGGAAGCTCTTTCAGCCTGCAAGAGCTGGTTGTGTGCTGCTCTGACAACGTTTATCGCAAGACTTATCATTTCTTTTGTGTCCGATATTAAAAGCTTTTGTGACTAACTTTTCATTGCCAAGTTAGAGATCGATACAGCAGCCAGCACAGGGCCCAGCACAAGCAGAGGAGCTGCGAGCAATCACGCAGCGCTGCTTTTTGCAACAGATCTTGATGTCTGTCTTTCATCCCCACCTATTCATACGGCTTCTAATTTAACAAGGAGAAACACGCCACGCTCTGAGGCACGGGAGGTGAAACAGGAAAAACCTGATATCCTCTCGAGAGGAGCATTTGTTGAGTTGGAGGCAGGGACAGCGATATTATTTCGTTAACCACACAGCCTCCACAAGTGGACACGCAAACCCTTCCCTCAAATGGATTTAGAGCAGGAAATTTAGAGCACACAGACGATCCCGATAGTATCTTAGCGCAGGGTGTAGAGGAGGATGGCTCGGAGCGTACATACCTGTGACCTCTTCCTGGGGAACACTAACTAAGTCAGCATTTTTTATTACTTCACAGTCCTGCTTCTCCTCTTTGCATTTCTCTTCGCTTTTCTTCTCCTTTCTCTCCTTCTCCTTGTCTTTGTGCTTTTTGGATTTCTTCTTGGTTTTTACGTATGAGCTGCAGTTGTGCTTGCTCGTTTGGGGACAGTCTGTGGGCAACGGATGAGTCAGTCTGTCGGCTGCCTCCGGGTTCTCACAGTCTCTGCCGTTGTGCGTCAGGTCATTGCTGACATCCGAAAGCGGATCGTGAGGCCTCGGCAGCTCCAGCACCGGGAGGCTGGAGCTGGAGCTCACCGACTCCGGGACAGACGGCGGCAGGGCAGGCGCAGGCGTAGGGGCATCCTTCCCGTTGGAGGAATTCAGCTTCCCATTGAATGTGGGTTGAGCTCTGTGAGCCAAATGCGAGATCCTGGGCTTTTTGTTAGCCAGGGGATCAATGAAATCCTGAGGTTGGGTTCGTTTCTAGAAAGGGAAAAAGGCAAAAAGCAAATCTTGAAGGCCAGAGGCCGGAGTTATGGATGCGGTTACCACTAGGTGGGGGTGCAACATCAGACAAGGAGGGAGCATTCCCAGGAAAAGAGCTGCCAGCCTGCTCCCAGCTCAGAGGCTGCTCCTGGACACAGGTCCCAGGACCGCCAGCTTCTACAGAAGCTGATCCATCCCAAACCGCTTCCTGACAATCCTGAACCGCTCTGGAGCCCGAGGCTTGGTGGGAAAGCTTAGAAACAAACCCACAACACAACAGCAGCTCCTGATCGCCTGCACAGTTCTCACACAGCCCAGGCAAGCCAGAGCTGCACCTTATTTCAACTTTGCCCTTCAGAACTCAAACCCTGCCCTTCACCCTCCTCCAGGCTGAACAAACCCAACTCTCCCAGCCTGTCCTAATACGGGAGGTGCTCCAGCCCTCGGATCATCTCCGTGGCCTCCTCTGGATTCGCTCCAACAGCTCTGTGTCCTCCCTATGCTGAGGGCTCCAGGGCTGAATGCAGGGCTCCAGGTGAGGTCTTGCCGAAGCAAAGCAGCGGGGTAAGTTCTGCATTTTATTCCCAGCTGATTTTGCCAAATGTGGAACAGCTTTGCCCTCCCAACACCCCTGCTTCCCCTTCTCAAGAAAGAGCCATTTCCCGGAAGAGGCGAGAAGAGTCAGCTGTTAAGTTCTCAGAATTTAAGGCAAAAGAGGACACTTGCAGCAGCTTTAAAGCCACGTCACGGAGACCAACGTGACTGGAGGACGCTTTTTTTAACTAAGAAGCGTAGAGAGAGAAGTGGTTCCTGACTGTCCCCATCAGCCAGACCAGAAAAGCCACAGGCAGGGAGGGAGCAGCTCCGTGTGCCTGTACCTGCAGGCTGTGGGCAGCCCGGGGAGGCTGCAGTGGGGGAGAGAACCCACCCCTCAGTCAGCAGAAAGAGCCCAGGCAGAGCCAGAACGACGGCTACGGGGCTCAGTCCAGCCCGAGTCAGCCAAAAGCCCCCTGGCCAGCCCTCAGCGCAGTGCTGTGCGCCTGTCTGGCTGCAGGAACCCCGAAGAAAGCTTATTTAGTGCCCAGATGCAAACAAGCGACGGTTCTGGTTATTTCTTCTGGATATTTGAGTGTTTTCTTTCTGTCTCGGGCAGGGCTGCGCTGTTTGCAAATGGAAATGTTGCTCCATCCAGAAGCACAGCTGCTTTGTCAAGGAGCCACCGACTCCTCTCCCCTCAGTTAGGAACTCCAGGGTCTCAAGGATCCTGCTGGGTGCAGGAATCCTCTCCACCTGCCAAGGGAATTTGGAGAGGAGCTGCTCCTACCGCCGAGGAGTTCGAGGGGCAAGGCCAGCACGTCCGACCGGCTTTGCAACATCCCCGACTGGTTCCTAGCAGAGCTCGGGCAGTGCCCAGCTCCCAACAGGAGGGGCCGTTCACCCCAACTACAGGGCTCAGAACAGGAGGCTGATCCAGAACTGCCATCTTTTACAGTCCTTTAATCATAAAACGCTTTGGGTTCGAAGGGACCTTTACAGGTGATCCGGTCCAAACCTCCTGCATTAGCAGGGATGTCTTTAACCGAATCAGGTTGCTCAGAGCCCCATCCAACCTGGCCCTGAACGCTTCCAGGCATGGGGCCTCCACTGCCTCCCTGGGCAACCTGGGTCAGGTCCTACCCACTCTCCCAGGACAACATTTCTCCTTTATATCCAGTCTAAATCTCCCTTCCCTTAGTTTAAAACCATTACTCCTTGTCCTGTCACAACAGGCCTTGCTTAAAAGTTTGTCCCCACCTTTTCCTAGAGAACTTTTCAGTACTGGAAGCTGCTCTAAGGTCTCACTGGAGTCTCCTCTTCTCCAGGCTGAACAACCCCAACTCCCTCAGCCTCTCTTTATAAACCAAACCAACCCCAGCCTCTCCGATCCTCACCTCCTGGGTTATGAGGTAGATACGCATGTGATACCAGCTCTGCCACTTCCCTGGACCCACCAGATCAAGCTTTTTCTTCGCCCTCATTCCACCACTGCACTTTCCCAAAACATTTTGCATTCCACACTCCTGAATCCCAGTCCTCTGCTGGGGCTGCAACCACTAGCAGCCACCCCTTCCCTAAATAGAAACTACAGCGATGGAGTATCCAAAAATGATGGCTCAGAAGCAGAAGCTGCGTGTAGTTTGCTGTCTGACACAACCCACGTCGGAAGCGTGGCTGGAAACATTCCTATTCATGGTTCGGTCGCCCCTGTTTCACAGTCTTTTCCAGATCCAAACCAATCGACCACTCAAAGCTTCACTGGGGTCATCTCAAGAGGCCAAATCCATCCCCTCCGGACCCGCGTGTCCTTCGTACCATGCACAGCCAGAAGCGAGGCGAGTTTTCAACCTACATTCTTTCAGGAGCAGCTTAAGAAATTCACAAGTACGGCCTTTTGTGCCTTTCCAAGCGAACTCAAACGAAGGGGATCGTTCTTTATTCCCCAGAAACATGCCCACAGCAGAGCAGGAGAGGATTTGGAATCAGCCACCTGGCAAACAAGTTGCACGGTTCTTGTTCTAAATAGAGAATTGCCTCCCTCTCACTGCCAGAAAGCACATAATTTCTTTACCTGCTAATATTCTTTGCCACTAATCCTCAGCGCGTCTGTCCGGACAAGTAGGCATTACACATTCCATTGGCAGGAGAAGAATAAATACTCAACTTGTCTGGGCTGACCCGCAGCACAGAAGGGAAGCTGGGATTTCACAACGTGAACGAGAAATGCCTGCGCTCAGAGATACTGCGAAGAGCAGGGACAGACGCCGCTTAACACAGGCAAACGCGGCTCTTGCGCAGTTCATCATCATGGAAAACCAGCCCAAACGTCTTCTCACAGCTCCACACGCTGGCATCTCAACAAATCAAAGCGCAGACCAACCTGGCCCTGATCTGCCACAGCAATTAGGCTGCAAAAGGTCAAGGTTTTTAATAACTCAACCATGTTTGGGAGCTGCTTATTACTGCTTCGTTCCAGTCAATTATTAGTAATGAGTAAAACACAAGCTCATTCTCCCAGGAACTCCAAGACGGATGGAGGCACTGAGAAAAAAGTATAGCCCTTCATCCTGAACCTAAGTGACACTCGGAGATCTTCCCATTGGCCATCACCAAACCACATCCAGAGGAGAAATAGATGCTAAGGAAACCTGGAAGTAGACTCTAACTTAATAAAAGAGGAAAAACCCTAACCTCTCAACCCAGCAGCTTCCAGCGTTGGTGATTACAACATCAGACAGGCCCAATGGCTCAGCCCGGCCCTGCCTCCAGCTCCATTGAGAAAGACAAACCAACAGCGAGCTCAGCGCTAACTGGACCTAATGCCCTTGGAGAGGGATCACCCACCTGAGGGGGAGAGGAGTTCACGTTGTCTTTCGGTGGACTCAGGGAAGGCGCCTCTCCTTGAAAGCCGCTGCTGTTCTGAGGCTGACAGAGTTTCCTGAAAAACAGAATTTCAGGCTGTTAAACTCCAGGCTGGAGAAACCAAGGGACGGCTTTTCGCATCCTCCTGCAGAGCACAGAGACTTTTGGGGGCTCAATTCTGACTGCTCAACGATGCCACGAGAGCAGCTCGTTCAGGCAATTCCAGCTTCCACCTCAGACAATATCTACTACAGGAAAATATCAGCCAACGTCACCTGGTAACCACTCATGTCTTCTTGCCTTCCCTTGAGTTTTGCAGTGCTCTGTGAATGGTGCTGTGGCAGGGAGGGAGGAGGCAGGCTGAGCATTTGGGCACGCGAGAGGATTCCCTATCCAGGATGGAACTTATTTTCCAAGAGTTGTACCTCTTTTCTCTTGAATTGCTGACATCAGTGTTCCAACAAATGAGTTACAATGTTAGGAAAACAATTCATACGCAGATCAGTAAAAATCCACATTCAACCTCAATGCATACAGGATATTGGTATTCCTGCTACGGACTGAAACAAGCTCAATAAGCACGACATTATCTAAATCTATTTCTGCTGAGTTTGCCTCACTCAGTTAAAACTGACTCCACAAGAAAATTCAGAGAGCAAGCGCGCTGAAAGGGGTTGAAACTCAAGTTTGGATCATAGAGTGGTTTGGGTTGGAAGGGACCTTAAAGACCATCTAGATCCACCCCTTGCCATGGGCAGGGACACCTCCCACTGGACCAGGGGCTCCAAGCCCCATCCAACCTGGCCTTGGACACCCCCAGGGATGGAGCAGCCACCACTGCTCTGGGCAACTTGTTCCAGGGCCTCCCCACTCTCATGGTCAAGAAATTCTTCCTTATGATCAGTCTAAATCTGCCCCCCTCCAGTTTATCCCCATTGCCCCTCATCCTATCCCCACAAGCCTTTGTGAATAGTCCCTCCCCAGCTTTCTTGTAGCCCCTTCAGGTCGCTAGAAGGTCTCCTCAGAGCCTTCTCCTCTCCAGGCTGGATCTTGTAGTAACGTTTCCCAGCGCTCTGGCTTTACCCTGCTCTGACACTGGACAGACCCCTCCTGTATCGATCACCTGAGAAAAACCAGGTTTGCATCAAGCTGCAGCTGTCAAGCTGAAAAAATTCAGGGTTAAAGGTTTTAATAAACCAGCTCTGCGGTCATTTTGTCTCCAGCCCAAATAACCAACACCTCAACTCTTCCACAAGAGATTTCATTCAGCTCTAAAGCGCACCCCTATTTTTCAAACCTTGGGGGATTATTGCAGCGATAGAGCTCACGGCCTCACAACGTTTCATTTTAACCAGAGCCGGACCCTTCGGCCGCACCGCAGCCACGAACCTGCGTTTTCACCATCGCTCTGGCTCCGGCTCCTGCTTTGTTTAATTTTATTTAGAACAACTTTAACAGCTGCTGATCAACCCAAGGAAAGTACGTGGAGCGTGAAAACAGGAAGGGGAACAGCAATATTCCAAAGGCCACAGTGAAAGTGGCGTTCTGGGTGCCGTCTGAGTGGACGGAGCAGCCTTGTCACATCTCCCGACGTGTTAATTAGGGATTTAAAGAAAGGGAACGAAAGATGACAACTTCCAGCTCAGCAGCTCTTGGAATGGCAGAAAAACGTGACTACAATGGTGAAAGGAGGATGGAAAACACAGTCTATGAGGAAAAATAAGTTAGCCTACCATGGGCACTGCTATTAAAAGTTTAATAGGCCAGGTTGGATGAGGCTTTGAGCACCGTGAGCCAGTGGGAGGTGTCCCTTCCCATGGCAGGAGGTGGAACGGGGTGGGCTTTGAGGTCCCTTCCAACCCATCCCACGATTCCATGACTCTCTGAAGATGTGCAGACGTGCTAATTATCGCAGCCAACAAACCACCGAGTGGCAACAAGCCCCCAACACCGTGCGGACACTGAACAATTAGCTGGATCCAGGCAATCATGCAGCGACGTAAAGTCCTGCGTCCAGGCCCTTTTAGTGAGTGTTTTTCTCCTGTCTTCCACCCGACTGTTTTTTCCATTCTGCAGCCTCATTACCTGCGCTGGCCACGCGGGGCTTTGTTTGTACAGTTGAATACATCCTTTCCAAGGGTTATTTTTAGCCCTTCGCATAACTGAATGCCACGATTCTAGAAAAAGCGGTAAACATTGCTTTCTACAGGGAAAAATTAACTTTTTTGAAAGCCATAAAGATCGCATGGCAGTTGTATTTTTCCGTTTAATTATAACTCAACATCAAGGCCATTTAAACGAGTCTGATTTTTCTGTAGCGTGCCAAAGCACTCTGAGTGCGAGTTTCTGTTGGTTTAGCAAAGTCTCATCTCCCAGCCAACTGTGCTTTCAAATCATGGAACCTGTTCAAACAGAGCACGCTCTACTTCATCTTAACCAAGAAGTCCAATAAAATAAACCTCAAAACTAAGTAAAATCTCTATCTGCATTAAAAACCTGCACCAAAGCAGCGCAAGTGCACTGAAAACCCAGAGGGGGAAACAAACAGCGCAGAATTCTCCGTTAGGAATCTGGGTGATAAATTCCCTTTCCCTGCCAGCCAAAAGCTGCTGAGCTTGGAGGCTTCACCTAAGGAAAAATATCTGCGGAGTCTTTTGCAAGCAAGAGGACAAAGCTACCATCGCCACTGCCCCTGCTTAGAGCTGTTCCAAGAAGGAACAGGAGCTCAGGCAACGAGGATCACACTGCGCAGGCAGCAGGACAACCAGCACGTGTTTTAGGGGACTTACATCTACAAACCACCTTGTGCTTCTCTATAAATCCTCTGCTTCACTCAAACCTTCATCTTGCAGGGCGACCGTGACACCCACAGAATGTGCAACCGCAGTAAACAAACATCCAAATAACCCTACAGACACCAGTCAAGTCTCCAAAGCAAACAGCTCAAGAGGGACAGAGACTTGCATGGCACCCGAGCGGAGACGCGGCTGAGCAAGACAACTCGGGGCTGTGGTTGCGTAGTGATGTCTCTCTCCGTGCTACACAGCTCTCCGTGCAGGAAGCCATGCACGACGAGATATGGAATAAGGAAGGGAGAGTTTTGATAGAGAGTTGAGCTGGATGCATTTGCCTTCATCCACCCATCTCCCAGGACTTCAGACTACCAGTAACTTTCACCTATAACAGCTTTTATGCGTGTGCAGGTTTCTCCCCTAGCTGTCAGTACAACGATTTAAAGGCAGCCTAGGACGATGTGAAGAGCGTGTCCACTCTGAGACTCACGTCCAGTCAGCTTCTACAGCTGCCTGTGGTTGATAAACAATTTCACCGTACGTTAAAATAAATCAAATGATCAACTTATCGTTGTCCTACTGCCTTTGGCTGCCCTGATCTACAGCAACTGACCTGGCCTGGTATTCTCAAGTTCCAGATGATGTTACAGAGAAGATGCGATAATTACCGAACAAGTATTCTCTTCAGCAACTGCTGATCTCCTTCAGAGTAGCCAGGCCAGTCCTTCTGCACTTCTTTGTAGACACAGTCTTTCAGTGTGAAAGTGCTGTCCTTGGCACTCAAATTCGCCACCTGAAACAAAAGTCATTTGCAACATACAGTTAGAGTTTAATTTTCCCCTTTCTTCTAACAACAGAGATCTAAGATGTAGGCAAAATCTCAGCAGCGAGCAACGCAAAATCTCAGCAGTGAGCAGTGCCAGGAAAGATTTATCCTTTTATTTCCTAATTATTTAGATTATTTAATCAAAATGTGCCATTCCTTTTGCCCTGCCACTGCTGCAGTTTATTCTTCAGTCCAAAGAAACCCCCTTCACTGGGAAACAAGTGATATCTAAGCAGTTTATTCAGCCTGGACAGCCTGGAACGGTGCGGCATCAGTTTATGGAAATACCTGGAAACAAACCCTACTGGGTACAGGCAGTTCAGTTATTGCAGCCGGCCGACAGTGAAAACAGTGCAGTTTATTAGCTGATAAAGGAACTCTTGTGGCAATAGCTTAGTTAACAATTGCCAGGAGATAATTTCTCCCTAACCAGCCAGTAGAATAGGCGACAGAGAGCTGCACTCTCAAGGAGCAGCGAAGAGAACGCCTGGGAGACAGAGTGTTAGGGAGCGTGCAGACTGCACGGAGCAGTTCGGTGCATCAGGATCACCTGCTGGGTTTCACGGAGGAGAACTTTACTGAGGACTACTAGAGGGCAAGAACAAAACCTGTGATTACCAGCTCAGAACCCAGGGTTTTGCAATAAGGCATTGCACCTCGGTCACGTGCAGGCAGCTCGGTGCGCTCGCACGAGCGGCTTCCTGGCATTTTATCCACTTCTACCATGTGCCGCTTCCCCAAACTCCGCACGGAGCCTGCACAGATTGGAAACACGGCTGGAACTGGCAGAAGTGTATTAGAATGGAAACAATTTGTTAGGAGTTATCCCACTTTAGCCAGTCTTGCCACAGCTCAGCTGAAAATTTAACTTCTTGCTGCTGGTTACACACCTGAAGAATAGGTTAGCACAGAGCAAATGCACCAGGTAAGATTTCACAGATGCTGCCTGAGCAAACCTTTCCCAGGTGATTGCAGAGCACTGCAAGTTTAGAAAAGCAAAGCCTTAAATTCATGCTTATAGGAGGGATACAGAGGTGCCAAACGCTGCACCCACGGCCAGAGGGATCAGCTGGCAGAGCCACAACTGCGTCCCGAAGGAGCTGCTTGAGTCGGATGGCTCCGTGGCATCTGGAACTGGATGGTGCTTCTGCTCAGCCAGTGGAGACACTGGGCACATGTTTAAGGACTGGTGTTCTCTGCTGCTCACTCCAGCCAGGAGCTCTGCTGAGGAATCGCTGTTATCCACACAGCGGTAAGAAAAGCAAGAGATAGGAGCGCAAAGTCCTGAATTCACCAAAGATGCAGTTAATTCTTCTGCTTTTGATTTAGGGAGACTCTGACCTAACATTAAAAATCCACGCATTGAAAAGCAAAAAGCTGCAGAACCAACATGGCAAAGCTCTCCTGATAAGCAAAAAATAGAAAGCACGGTTATCAGTTTACGTGACAAACACTTTGTTTTTCCTTTCAGTTTTGTCAGCTTTCCAAATCCCTGAGCCAAACTACAAGGAAAATTTGAGCTGTGTTTTACATTTCCATATCCTGGTAAACACACCCAGGAGGGAAAAGCAAAGCCAGGCTCCTTTGCACAACCTCTCCGAGGATCTCTCCGGTTACCAGTGCTTTTTACCTGCGGCTCAGCAGGGCTCGGAGCCCAGCAGAACAACAGCTCCAGCTTTCCCTGCACAGAGGCTGGGAGCTTCTGCCTCCTTGTTTTGCTGGTTGGGATTCTGCAAGCTCCACCCCAGGCCTCCCAAAAATAGAAACCTTGCAAAATGAGGCAAAAAGGCCAGAAGGAACACAGAGTCCTACGAGAGATGCAAGAGCACAATGAAACCCACACCTAGACGTATTTAGACACGTAGCTTTAATGCAGCCTGTAATTTTTAGCTTATCTGTGTCTGCCTGGGGATGGGAGACCTGGTAGAGCCGAGAGAGATTAAGTTTAAGAGCGATATATTCACAGCCAGAGAAGCACTGAGCCCAACGGGGCTGAGAGGGGACACTGCTGCACGCACCACTCACCTGCCAGGGGCTTCCCAGAGCATCACTAAAAGATGATGATCAGAAACAGCGTTTCTAGTATTAAACCTATTTATCAAATTCAAAAGAGTGCTCAAAAGAACTTGTGACTGCTGGAAAATGAAGGATTAAGATGTAGGGAAGGAGTAAGCCGTGCCAACACTAACTCTGTTTTCAGTATGATCTGCCCAGGGCCCCTGGACAAACTCACTCCTCACTGTCCCTTTGTTTTCAGCTACGGGAAGAGGTCAAAATTGAAAAAGAGGGCAGCTGCAGCATTTGAATAAACATCCACGATGCGCTCTGCAGTTCCTAAAATGGCACCTTCAACATGACTACAAGTGTTAAGAACTGATTCAGCTTGGAGGCAGCTTTCACACTTGACGTATAAATAATACGCTCAGAAGCTGCGTGATCTTCACACCTAAGCAGGAGAGGCCTGGATCTGCACAGAGCAAAGATGAAGAGCTGAGAGGAGGGGCACATATCTTTCTTTCACATTATATCCATGAAAATATAAACCACATTCCTTTAGGTCCATGTTACTAAAAATAAAGTTCCTCCCCAGCTTTCTTGAAGGCCCCTTTCAGGTACTGGAAGGCTGCTAGAAGGTCTCTGCAGAGCCTTCCCTTCTCCACATGACCAAACAAAAGTGTGTTCCTCTTGAAGGGCCTGAGCTGGTGAACCCAAATCATAGAGCTTGGCTGCACACGCTGCACTGAAGCGCAAACGCAAGAGGCTCCTGCTGTCTCTGGCAAAATAGGGATGTGATTGCAAACTGCTGTCAGACGCGGCTTTAAAGAAACACTCAGCTTTGAGATATAGAAGTTGCCACCTTTCCCCTTTACCTAAACCACAGAAACAAAGAATAGTTCGGGTTGGAAGGGACCTTAAAGATCATCCAGTTCCAATTCCCTGCCGTGGGCAGGGACACCTCCCACTGGATCAGGGGCTCCAAGCCCCATCCAACCTGGCCTTGAACCCCTCCAGGGATGGGGCAGCCACCCCTGCTCTGGGCAACCTGGGCCAGGGCCTCATCACTCTGGTGGTGAAGAAATTCTTCCTCATGTCCAGTATAAATCTGCCCCTCTCCAGTTTATCCCCACTGCCCCTCGTCCTGTCACTTCAAGACTTTGGAAGACGTCCCTCCCCAGCTTTCTTGTAGCCCCTTCAGGTACTAGGAGGTTGCTCTAAGGTCTCCTCAGAGCCTTCTCTTCTCCAGGCTGAACAACCTCAACTTCCTTGCCTTCATCTGAGTACGAACCTGTTGCAGAAGGTTGTCCAGCAAATCCTTGTCCTGCTGAGAAAGTCCATCCTTCTGCAATCTGAGAATAAGTTCAGGTTTCTTATAAGGCTTTAGTGCCAGTAAGTGCACGACCCTGTCTTTGAAGGGTCTCTGAGAAATCGCACTATTGCCTCTCTTTATTGCACTGGCAAGGTTGACGGGCGTGGGGCGCTTCCGGGAGGGAACGGCATCCGAAGCTCCTGGCGCAGGTTTGCGCACCTGAACCTTTTTGCCTAAAATGAGATGAGAAGAGTGAATGGCAGCAGTCACCTCGCAAAGGCCGGTGGGCATCAACACATACATGGAGATCATCACACCAGAAATCTCATCAGAAATGACACTGAAGGACAAACACAACCAGCACGGCCCATCCGCACCGATACGCCGCCGGAACAGGTATCCCGTGAGTTATATGATTCATGACAAGCTCGTAACAAGTAAATAGCAACACCAAGCTCTGGAAACCTGAGTATTATTGCCCGCAAGCTTACATAAAGCTCTCTTTGTTTGACAGCTTTTCATTTATCCCAAGTGCATATATCCCCCACAGTTAATCTGACCATTTTTTTGCTTCCCTGTGTGAAGAAAATTCTGCATTATTATGTAGAAGAGTCGAAATATGGAGTGGAAAGACCAGAACTGGTCAACGAGCAGCTCCCTGCTGCTGATCTCAGCAAAAATGCTGCTCTAGCAGATGTTTCTGCTTTTGGAACAATGGGAACTTTATGGGGCTGGGTCCTCTCCCTTCCCCCCGCCAAACACGGCCACATGAATGGGGTCTAACGCCGATCCGTCGGCCTATTCATCGGCATACTGGCTGCTCCTATGGAATAACCCCTTCCACACTGCATAACAACAGCTTCCCCCTCATCTTACATTTATCTATACATGAGAACGTAAAGCTGTCTCAAAAGTTCACCTCAAGCCCTTGGAGGCAGCTTCTTCAGCTCTGTCCCAAGTGTGGTTCTTGGTTCATGACAGCATCATACAAGAATTCGTGCTCCCATTCCTATCAAAACCAGCTTTACTGGAGCCCTCAAGTCCCACAACACTCACCAAAGTGCAAATCAAAGAGTTTTACTATTCTAAATACAAAACCAAGGAATGGTTTGAGTTGGAAGGGTCCTCCAAGCCCATTCAGTCCCACTCCCTGCCATGAGCAGGGACACCTCCCACTGGATCAGGGTCTCCAAGCCCCATCCAACCTGGCCTTGAACCCCTCCAGGGATGGGGCAGCCACCCTTGCTCTAGACAAGCAGGGCCAGGGCCTCCCCACCCTCACAGTGAAGAATTTCTTCCTAACATCTAATCTAAATCTTGCCCCTTGCAATTTAAATGCACTCCTCCTCATCCAGAGACAAGACGCACAGCTGGGTTCCTGCTCCCAAGGACAAAATCGGCAAATCCAGAAAGAAAACGTGTAGGCTCCAAGGTCTAGACCACAGAGATGCAATCCACCATCACCTTGGTTCAAGAAAGTGACCTTCCCTGGGACAAACAACATCCAGCACTCACTGCAAGGCTTCTGGAAGGCTATTTGAGCAGCTCTCCGCTTCTAGGGAGCAATGGCTTCAACTGAGTCATCTGAAGATACTGGCGATTGTCTGCAGTGTTTGTTTTACTGAAATGTAGATTGCATAACCGAGTTCCCATTTCCTGGCTTCTTCTTACGCACCACACTGATGCAAGTAAGCACAACCCACCGTCGGCAGGCCTGAATTAAAGCCGAGAGGGAGAAAAACAACAATCTGCACATTAAACGTCCCCAAACTCAGAGGTCAGCTGGACTTTGCTTCCAGAAATGGGACACGAGGAGATTCATCAGCTTTCTACAACTTTAACTCTCGCCAGGTCAGGAACGGCAAAACCACACAGGGACATTTCCACTGACAGCTGAAGCCAAAATTTGTGATGACAGGGAAAGAGAAAATGAAGTTAAGCCAGAACATGAAGTCTTTTCAAATATTTCTTCACGTGCATCTATATCAATGTGCACACACGCTTAGAGTGTGTATAACACATCCCCCTACAGGCATATTACCTATCTATTTACACAGATACTCCTTCAGCTCTTACTTCACCTCTCTACTGCTCTGTTGATCTCCAATTTCAACATTTCACACAAATTCTCCCCCATCCGAGCTGCCTGGACAGACTCCACCGACGCTGAAGTGCTGAGCGCTGTGTTCTCATGGAAATGTGAGAGCCAGCCTCGTCCCTCCAGACCGGCCTGCACGGGAATCAGCTGATGGTGTTGGCACACGGAACCCGTGCATGTCCCAGAGGAGAGGTGTCCTTGCCCAGGCTCTTCCTTCTTGGATCGGTGCTCTCCTCCAACCTGAAACCCTGATATCCCATATATGCCCTCCTCTCAGCTGCTTTTGTAGTGCCGTGTCTCCATTTTGGAGTAACAAACATTCCAGCGAGAGTATTATTAAATCAAAAGTTTCGCTCCATCTTTCCGGGAAGCAATTTGCTCCGAGAATCTTTTCCCTCATAAGCCTATGAACTCCATCCCCTTACAGTAATGCTCTCAAATAGAAGCTAAACAAAATAATCCTCTAGTCTACAGGAAATCAATGCATTTCCTTCCTGATTACTATCTGATTTCTCAGCTTTGAGTGCTTGGCTGATAAAACAATGAGTCAGGGTCAGCTCTGCATTTTGCAACTCACCCGTCTCATCACAGACATCCTCTGGCTGCAGAAAAAGCAGCTGCCTCACAAACAAAATGGAACTCCGCTTTCTGGTTACTATTTGTGACCAGACTGAGGTTAAACAGTGACCTGAGCCCAACGTTCAGTCTCTGCAGGGTCCTCCTGGAGCTCAGTTTTCTTTCCTCCCCTAAGATTCCCCATTTTTGTCACGACGATGTGGTTTGTTTAAGGCCGCGGTCAGCAGCGCTGCTTTAGTCTCTTTGTAACCCCAGGGCACTGCTCTCCACATCCTCGATGTTGTGAGCTCCAGACTGAAGTGCAGGCACCACCAGATGCGTGACAACAGCCACGGTGCCTTCCAGTTGCCTTCGTTAGGGCACAGATACTTCTGAGGGATCAGCATCGCCCTTTCTGCTCCCCGCATCGCCCTTTCTGCTCCCCGCATCGCCCTTTCTGCTCCCCGCATCGCCCTTTCTGCTCCCCGCTTCGCCCTTTCTGCTCCCCGCTTCGCCCTTTCTGCTCCCCGCATCGCCCTTTCTGCTCTCCGCTTCGCCCTTTCTGCTCCCCGCATCGCCCTTTCTGCTCCCCGCATCGCCCTTTCTGCTCTCCGCTTCGCCCTTTCTGCTCCCCGCATCGCCCTTCCTGCTCCCCGCATCGCCCTTCCTGCTCCCCGCATCGCCCTTTCTGCTCTCCGCATCGCCCTTTCTGCTCCCCGCATCGCCCTTCCTGCTCCCCGCATCGCCCTTCCTGCTCTCCGCTTCGCCCTTTCTGCTCCCCGCATCGCCCTTTCTGCTCCCCGCATCGCCCTTTCTGCTCCCCGCATCGCCCTTTCTGCTCTCCGCATCGCCCTTTCTGCTCTCCGCATCGCCCTTTCTGCTCCCCGCATCGCCCCTTCTGCTCCCCGCATCGCCCTTTCTGCTCCCCGCATCGCCCTTTCTGCTCCCCGCATCGCCCTTTCTGCTCCCCGCATCGCCCCTTCTGCTCCCCGCATCGCCCTTTCTGCTCTCCGCATCGCCCTTTCTGCTCTCCGCATCGCCCTTTCTGCTCTCCGCATCGCCCTTTCTGCTCTCCGCTTCGCCCTTTCTGCTCTCCGCATCGCCCTTTCTGCTCCCCGCATCGCCCCTTCTGCTCCCCGCATCGCCCTTTCTGCTCCCCGCATCGCCCTTCCTGCTCCCCGCATCGCCCTTTCTGCTCCCCGCATCGCCCTTTCTGCTCTCCGCATCGCCCTTTCTGCTCTCCGCTTCGCCCTTTCTGCTCTCCGCATCGCCCTTTCTGCTCTCCGCATCGCCCTTTCTGCTCCCCGCATCGCCCTTCCTGCTCCCCGCATCGCCCTTTCTGCTCCCCGCATCGCCCTTTCTGCTCCCCGCATCGCCCCTTCTGCTCCCCGCATCGCCCTTTCTGCTCCCCGCATCGCCCTTTCTGCTCCCCGCATCGCCCTTTCTGCTCCCCGCATCGCCCTTTCTGCTCCCCGCATCGCCCTTTCTGCTCTCCGCATCGCCCTTTCTGCTCCCCGCATCGCCCTTTCTGCTCCCCGCATCGCCCTTCCTGCTCCCCGCATCGCCCTTTCTGCTCTCCGCATCGCCCTTTCTGCTCCCCGCATCGCCCTTTCTGCTCCCCGCATCGCCCTTTCTGCTCTCCGCATCACCCCTTCTGCTTGTTAGAAAATTTCACTGTCAAGCAAACAAATGTCTGCATTTGAGTTCTGAAGCCAGAGAAAACTGCCCCCCAAAGCGAGTTGCTGCTTACCTACGTATCTCCCGCCAGGTTTAATGACGATAGCGCTCCGGCTGCGAGTCTCCTCCTCCGCCTGTGCCATGCTCTGCCTTGCCTTCTGGTAGGAATCATCAGTAGCACACACCGTGATCTTATCCTGTATGCTTCCCAAGCAATCCAGGTGGATGTTGCCATTGCTGCAAAAGAGAAAAGATGGAAAAGACACTCCTAACACTGCAAAAGGGCACAACTCCACCACCAGGGAATAACCGAGGCCGCATTCTCTAAGTAATCACAGAATCATTTGGCTGGAAAAGACCTTCGAGATGATTGAATCCAGCCTTGGGAGGGGACAGAATGAAGCTGAAGGGTAAACAGATTCTTCTGCAAGTGCTTTCTCACCCAAATACACACACACAAGAAGATTAGAAAGACTCTAAAAAGAGCAAGCATGTATTAAGTTCTATCCAGCTTTGTTAAGGAAAAGGTTCTACAGACGGTAAGACAAAAACTGAGGCTGGATGTCCTCTTGCTGCGCCACTCACCTAGACACATACTGCTGGATGCAGTCAAAACTCCCTTGGGGGCTGTCCTTGCCAATATTGGAAAGGTAAAATGTGAAAGTCCGCACTTCCGTGGGTCGATCCGGCCTTGGAATTGCGATGTGCTGTTTGGAAGAGAACAGTATTGGTCACTTGGGTAGCGCACACGAACACAAAATGCGATGCTCCGGCAATCGGTGTGCTTTTAGCCATCGTGCAGCGCACTAGAAGTAGAGCACAGGGATTCCTGCACAGGAGACCATGGAGAGCAGGAAGCTACGCGAAGGATTCCCGTTAGCAAAGCTCTCTGCACCGAAAAGATAAGGTAACAGAGGCAGACAGATGTAGAACAGCTAAAAAGACAGCACTGTGACAGAACAGAGGCCTTGCCGCCTTTCAGAGCTCATAATAATCTTATTCTAGGATCTGACCCAATTCTATAGATTCAGGCTCAAACCAGACCTGCTACCACTGTTTATATTCAACCTAAAGCACTCGAGCCTTGTTCCTTCAGAATTAGTGATCCCGCACTAAACATAGTGGAGCCGGGTCACTAGGTAGCACGCTTACTCTTTTTTAAGAGATCATAATTCCATAACGAGATTTCATGGCTCACAGTAGAGTGTGACGCTGCTTCTAAATTAAATATTTAATCAAGCATTAAGCATGCTCTGCAGACAACTCCACAGCCACCTGCGTTGTTGCTCTCCCCCCAGCCATTCATTTTTCAAAAGGGAAACTGCTTCCCCTCCGCGCTCGAAATCCAACATAAATCTCCGCATCCTTTCTACTATCACATGAATATTTGATCACGAAGATGGCTTCCAGAAAATGAGACAGAAGGAACATCAGCTTCAGCCTATTTTCGGTTACGCTCTACCACACAGATTTATATTTACCCGGACTGCCACATATATGCACACAATCTGCATGCCCGAACCACACCGTGGCATCCAGAGATGACTGCGCTGCGCACATCGCTGCTGGGACAAAAGGGTTTGGGTGGTTTCCCTTTGATCTCAGACGTCTACAGCAGCCTGGAAACTCACTGCATCTGTGCCACTCTGCTAAACCACAGGGATGTTCCCAGAACCGGCAAAAAATGCCTGCGTGACCCGCGCCGAGCTGAGCCACTGCGGCATTTTCCATTTGCTGTCCGTGAGCAGCGGCTCTGCTCCCGCCAGCTCCCAGGCACCTTCTCTGCCTCCCAAACTGGGAGGCTAGAGCGATACAGGACACGTCACCCTCTGCAAGGTCCTAGGATCCGGATCCAAAAATACCTGGAGGAGTTTGGTGGGGATCTGGGCAGCGCTGACTCTCCAGCAGCAGCCGAGCTCCGTTATCTCCCCTGCCAAACGTGCGCCACAGCCTTGAGCCCTTAATCTGTCCCGGCACCCTCTGCCCCCACCCAGCCAGAGCAAATAAAACTCCCTTCTGCTTCACAGGCGAGCTGAGAACACGCACGAACTCGCAGTTATGTCAACAGCAGATTGTGGGTGTTTTACAGCTGGCCCTGTCCACCTGCTACTCCACTTGCTGGGAACGGGGCAAGGAGGAAAAAGCTGAAAGAGGGGAGATTGAGATGAGATCTTGGCAAGAAATGTTTTCTTGTGAGGGTGGGGAGGCCCTGGCCCAGGCCCCACAGGGCAGCAAGTTGTGGCTGTAAAGCAAAACCTGGAGGATGGAACCAAATCAAACATTCACGAACTAAAATATATTCACAAATATTCACAGAGTTGCGGTTGTTTAGCCTGGAGAAGAGGAGGCTGAGGGGAGACCTCATTGCTCTCTCCAACTCCCTGAAAGGAGGTTGTGGAGAGGAGGGAGCTGGGCTCTTCTCCCAAGGGACAGGACGAGAGGGAATGGCCTCAAGCTCCACCAGGGGAGGTTTAGGCTGGACATTAGGAAAAAAAAATTCATGGAAAGGGTCATTGGGCAGTGGCAGAGGCTGCCCAGGGAAGGGGTTGATTCCCCTTCCCTGGAGGGGTTTAAGGGACGAGAGGACGAGGTGCTGAGGGACATGGGTTAGTGATTGATGGGAATAGTTGGACTCAATGATCTCTTCTAACCTGGTTATTCTATGATTCTATCATTCTAGAACAACCCGCTTCTAGCTCGCCATTAAAAATGGTAAAACCCAGCTGCTTGGAGAGCCCCAGCTTTGGTGGTTTTGTGTAGTTTCTGCAGCTTCTTCAAAGAACCCAGAGACAGAAGCAAGGGAGTCAGTGGAGCATCAAACGCTGCTCGTTCCAGTACTGAAAAGTGTAGCATATGCAAACCGGCCGTTATCTAGGAATTATTTTTAGCCCAAACAGAAGGTTTCTCAAGCCACCAAATCAGCATGGTAACTGCTTTGAGGGAGCCCTAATTTTGGTGCAGAGTATGACAACAGTAACCATGGGCACTTAAAAATAGCGCAGTACAGATGTGACTCCTGTTTCCTTCTTTCAAGTAACATTCATCTGTGTACAGCTTGCTCCGAAGGGCAACTGCACCTCCCTCTATTAATACGGCACAAGTTCATCCCAAGAAACACAGAAACGTCATATTTTCCAATCAAGTCGAGTCAGCCCTACCAGCCGTATTGCAGAACCGCGCGGACACCCATGTGTTTGGCACCTGAAGGTTTTTCCCCCTCAGTTCAGTTCTTTCCCTGCTCCCCTTCTGCCCCCAGAAAGCACCTGCAAATCCGAGCCAGTCTAAGCTCTGATTCTGCACGTGCTTTTACCGAAACAGAAGCATCTTCAGCCTTTCCTGTACAGTTACGCCTTCCAACTGCCGCCGTTTGCTACTCAAGCTCTTAAATTCTAACTTACGTACACTGAAACGAGCCAAATGCTCGGGATTCCATATAAACTCACAAAACCATCGCAGAAAATGTGGTTCATTATGTAAAATTAACAGAGATGCTGCTACTCTTGCGGAATATCCAGACAGCCCCACTTCAGCGGCTCAAGGTAGAAAACTCTACCAATCACAACCTCGTTGCTGCTACCAGAATCTGATCCCTGCACTGATTATTGCCCTGAAAAAGTCATTAATCAGCCTCGCATCGCTATAAAGAAACACATCCCGAGGCAAGGATCATTTACAGTCCATAGGTTATTAAAACTGGCATGAGATTCAATCCAGACCAGGCTCCCCGCAGGAGCGTCTGCGCCCCGTTACTGAAGGAGCCGGTTTATTTTGGGTAAGAACAGCCCCATCCTCCTCCCAGCACGTGCGACTGCGCTGCACCTCGCTGACCCCACGGGTTATTCCTGGCCAGCTCCCTCTGTGGTTAATCACAGCATTACGGAGTTCGCTGCGCATCAGAAGCCGGGAGTAGCCTTGACGCATGCATTAAACTAACGCTGGGAACAGGTGAAGAGCGGCACGGACGCAGGAATTCAAAGGCTTCACAAATAATGAGACTCAACAGGTCAGGAGGCTTCCGAGAGTCAACCTGAGGAAGCAGCAGTTGGGTTTGAACTCTTATTTTATGTCCTGCCTCCCCAAGTTACCAAGCACTCCAAGTTTTAACTTCTTGAGAGGGGATGCTGGAAGAAA
Source organism: Clamator glandarius (assembly GCA_033459285.1). NCBI lineage: Eukaryota > Metazoa > Chordata > Aves > Cuculiformes > Cuculidae > Clamator > Clamator glandarius. Next base: position 82,114 of record JAUNZM010000861.1, on the reverse strand, counting down.
AAAGCTGCACTGTTGAAACCTCTTATCACCGGCCACTGCTTTAAGTTGCATCTACGTGTGTACAAAACCCACCGCCCTCAAAAGCTCCTGGGAAACCTTCTCCGTAGCAACATTTATTAGGGAGCAAAATAAGAATCCCACAAATCTTGCAATTAAAGTGTATTTAAAAAATAAAGAGCTAAACAAAAGCATTTTCAGGTCATCGCCTGACTTTAAGAACTCATTAAATCAATGATTGGAATGGTTGGACTCGATGACCTGGTGGGTCTCTTCCAACCTGGTTATTCCATGATTCTATAATGGAATTACGCCCTCGATCCAACTGATCGGAGACAATTTCTCCACGCGGGGCCCGATCCTGACGCAGAGCAGCCCCACACAGATGGATCCGCAGCTGCGCGCCCCTCCTCAGCCCCACCGAGACAATAACCACAGGACAAAGAGCCCTTTCTGTCTGCCCCAACTGAGCGGCACCGCGCTCTCTTCAAAGCTCTACCTTTGGCCTTTACCCGACAGCACCATTAATTAAGCAGCCGAAGACAAGGCGAGCGAGGGTCAGCGTCGCGCTGCCAGCATCCTCCTCCGCTGCTCGCTCTGCGCTGGCCGCGACGCTTCCCTCTTCACGCGGCAGCAAGCACGCTGCTCCCATTCCAGCCTGACTGCAATTACAGGGCTCTTCCACCAAAAACTCTTCTCAGGAAGTTAAGAGCTCAAATATAATTATTAATATGCTAAATACCTGTCTTTATTTTTTATAAGGAAATGGATAATTTTAAAAGAAATCTATTTTTTTCTTATAAGGAACTCCATGATTTTAAAGTATTTTCCCGTTTTAAAAGGAAATGCATCATTTTAAACCAAGCATTCCCAAGGAACTCCATCATTTGAAAACTGGTTTTCTCCTGGTTAACCCTAAAATGCCCAGGTGCCTCTCAGATCCATTTAAAACCCCCACCAAGGCAAGAGCAGCCGCTACAGAGCGGTTTAAGCTGTTCCGATTCAGTTCACTCTGTTCCCTTCCAGGCCAGGGATGAAGTCAGAGCAGAGGCTTTTCTAGAACTTCAGCAGCCTTACAGGAAAAGTTTGGTGCTGATCCTCTCCACAAAGGGGAAGGAGAGTGCTCACAGCCTTTTTAGCTGCTTTATTACAGCCGTTTGCTCCTCTCATAACGAGAACTCGCCCCCCCTCCCCATTTCTCCTCCTCACTTGTCTCTCATTTGGCCAACCCTCAGTTGCAGATTTTTATCTGCGCTTTCATGCTGAGCTCTCTGGGAAGTTTAATTGTAAACAAAATAAAAAGCCTGGAAATTGCTCCTTTCTTTATTTCCCAGGACAAAAAGGTTTGTATTTTCCTTCTTAACTTTCAATAACAATCATGTCTTTCCTGCTAGTAACCATGGACCTGGTGAGACTCGGTGAACAAGGGCAAGGAGGAACAGGCTGGACTTCAACGTCTGCTGAGTCTGAGCCTTTTTGAAACTGTTATCGTGCCACCACAAAATAAAAAAAAAATCAGTTATTTGCAGTTCAGATCCTTGAACAAAACCTCCTCGTCTTTATGCAGAACATTGGAGTGAAACATCCCCCTTTTTCTGCATAAAATCTGTATAAATGATGTTTTTAAAGGTTAGCATAGAGCTGCATGGCTATCAAAATCACTACCAATTAAATCTCAGCCTTGTCATTAATGAGCATGACCAAGGGTTCCAAGCATCTATAAATACCCTGGAGTTCACTCAGCAGAACAGAGGTTAAAGAAATAAAACTCCTAAACGTGGAATCTCTCTGGTACGCACAGGAACTGCACCGTTGTTTAGGGGTTCACATTACAACTTCCAGCACACCCTGCTGTAAGCAACCTGCACCCCTCAAGTCGTGCTCCTAGTTTTCCAGGCCTGGCGTGGCGTTTCCTCAGGACACCGGCGAGGTTTCCGTGGATTCCTGTATCCCCCCCAGGCATGGCCATCAGCGAACTTTCCGTTTCCTTGTCCTGCGCGGCCTTATAAAAGTGTCTCACCAGCAGCACTTTCACATTTCTATGGATTCAGCATGGTTAGGAAACAAAGAAGGGGGGTAGGGGAGGGGAAGCTTTTACAGAGGGATAATCGATGTGATCCATGAGCAAACTCTCTTTCCTGGACCACATCTGAGCTTCACAACTCTCAGAAACCAGAGCATCGCTCTTTGGGCTGGAACAGAACAGACGCGCAGAACAAACGCCTCACTTGGATTAATCCTCTAAGCCAGTAAAGAACTTTCCAAGGCAACCCACACACAAACTTACCCCTTGGCTTCCTTGAAACTGGATTACGGGCTTCGATGTCACAGCATCCTGCAAAAACAAGTGGAAAAAAAGAAAACAGATTACCTTTGAGAAACATAAAGCTCCAATATTCCCTGCCAAAAAATCCTCAGCTTGAGCTACCACCTATGCTTTTTTTAATTAAGGAATATGGTTTAGGGAAATATACAGAATTCCAGGCGAGAAAATAAAATACCTCTTCAAACAGCGATTTCCACCTAGAAAAGGGATAAAGCTGTAATATCACCAGTGGTTAAACAGCATCACGAGTGAAAGCCATTCTGAAAAGAAACCTGAGCTGACACCCAGTTGGACCCACTGGGTTCCTTCCCAATCCCAAATCCCGGGCGGACACAGCACCACTCAACCGTGCGTTTCCTGCACTTGTGGGAGTTTGGAGTTAAACAGGGGATACTGGAGGGGGAAATTTATTGCAGTCCGAGGCCTGGGCACGTGCTAAGTACATTTTTTCCAATAGAGAGCTTGGCAATTTGCTGGGAAAACAAGCTGCAGCTCCATTGCAAAACACAGCGGCTGCCCTGCCCCGTCCAGCCCTCGGCCTCTTCCTCCATCCTCTCTCGACGACATCTCAGAAGCCGCTGCATTCTGCTAAACCCCCTGAAAGCTGCTCAAGACCGAAACACCGCGAGTTCCAGCCTTTTTGCACTGTAAACGTGCTTTTCCATCGCTGAGGCTTTGGAATTCAAACTCCTGCAATACAGGGAAAGGTTTCAATGCAGGGAAAGCAGTAACGTAAGCAACCCGAGCCAAACTCACTTAAAGTAAGGTTTTTAGTTCTTTGATTCCAGGAGAAACGTTGCTGTATTGGGTTTGTTTCCTAAGTCCCAGAAACCACTCCCAGACACACTAACAGCCACCCCTCGTCCAGCATGGGAGCTGCACTCTGGGGTGGGAACACACAGTGGGTGGGATCCCATTTGAAGCCTTTCCAAAGGAACCGGAGGGTTTACAGACAGGTTGGAATGTCATTTAGAAGAGAACATCTACAGAAGACGCATTTTCACGGGCAAAAAGCCAGGAAGGGTTTAGGAGCCCAAGCCCAGATGGAGCATTTGGACTGTCCTGTTTGTGCCCTAGTGCCCGCAGCTCCCGGCACGACAAGGAATTCCCCCGAATCCCAGAAAACAGACGTTTATAGTGAGTAGCAGAGGAGTTAACAGCCCGAAAGCTCATTAAATTTATCATCTCTTGTAAAACCTTTCCAAAGGCTTTCAGCCCAGGAGAGAAGGATCTCGGCCACAACACGCTGACATTAACAATCAAAAATTCCCTAGCAAGAAACCATCCTCCAAGCAGAGCTGGATAAGTTCGGAGCGAGCCACGGCTCCCGATCCTTTGAGAGCTCATCAAATGTGATTTAACAGATTCTCATCCTGCCCTGGTCGTTACGAGATATTTTGGATGGTGAGCAAAGCGAGAATATGCCTGAAGCCAGCGGTGCTCACCCTGTGCCGTACAGCGAGTTTTACAGACCCAAACCAACCTTGTAAAGAAACAACAAACAACATGTAGCTCTCCGTACAGAGATCGACGAATTCTTGGAGTGCCACGACACCGCATACCACAGCGCGCTGCTCACGGACGGGCCGGCCAGCTCTGCGCTCACGCTCTCAGCATGTCCTGCGCGAGGTGCCCAGAAATCCACACGGACAGACTCGAGCAAACAGGCATCTCAAACATTGAAAAAATCTGGGCTGAAAAACACGGGAATGCGGATCGCATCCAGCTGGTTGGGGATCGGGGAGCTCTGCTGTTCATTTGGGAACATACAAAGGTGATAGGGAGCGGATGCTGAAACAACGCAGAAGCCCTGCTACACATTAGGACAAGTTTTAATTACAGGATTTATTAATTGCCTGATCTCCATACACAATGGCTTGAAGTTAAACGCATCATCTCAACTTCAAAACAAGCATTCGTGCAGGTGAAAAGGCAAATTCCAGCTTTGTTTCCTTGACTGCCAAGTACAGGATTTCCAGGCTTGGCCTCGGGGATGCCAAGTTCTGGGATCTGCAATGTAGGAATATCAGAGTACGTCCCTGCCACGCTCCACAGAGGGATCACAGGGAAAAGCCGGACACTGGAGACTCACTGCACTGTCCGAGCTCCCCTCCCAGTGAGAGATGGGGAAGAGAGATGGGGAAGGCTCCAAGGCTTCCCAGCAACATCCCTGTTTTTTGACCGGCATCATCTCTCTTCTGATCATAAAATCATAGGATAGTTTGGGTTGGAAGGGACCTTAAATATCTTCTAGTTCCAGCCCAACATCATTTGTGAACACTCAGGGAAGAGCACCACACATGTAGAGCCTAACCTAATTCGGGATCTGAACTGAAGTATGTTTATTAGATGAAGTTAAATTCCTGCATGGATTCCATCACTCAGAATCAGCAAACAGGTGAATTAAGCTGAACCAAATCAAAACTGTATATCAATTTGCATCTTCAATTCATTCAGATTAACTTTTCTGAACGTTCTTTTATGGACAAACCCCAACTTCCAAGAGTTCTTGCTACCATTTCCAAAATTCCTTGGTCATTTTCTAGAGTCGTCACATTCTTCCTCTGTGATGCCACAACAGGGACCTTCCCATGTTACAGTCTCCTAGAGATGCTGTTCCATCCACCTTTAGTGGAACAAGGTCCTTCCCTCTTTCCTTCTCACTAAACCCTTCCCCTCCTGAGCCCTAGAACGGGACTGTGGAACTGCTGTGGGCACACACTTGCCTTCTCCTGTGTCCACTGGCTCACAGGGGTCAAGAAATCAGCAGTAAATCAGGGATGCAGCCAAATCCTCACCTTGGTGTTCAGTGAGGAGAAGGAGCCTGTCCAGATTCTGGCTTTACATCTCCTCGCTATATTTCAAAAGGCCGCTGGTAGCTGATGGGATCAAGACAAAAATCTTTGCAAAAAGACAACCATTCCTGTGTTTTAAACCAGGTTTGCTGCTGCTCCTGGGTTCCAGATGTGCACCTCCGTGGGTACTGCACCCACCCCTAACAGGGACAGCACTGTCGAAGAGGTCCAGGCTTGAAGAAGCCCAACTGCTTGGACATGTGGGACCAGCAAACAAGCGGCTGCCAGGCAAGAACAATGAGTTTTTAAGCCAGCAAGCAGAACTCCTTTAAACACACCTCAGACGTGAATTAGACATCTGCTCCCCACTTGCTCTTGTTTTAGAAGGCTTCCTGAGGACTGAGAGGTTGCCAAAGCACAGCTACGTCCTCACTGTTCGCAAGCTTCTGCAATGAAGCATCAAGAAAACGCATTGAGCTTCCTCCCATCTTACTATACGAGAAAATGAACCATTACGGTAAGAGAAAATGAGCTGTTTTAACAAATCAGGGTGTCCTCCTCACCCCAAAGCTCTACAGCAATCATTTCCAAAGGTGCAGAAAAAGCCACAAGCCTCCAAACACAAATCCTCTGCTCCGGGATGCCAGCAGGAATCAGATCCCCACATTCCCAAGTGCTGCTTGCCAGATGGGCCTCCAGAAGCTGTGAGGTTATTGCAGAAGTCATGGGATTAAACCAAAAAACCAAACACTCATCCCCAAAGCTCCCACAAAACATTTGTCTTCTATTAGCAGGGTTTTAAGCTCATCTTCATCCTCCGGCCTCCCCGGGATAGAGGAGAGATAGAAGCCCTTAATGCCTACTCTGAATGCCCACAGAAGCAACGCACATAGAGCTCCTTGCATCAAAACACTGCAGAGCTGCCACGTGGAAAATTGAGTAAAGAGAAAGAGGAACAAGAAAGTACCTATAAAACACACAAAAATGGAAAGTCAAACCAATAATGTACATTATCAGGTAGGATCAGAGCCGGCATAGGGTTTCAAAAGCATTTAGTGGGAAAGCTGGATGGGATATTCTGACAAAGGACCAGAAGGGGCACTTGAAATCCTGAGCTGGAAACTTCCCGTTCCTTCAGGGAAACAAAGATAATTGGAGAATACGTTGGTTTGAGAACATTTACTGGGATGGATTTACTGGAATTCATGCTGGAGGCAGAGTTACACGGAAAATATTTGCCTATTCTCGGTGCCGGTGTGTTTGTCTGGTCTCTTGAGTGTGAGCACTCACAAATGCCGAGCAAACAGTGCAAATGAAAGCTTCCCCATGTTTATGCTGGAGGAAGGGAATTGTTTTCAGCATTTAAAGCTTCTTGCGAACATTTAAAATTAGAAGCAAGATTTTCAATAAACGTACAAGGAAACGAGACAATCATGGCAGCACCAGTGCTGGCATTAACGGATATTTGGACTGGCACATGCAAACCAGCAAGGAAAAGCCTCTACGCCTCAGAAACCAGGTAGAAATATGACAAGAAAAAGAAATCCCTTAACATTCATTAATTTCTGACTCGCTAATACCCCAAACTCAGTGTTCCTCTAATTCCTCGGTTACGACTGCTTTATGTTTCTTTTGCACGGGCAGCGTGCACCAAATATCAGCACCATCCATTCCTTCCTCTGGCTTCTCAGAGTAACTGGGCAAAGGAAGGGAAAAAGGGTCAGTTTTCAGTCCTGGAGGATACGTGGCTTGAGCAGACGCAGATGCTGAAGAAAAGCTGCCCTGCAGACCTGAAGAGAACTCAACCATTTAGATCTCCATTTATATTTTCATTTTAAACACAGTACACAGATTTTGATACGTAAAACAGAGACCAAACCCAAAGCAAATACAGAACCACAGATTCATGGAATGATTTGGGTTGGAAGGGAGCTCAAAGCCCATATGGTCCCACCTCTTGCCTTGGGCAGGGACACCTCCCACTGGATCAGGGGCTCCAAGCTCCATCCAGACTGGCCCTGAATCCCTCCAGGGATGGGGCAGCCACCACTGCTCTGGGCAACCTGGACCATGGCCTCCTCACCCTCACATTGAAGAATTTCTTCCTGATGTCTAATCTAAACCTTCCTCTTACAATTTAAAACCATTCCCTCTAGTCCTACCCCTGCACTCCCTGATCAAGAGACTCTCCCCAGCTTTCCTGGAGCCTCTTTCTATACTGGAAGGCTGTTGATATACCAAATGTCCCGTTGTGACACAGTCACCAGAGGCACCCTGGAGTCCCAGAGTTCATTAGCAGCGAGATCTATAAACCCCAGGGGACAGAAATACCTTTGAATACAGCCACAACAACTTCAAGTGACTCTGTGCAAAGTTTCCTGGCGGGCAATTACCAGACCTGGCCCCAGAGACCCACTGGGAGAGAAAAAAACCTTCTCCCAAGACATTCCCCTTTTTCAAGGGTTATATTTACCTCCTACTAGAAACACAGCAGGAAAAAAACCTCATGAATCTTCTTTTTTCGTGTCCCATCTGTTACTTACAGCAGTAAAACACTGTCTCCTTGCAACACAATTTCCACGTGCAATTCCAGGCCTCCCAACTATCTCATTGAGGTTGTGGACATGGAGATGCTGCAGACAGGACCGAGGCTGCTGAGACTTGGAAATCACAGACGCTGTATAATTTCTGTTGAGCTGAACTACAAAGTCCTCCAGACCTTTTTATATATAAGGTACTGGTTTTGTGATTCAAATATAATGTTCTTAGGGAAACAGTCTTGGAAATCCCATGGAAATCCACAATGATGGAGGCCCTTGTCCAGGTTGCCCAGAGCAGGGGTGGCTGCCCCAATCCTGGAGGGGTTCAAGGCCAGGTTGGATGGGGCTTGGAGCCCCTGATCCAGTGGGAGGTGTCCCTGCCTACGGCAGCAGGGTGGAATTAGATGATCTTTAAGGTCTTTTCCAACCCAAACCATTCTCTGATTCTCTGATCACTGTGATATTAAAGCACCTACAAATCCCAGCCACCGCATGGTGCAAGCAGCAATAAAATGATAAGGAGCTGTTACGTCAGCCAGAACGCTAGGCTCTGCATTTTAAAGTTTTTAATTGTTAAACTGTAAAAAAAACATTCTGGCTTCCCTGTTTATAACTGCGTCACTTTAAGCAGGCTGTTACAGCACAAACGTCATCTCCTCTGCAGTTGAACCTCCCGCATCAGAACCAAGAGAGCCCCTATGAGATGGAAAACTGGTTTTATTAAAAATTTCAGCCCAACAAAATCTTAGCATTGAATGAAACTGCGGCTGCATTGCAAAACTCCATCATTCACAGCTCCTCAGTCACTGGCAGCATAAACATCCAAGCTTTTACATCGCTACAACCTGAACACCAGAGATATTGGCCCACTGAAATACAGAAAACCGCTGCCTCTGAGTAAGATTAGAGTAGAACCACAGAATCATAGAATAGTTGGAAGGGACCTCAAGGCTCTCCCAGTTACAAGCCCCCTGCCATGGGTTGGGACACCTCCCACTGGATCCGGTTGCTCCACGGCCCATCCAACCTGGCCTTGAATATCTCCAGGGATGGGGTAGCCACAACTTCCCTGGCCATCTCTTCCAGTGCCTCACCATGAAAAAAATTCCTCCTTATGTCTAGGCTAAAACACACGGTTAAGTTAAAACAAAGAGTCTAGCCCGACTGAAATGTTTTGTGCCCGCAATGCAAAGCAGCAGCTCAGTCCCTTCAAGGCCACTTGTATCAGTAATCAGAGAGCAACCAAACACTCCTGCCACCGCGACGTCACCCAAGGACTTCTTGCAATCCCTATTCCTAACTGTCTACAGCAATGCAAAGGCAGTAACGGAGTAGCTCTCCCTCAAGAACACCAGGATGGATGCACAACTGTTCTGCACAGACACGTGATCTGCAGCGGCTGCAAGCGATGCTGCAGGGATGCGATGGGCTCGAACGAGAACGCAAACTCTTTGTGCCAACAATGAACCTGGGATTTCCAGAGGAAGCTGAGGAGTCAAACCTGCTGTCTCCAGCGAAGGGCCCAGCTCTGCAGGGCAGGCTAATGCGAGAGGCATTGCCAGACGAGAATATGGACAGGCACAGAAGACCCAGTTCACTTTAAGAGCCCCAACACTTCTGTTTTAAACAGTACTTTCTTTTCAGATGGGCAGTTGCTCACTGGATCCCATCACTGCTGCTTTCAAGTTGCCCCCATCCCTGCGTGATGTCATCTGAATGGAGTGGCTGCAGCTCTCCACGAAAGCTGAAAAGCAGTGCAAAGCCCCACAAAGCCCCACCGAAATAGGAGGCAACGTGTACTCTGAGGTCAAAGGGAATGCGTATGGTAAGAAAGAGGAACAGACCCAAGATGGCTTTGTAGCACCAATTAAGCAGCTCCTAATTAACCCAGACACAGAACCTATCTTCAGTGCTGATGCAGAAGTCAGCCTCCTCTGGGAATCCAAGTCGGGAGACTCTGGGTGCATTTCCCAATGGTACAGCACTCCTTTTTTAATTTGGTGTTTATCTTTTCCGGGGAGCTAAGGAGCCCAACTCATTAAGTTTGTAAGAGATGCAATAACCATAAAGTCTCAACTCTTTATGTCTGATATCAGACTGCCACAAGAGCGTAAAGGAAGACCATCTGCAGTTTAACCATCACCAACTCCTACCAGTTTCACTGCTGAGTGAGGTTTTATGGGCACTGGCCAACTTCTAGAGCATCCAAGGGCTTGGGAAACAAATGTCTTGGGGGAATCATAGAATGGTTTGAGTTGGAAGAGACCGTAGAGCCCATCCAGTTCCATTCCCTGTCATGGGCAGGGACACCTCCCACTGGATCAGGGGCTCAAAGCTCCATCCAGCCTGGCCTTGAACCCCTCCCGGAATGGGGCAGCCACCACCACTCTGGGCAACCTGGGCCACAGCCTCCTCACCCTCATTGTGAAGAATTTCTTCCTAATGTCTAATCTAAATCTTCCCTCACACAATTTTGAGCCATTCCCCCTTGTCCTATCACTACACATCCCCATAAAAAGTCCTTTCTTCTTCAGGTACTGGAAAGGAAAAAGCATTCCATCCCCGTGCAGCGCTCAGCGCCTTGTACAACTGCTCAAAGCACCTGGTAATCAATTAAAAATTTAAAATATATCTAGAACAAAAGAATTATCAAAACGCAAGACTTCCCCCCGATTTTTAACACAATAACACAGGAGATGATCTTCACTCCAAGCAAAACACAAGTGGTTCCGACACAGCTACCACATCGCTCTGAAAAGGAAGTTTAATTTTGGTTGTTGCACGTGCTGCCTCTGTTCCTCATCACCAAAGGGTGTTCCTGACCTGCAGCAAAACAGACCCAGCAGCCTCCAGAGCTATTTCAACGTTCCCCGTCAGCGCTCTGCTCTTGAACCACAGCCCTCCACTGAAATACCCTTACTGTTCTCCCAGGGTCCCACCTCGTTCTCCCCAGCCTGGAGCTTCCAGTTCCCCTTCTCCACAAGCAGAAATCAACATCATCCCGCACCAACAGTTATTTTTATTGCCATTGTTCCCCAAGGGATTTCTCTTCTGTAACTCAGACTAAAAGCAAAAGAAGGCAAAGCTGGGAAAGCGTGAAACAAGTTGAAAAAACATTTCCCAAAGCACTCGTACAGAGATAATGCTGCGCTGGCAAATTCATCCCAAAAATCTAAACCCAAACCTAGAAATAAGTTCCATTGTTTTGTTACTCAAACAACTGAACTGGAGCAAAGTAATTTTATGTTAAATTAATGCAACAAAAAGCCACTTTTTCTTTAAAATGACAACTCTACAGTCGCTTGCTTGTACAGGAACACAAAAATGGTTCAGATCAAAAAATGAAATCAGAATTGCGGCTGCTCACATGGCCCGAACCTGTCCCAGCGGCGCTTCAGCACGGACACATCTGCTAGCAGGCACCGCAGGTTAAAGATAAGGCAGAAAAAGGGAAGGCAAATATTGGCATTTCTGAAGTGCAGGCCCAGGAAAGCAAACCCTCTTCCATTTGTTTTTTGAACACGTGGACTTGCTTTGAAACACAGTTGTCAACAAGTAACACCGTTCCACAAAAAAATTCCCCGTTCTGCCTCCGTGCACTGGAAACAGCGAGCAGGGTAATCGTTATCAAATATTCTCTTAACGAAGAGCTCAGCAGCACGGCTACACACGTTTGTGTTACAGGACAATTCAGAGAGACCATAGCCTGGCAGGAATCCCATTAAGACATCCGTGCCCAGAATTCCCCGGACAATCACCCCTCGCACGCAACATCCCCTGGTTTTGCAGCAGGATTTTACTGTAGTATCAGATGATCTCGTTAAATTGGGAAAGGACTGAAAAACCCTGGCAGAAGGAAAGGGAAGCATCCCAAATTCCCAACTCTGCTAAAGGGGAGCAGGAGTCCTGGTTTCCCCTATGGGCTTTACTCAAATATTTTTATGGGCCAAGAATCATTACAGGGCTGTAGATTTTCTCAGATTGATATTTTATAAGCTGTGCCTCCAGCCCAAGGTACCATGAACAAAGGGTTCTACGCTTCCTCTGGAAGGGGAGGGAGCGTTGCTGGAGATGTGGCCACCTCTCAAAGGGAACTAAAAAGCTTGGGAAATGCTGGGGAAAACAATTTCAACCATGAAAATCGCTTGGCTCGCTACCACCTCTCTGCGAAATGGCACTTTTCACTACTGCCTTCCTGAAGCAATACCAGCACTACGGCTTTTGCTCTGTTTTGACAACAGAATTTGGTCTGTGAAATGCAAAGATGGGGACATTCTTGGTCTGATTGCCCAAAAAGGATGCAGTAACTCCCCAGCGTTTCTATTCCTGACCCTTCCCACCCCCAGCAGCCTCCAACCTGAAACAGGGACACAACTAAAAATTATGATTTCAAGAAGCTTTACCAGAAAGATTTACACAAGGAAGCCTAAAGTTTGTTTCCTCTCCCCGGGGAACGGGAAGCAGAAGCCAGCTGACAGGCACTCGCCAGGCAGCGGCTCCAAGCTAGCCACTCGGCACGGATGCACCAGACACCCGTGTAACGAAGAGATGGTCACCAAGGGAGCCAGGCCTGCAGATGAGACTTCTCCCATCCCTGCTGCTCCGAGCCCAACATCCACCATCAACACTCACCTACTCTTCTGGCCAATTCCTTTCTCTTTAAATGCTCCTCTTATTCCAAACTGCACGTGTTATTCTGTGATGCTCCTTTCCTATCATGGTATCGCCTGTCACTGGGGAGAAGAGACCAACCTCCACCTCACTCCAACCTCCTTTCAGGCAGCTGTGGACAGTGACAAGGTCTCCCCTCAGCCTCCTTTTCTCCAGGCTAAACAATTCCAGCTCCTTCAGCCGCTCCTCACAAGGCTTGCGCTCTAAATCCTTCCCCAGCTCCGTTCCCCTTCTCCAGATGCGCTCCAGCCCCTCAGTGTCCTTCTCATCGTGAGGGGCTTAAAACTGAGCCCAGGATTTGAGGTGCAAAGAGCAGGAGTAGGGACCCTGTTAAGCTACACCAGGTGATTTCACTGGATCCTGAGCTACACAGGCTCTGACTTCAAGCACCGCTCCAATCACAGTCGCGTAACAACATTGAGTGGCTGGAGTCAGCTAAAACTCAGATAAAAATAAACATTTTAAATGACTCCCAGCATACCCGCTGCACTGTGCTCCTTGCCAACCTGTGTGTTTCCAACTACTCCATGTTTTTTAAGAGCTATGTTTCTTTCACCTATCAGGTTAAAAACCCACTCAGACAGCGAGAGGAGCGGGTGAATTACAGCCAGAAAACCAGCTGCACCCAACCTGCCAGGGAATATTCAAGGTAGAGAGAGCGTGTGGAAATAATCCATCAGCTCAGCATCTCAGGCATTACGTGTAACAAACAGATAATTCACCTTTCAGACCCAAACCAGGTAATGCTGCTTTTATAGCCGAGACATTCTTCTGAGCAGCTTTACCAGCTCTGTCAGGCTGCTTGTGCAGAGCAAGGCGAGACATTTAATTTGTTAAAATTAAAGCAAGCCATTAAACACAGCAATGCTGGGTTACAACTTATACAACAGGAACAGTGAAATATCAGCAGCTGATGGTTGTTTCTGACCTAGTTTTAACTGGAGAACAGTCAAAGAGCCAACAAGGCTGCGGCAAGGCCGAAGGTGCTGAAATTCCAGTACTGGAGCAGGATGAGAACAAGAGCCCTGAGACATTCAAACCACTAACCAAGCCTCGCAGAGAACACGGGATTGAGGGTTCAAGAGCTTTAGTTCCCTGTCAGTGACATCTGCAGAGAAGGGATGAGAGGGTTTGAGCAGGACAGCAATGAAAGATGAAGCAAAAGGCGTGCGGGGTCTCCATGTCCTCATGCTGACCGCGGCGGTGGGAAGCCACGGCTAAGAAGAGATAATCTCAACTTCTGAAACGCAGGGAGTGATTGTTCTAAAACAGCACCTGTGTGATATTTCAGTTGCTTTTCTTCCGAGAACGTGAATGTGCTGTCCAACACCTGCGCTCATTTGCCTAACAAGAGAGAGACCAAAACCCCGCTACGTGAATGAACCGCAAGCACCCAGCACTGCCTGGAGATTCTGGGAAGCTGGGCCAGGAAGGGGCCATCCCATCCCAGGCAGCAATCCACGTCTCCCTCCTGCTCCAGAGTCGAATGTATTCCTGTCAGACAGGAATGCGCTGGCTTTAAGCCTCATTAAGAGCCAGCATGCTGCTGGCCGGGAGATGTCAGATATTTAAATGACCTTTGTACCCAGAACAGCGTTACCAGGCTGCTAAGGACAGGGGGTAAAAAGCTGGTTTCCACGATCAGGAGAGGTACATTCTGGCTGTTTGCATTTATTTCAGTTCAAAAAAATCTCACCTGTCAGTAAACCAAGCCATAAAACAGGGAGCAATTCCCCCTGAAGGGCAGCTGTGACGGCATCGGCGCTGTTAGCCGTTCCTAACGCCGTACTTATCGCACCAGGTAAACAGGAGCAACTATCAGTTAATGAACAACACAACCCCGAGGCTGAATTCTATACAGTTTTCTCCTCTGCAGCCTTTTAATGAAAATACAGGGATTCTAACTCCCTGCATTTGCTTACGAAAGCTTCGTTTATTTTAGGCCACATGCACACACCGGGCTGATTCACTTGCCTGTGTGCTCAGAGATGACTTAAGCTGCTGAAATATCACTGCGATCCTTATCTTTCGGACAGCTTTACTATTTTTCTTGCAAGAGAAAAATATAGAAAGGTAATTTAGAGATCGGATCGACTAACTCGTTCAGCCATCCTGGAGGAAATCTCAGACCTAACACGGTGCTGAGCCCAGGAGAACAAGCCTGGACCAGTTTTCCCCTGGTGCCCAGCTACATCCTACCGACACTCAAAGGGAAGCGTAATTACTAGGCTGCCAAAGTTCCACTTCAGACGATCTTCCGACGTTCCTCATGGAGTCAGAGTCAGCCCTCCTGGAAGAGTCTACGACAAAACCAGTCAGAGCCAGGAACCTAAAGGAATCCCAGAGAAATCTGACCACCCCACAAGCCGTATCAACCTCAAAAGCTAAAGCACGGTGCTCAGACGCAGCTTCCTTTGGCTTTCAGGCAGAGCTGCTGTGACGCTGAGCGGGACTCTGGGAACACAACCCAACGGAAGCTTGGCACCCAACAGGAACGTTGCTGAAATCTCATACCATCTTCAGGGGGAGTTGGCTATAAAGTGATCACTAAATACTGGTTTTTTCCATCACTGCCTGCAAAAAAAACTAGCTCAAAGCACCGAGCGAGACAACGCCACTGGATTTTCTATCACGTTATACCCTCCGTGAGTTCCATACCCTCAACCTCACAGCAACAGCCTCCTCACACACACCAGCTTCCAGGGGTGCTTTCTCCGACAGAGAAGCGAGGGCAGCTGCCCGATGAAGCCACTGCTGAGTTCAAGGAGGTGCTGCCTCTCCTTTGCGAGCAGCACAGAACTCACACTGTTTCAGCTGCCTCTTTATTTGCACTGCCAGGCTGGCTGGTAACAAACCTGCTCCAAAAATAAAGTGACAAACAGTCAAAGAAAGAACGTACTCTTCTAAACTGGCAAAAATCGACCTCCAGGAAAAAAAAAACCAAGTCAGATGTTTCTCTGCTCCCCACAAGGACACCTGTGGAAGTTCAGGTTACAGCAAATTCCAAAAATGAACACGAAATATTCCAGATAAGAGCAGTAAAAACACACCACCCCTGCCAGCTAAACAAGGATTGACCACAGTACTGCAAAGGCTCCCCAGGTCCGAGCCCAAAGGCCCCCAGAGATTTGGTACCCAAAGACAGAGCATCTCTCTTGCCCAGCGGAGTGAGTCGAGCCGGTTCAGCTCATTCGCACATGCAAAAGAGGTGGTGCGGCCACTGAGCCGGCGCTGAATTGTCTGACCAGAATTTTGGGGCTAAATATAACAATCCACCGGAGTTCTCGGTAGCTGAAACATTTTGCTTTCTTAACCGAGTCCGTCGAGGTTGGAATAAAATGTGTTTCTTCCTGCTGTCAGCATCCATAAATTCAGTCTTAATGACAAGTAAAAGGCCTTTATATTGAGCTAAATGGCCTTAATTGTACGAGAGCTAAAATTCCCAGCGAGATGCAGGCGGAACCTACATGAGATACAGCTCCACTGTAGGGATTAAGTGGGAAGGCCATGGAAACTACTCTGACACTGGAATATTAAACCTTCTAGGTAATACACCTCGTTTTTTCCTCCATGTTAAGGAACCCAAAAGGAAAGCATTCTAGGTTTTAATGCAGTCATCACCACTGGACCATTTGAACACAGTAAGAATAAAGTCCTTCAACCATTCATCAACAATTTCCGAATCACGCCTCTAGAAACATGTTTGCCGTCGGTTTTAATCGCCATTAAGTCCCATGTCAACCAAACAGATTTGAGATAGCACAGTTACCTTCAGAAAGGTTACGCATGTTTTACTTTATCCTGTGCCCATTACCACCTCCCCCTTCCCATTTCCACTTTCGTAAGGAAGAAACAAAGAGCCACTTCCTCAGCAAAGCCGCGTGTTTCGGGGCTGCTCCTGGAGTCCCAGCTGGGAGAACAGGTTCACTACAACCCACCGGCTCAGCTGCATTGCTCTTCTTGAGGAAACCACCCTTGATTTCTGGGATAAAGACCAGGATCGGTGGCCATCCATGACATCAGTCAGACCACCTCTGAGGCACAGAGGACCTAGGAGCTTTCAGAAACTGCTTCGTTCTCACCCCTTCAGTGGCATTATGGAACACGGACCCTGTGACAGATGCGACAGCAGGAAAATCAAAAAGGAGAAGTCCCAGCTCCCTCCCTCCCTGACTGTGAAGAGAACACAGGTAATTAAAGGCTCCTTTTATTACTGAGTACCTACTGGGAGAGAAGGAAGCAGGGCTTGTGCACAGGCCCACCGCGATCCTAGCAACACACAGCTGCACTGGGAAGCACACAGACGGACAGCAGCGAGCGAGGCCACTGTTGCAGCCACCACTGAAAGCACTTTTCAAGAGAAATTGGTCAGCAGCGCTCCTATGCACTTCTTAAGGGACTATTTATGGGAGCAGAAGTTGTGCTTAGTTCTGCAAGAAGCAGCAGCAGAGGTCACGATTCCATCTTTGCCAGCTCTGATGGCCGAACACCCCCGGAGGCATGATCTGTGTTTTCAAATTCCTATTTTATCAACGCAGGCACTATCGTCTCCGAGCAAAGTCCTGCTTGGTCCAGTGTGCGGCCAGCACCCGCATCAGAAGCGAAGACGCCCCGTGACAGCAGCCTGTTTCACTCTGACCTGCCTCAACCTCTTCCCGGCTCCACTCATTTTACAGCAGTTTCATCCTGAATCATGAGTTCACACCTTCGTTTTGGGACAGCGTGCTAAAGCCCCACAACTCAGGGAGCTAATGAGCTGCTGCGACCTAATCGGGCCTGCCGCACCACACCTCCGGCAAGTGCCAGACGCACAAGGAACAACTTCAAAGGGCCAGCAGACCTTACGCTCTCCCTGTGAGCAAGGGCTGCTCCCTTCCCCAGCCTCCCTGTGGAAAGGTGAGCCCAGCAGGAGCCGGCTGACTCGCCTTATATGGCTTCCAAGGCACAATTTCCGCTTGCCCAAGCTCAGGCAGGGTGGAAAAATTTTGCTTCCTTGCTACTCCGCCCATCCTGGGCTCTGAAAAGCATCCACTGAATCCTGGATCCGACGGGAATGGAAGAATTTACACTGACGTTTGCATGGAGCTCAGCTTCTTGGAAGAGGTAGAGCCACAGCTTTGGCAACACGCTGGATCACCTCAAACACCGGAGGAGAAATGGGAGCCAAGGAGCCGATGCGCAGAGATGCAGAGAAGCCCTGACCACAGCCTTTATTCTTCGCATACCATCTGACCAAGTTTTCTCGCTATTCCAATGCACTTAAGTCTTTTAAATTCAACAGCAGCAAGCTTTACAAGTTAATTATGTGCTGGAAACATTACTTCTTTTCACTGATTTATCCATAATACACTTTCTGATGTACGGCGCTCACCAAACCCTGTCCTGCCTTCTGGTCACAAGGGGGTTCATGTCATCTTGGGCTGCGTTGTTATCAGTCTCTCTAAGCACCATAGAGATTCGACACAGAACAAGAATCTCACTGCAAGAACCAGGGAGGGATTTCTCTTCCAGCATCAGAGGTTTGCCTGGGCTTTCCTCTTCCAGCCACTGAAGGGCAGAACCCAGCTCCTCCACACACAGATCCTCCCAAAAAAGCCAGAAAAATGGTGGCAAAGGAGCTTAAAAAACCAAGTTCCACCAACTTCCTAGTTCCCTTCTTTTTGGCGACTGGGAAAGACAGAAACACAGCCCATTTCATTTTCTCACAGAAACAGGGAGCCAAAACCAACTGAAATCAGCGCCGGGGCTGGAAAGGTACAACAGAACTCACACAAACATCAAGTCTAGACACTGCGATGTGGAAATATGATTCAAATAACCACAGCTGGCACATAACGTATCGATTGCAGCCCATCACGGAATGAGCCCGCAACGGGTAAGAATATAGAAGAAAGATTAAAATAGCATTGTCCACCTCGGTTTTAGAAAATACAGATCCTTTGGGCACAGGGATATGGATTGAACTGGCATTTCTTCCTTCCTTTTTGTTAAGCTTTTATGGGACATGTCTGCTCTCGCTAAGGGACAACAATGAGCTTAAACTGCCCTCACAGTGCTGATCCTGTACAAACAAACCCACCACGAGCGTTGGGGCTGCTCTTATCACAGCGTGGCCTACCCGCTAAACCATCTGGGTCTCAAAATGCATGAGCCAAGTAGTCAAGAGGATGTTTGCGCTGATGAAATCAAAGTACTAAGGAGATTCAGGCAGCTCACTGTTTTTAGGAGGCTTTGCAGCACCAGCTAAACACCATCACGCACAGACGTGAACCCAAAGTCTGCATCCACCGTTAAACTCAACAGCGCAGTCTGGAACGGGGGTCGATGCAAGCCTTTGCTCACAGTGCTTCGTGCAGATCATCCTTTGAGGTGCCTGCTCCAGGGTTCTCCCTGTGATGACCCCAGTTCCTGCAGAGCAGTCAGAGAATCATGGAACAGTTTAGGTTGGAAGGGACCTCAAAGCCCATCCAGTCCCACCCCTGCCACGGGCAGGGACACCTCCCACTGGATCAGGGGCTCCAAGCCCCATCCAACCTGGCCTTGAACCCCTCCAGGGATGGGGCAGCCACCCCTGCTCTGGGCAATCTGGGCAAAACATTTCTTCCTAAGATCTCATCTAAACCTCCCCTCTTTCAGCTCAAACCCGTTCCCCTTCATCCTATCCCTGCACTCCCTGATCAAAAGCCCCCTCCCCAGCTTTCCTGAAGCCCCTTTCCCTACTGGAAGCCTCTCTAAGGTCTCCCTAGAGTCTTCTCCAGGCTGAACAACCCCAGCTGTCTCAGCCTGTCCTCATATAGGAGCTGCTCCAGCCCTCAGATCATATCCGTGGCCTCCTCTGGACTCGCTCCAACAGCTCCATGTTTTTCATGTGCTGAGGACTCCAGAACTGAATGCAGGGTTCCAGGTTAGTTCTCACCCAGAGTGGAGCAGAGGGGCAGAATCCCCTCTCTCAGCCCTGCTGATCCCACTGCAGTCACCACGGGACCATGCCCAGAGCCTCCCTGGATGGCTGGAGGTTCTGCATCCAAGAAGGAAGAGTGGTGGGGCCTGGCCTGAAGAGCCTTGGTAGAACAGTGAAACATCTTGGTTTTCCATTAATGTCTTGGACTGAAGCATTCTCTTCTATATTACCAAAACTAAGAAGAGTTCTAGTACACAGAGGAAGAGGAGAGGGTTAACAGCCACCTGGTCACACTGGATCAGGAAAGAAAGAAGAAAGACTCCGGGTGGGTGGAGGTGGGCAGCTCAGTTGAGTCCTGCTGACAAGCAGTGACCTCTTTTTGAGTTAAACCAATGCTGGTTTCTTTAAATTAAGAGAGGCACTAGTCCAATGTAAAGAAAGGAGAGACCAAGCGCACGGAGCGGTGTTTTTTCTAGACTGCCTTTCTGCTGGAGCAATGCGAAAAGGGCTGGATTTTGGAAGTCTGCACCCCGCTAGCCGTGACACACGCTGGCACACTGCAAACCAGCTGCCCAGGGGTTTATCCTGCTCTTTATTACAGCAGCGCTTTGAGGAAAAACACGACAAAACCAGTCAAAAGGCAGCAGCAGGTTACCATGGAGTGCAGGAGTTGCCCTATGGACACGAGATGTTCCTAAGCAACACAGGAGATACCACAGAAAACTCTTCTTATCAGCAAATCCAAGCTGCTTCCCTGTATAATGCATCTAGGTCACGCTAAGGCACATTGAATGTAGAAGGCCAGTTTTGGTGAGGTCTCCCTTGTGTCCACCCTCTAGAAAATATCAGCATGGTTTGGCTTATCAGGCTTTTTCTTTTGTCTCACTAGCATTAAGTTCTCCTGATAATGGTTACTCCAGAAACAGCATTAACCTTAATTATTCAGAGGTAACTTGATCTCTGCCTTCCTGACCTTACAAGGCTGATGACCACTTCTCCTCCCTTGAACCTCTCCTCTCATTCCCCTAAACCCAAATAAAACCAGTCTACCACACAACCACGTTCACAAATCCAGGTATTCGCTACAGGATTCCAGACACACGGATCTCTTCAAAGTCTCCCTAAACCCGTGCAGCCACTCCAGCCATTCAAACACATTCTCTCGTGCATTAGCAGCAAAACCACTAAGTCAGCCAAAACGTATTCTTCTCCCAGGGATTAGCTGGCACAAATCAGCACGAGAGTGACGCATGCAGTCTGTCCCTTCCCATTTTTCAACATGCACAAACACCAGGGATTTGGAGACGCTTCACAAGTTACAGGCAGAACCGAGTTTAAATGGTTTGGAACGTGCGCATTGTTCAGCAGATAACACGTCGTTTACTCACAAGACCCAAAATGCTTTTTCCCCCGCCCCCCAACAAAACAACCCCTCCCTCGACAGAAGTAAAGGTTCCTCTGCTGTCCCAGCAGCATCCGCATTGTGTTAATGAACTATTTCAACAGCAGCGCTGTGATAAAACCCAACCAAGCAGGACAGGGCGCTTCAGGCTGGTCCAGAAAAACCTCTGGCGCTGGGGGATCGGACATGGACTCCATGCTCGGTGAGTCGCCTGGCCCCACAAGGCCAGGGAAGAGGCCACTGGGAAACAGACCCCTTGAGGAGAATCACCAGAACACCACGTGTGATCAGATACACGTCAGACAATTAAAACAAATGTTTAATAGCTTCCTCTTCTCCCTTTGCTGCTGTATAGGTGGAAAAAAGAAACTAGCTACATGGCAAAACGGAGCGAGAGTTTAGTCCTGCTGGGTCGTGAATCCAGTCACCAGGATGACAGAAAATGGCCTTAAGTTGTGCCAGGGGAGGTCTAGATCAGATATTAGGAAATATTTCTCTACATAAAGAGTGGTGAAGCATGGGCAGAGTCTGCCCAGGGCAGTGCTGGAGTCTCCGTCCCTGTAGGGGTTCAAAGTGTGGCCATGGCACTTCGGGACACGGTTTGGTCAGCAAAGTGGGGTTGGGCTGACAGTTGGACTGGATGAGCTTAGAGGTCTTGTCCAACCTTAATGATTCCATGATTCTATGATTCACCTGCTAGAGCCCCTGCAGGGGTGCTGAAACACCCCACTGGCATCCCTTCAAAACCAGCCCAGTCTCCTCAAAACCTAAGGGGTTAACCTCCAGGCTTGGTTCCCTCGGTACTTCTAGAGAGCACAAAGCTATTAGTGCCCAAATTCTGCTTCCCCAGTTAATGGCGTCATACGATTTGCTGATAAAAAGCAGATCACGTTTTGAAAAGCAGCAGCTTTGGTCACAAGGATCCTGTCACAAACTTTCTCTTTCCCCTCAGCACGTCACCAATCAGACCGAGTTCTCCAATGAGCTACCACCGGCACGAAACAAAGCATAATGGGTTTCTAATTTGCCACCGAATCCCATAGCAACTGAACGTCACTTCAGATGGAAATTACAGACGATTCTTCCCCGTGCAATTTGAAAACTATAGAGATGAATCTATAATTTGAGCAGATCCAAATGGCACACGGCTGAGAGAAAAAAACTACCCTAAATAATGGAAAGGAAACTGCCACGGGCCAAAACGTTCCTCGTGCTCCTTGTTAAAGGTCTCCCCGTCCCCCTCCCTGGAAGGGGAGGTGCCACACTCAGGTGGACACCGAGGACGTTTGGCAGTTCAGGGTGTTCTGCATATCCTGTCCTGTTTCTGCTGATTGCGAAGCGACGTACGTGTGTGATGAGCTCCCTCCCAGCCAGCCTCCACTGATTCATTCAGCCCTGTCACCGACTCATGTTCCCAATGTCGTAAGAGCCTCAGTTCTGACGGACTACGGCATCAGTGAATTAATAGGACAGGAAAAAACAGGTTACAGGAGAGGAGGAATGATGCAAAGAGCTCCGAGATAATTCGATGAATTTTGATTGGAAAGCCGGATTGTTCTCCTGACACCTGCAAGCAGCTTTCGATTCCCAAGTCAGCACGAATACGCATTACCCTAACGACCCTGTAATGACAGCAGGCGCCTTCATTTTGTACCTCGTGTTTTAAACCCAGCAAGATGAAGGCATCTGCAAGAGCCTGCTCCGAAAGGAGAGTCTCACAAACTTCTCCCAGTGAGTGGTGCTACAAGGGGTCGGTTTAAAAAGCCTCTGAGAGGTGACTTCTGTCCTGGTCTGTTTAAGAGCAGCATAGGCAAGAGGGCTTGGGAAGCCACAACTGCTGGAGCACAGTTCCGAAATCCAGCTGGGCTCGGCAAGCGCGGGGCAATGTGCTTCGGTTATCTCAGCTCAGCCCCCGATAAATATTTGTGCATCTGCCGAAGTTCACCAGTGAATCAACCGGTGGCTTCGGTTCAAAAGGCCCCACGTAAGAGGGGCAGGAAGGTTCGATGCGACCAGGAGCCGCTGTTCGACTCTGTGGACTGAATCAGAGATGTTGGGACCTTCTTTTCGTCCTAAAACCAGGAGGCTGCCAGGTGAGACGAGGGCTGGCAGCTGAGCTGGGCCTGGCCTCCAACATCTGTGAATAAGAGAAAGGTGGGCGACTGTGCCACATCCTCCATTATCAAAAAAAGGATCCACCTTGCAAGCCCCTTAACCACTAAGGGTTTTCAGATAAATACATGAAAGTCAGGAAATTCCTGGGTCAGGTTCCAGGAACAGCCCCTACTTACACCACAATAGCGTGAGGAGAGGCATCTACAGCCAAGAGACACTTGGGTCAGCCTGGGAGCATCTTAAATCCTGCATCAAGACCGCCACTTGCCCAGAACCCCCACAATGTGGCTAAAAATAGGGGTGAAAAATAAAGGATGAATGCTGTGGACAGAGACAGACCTAGGCGCATTGGATGAGGGTGGATGCAACATCCCTACATCTGGTGTGGAAGATGGGGTCAGGATAAAGAATGAAAAAGGAAAACAAGGCAGGGTGGTAGGATGTTCCTTTGCACCTCAACAGGGGCAGCGGGAAGCTGAGGGCAGAGCAAGAGAGACGGGAAAGAGTCAGGTCTTGCTTTTTTAGGGGGTGGGAGGCCTAAACAGGGCCTGCACACCCACCCACAGGGAAGGCAGGAAAAGCTGCAGGCTCACGTGGAACCAGACTCCTCGGAGGCCCAGGAGCTGATCCAGGCTAACACACCCGGCCAGCTCCATTTCACCAGTAGATTAATCAACTCGGGACACGTTCTCCACCACGCAGTCCCCAGCTGTGGAGCTCAGTGCTCATGCTCAGCCTTTCAAAACCACGCGGAAGCAGTTTCAGGGCAGCAAGATTCACAAGGAGCAGGCAGGTGACACCTTAACACATCCCCTATGAAGCCAGAGTTATTTTTGAGGCTCCAATTTCTTTCAGGTGAGTGAACCCTCCTTGCTATTAGAGAAAGAAATTCCTCTAAGAAGCATGAGGAGCTGGCATCCCTGTGACCTGGACCTCTCCAGCAGCAGCTCCACACTCTCTGGATGCGACACAGAAATACAGAGCCGGGCATCAACGTGCAGACCCCATCTCCTTCGCCAGGACACGGACAATTCAGCAGAACCCCAAGCGGGAGGGACTCAAGGAGACAAATCTGCTTCTCGAGAGTCCCGCTGCCTGATGGTAGCACTCCACACCAAGAACACGACCGCTCTGGCACAAGGGACACTAAAACCAATGGCAGCTCGCCCAGTTGGGCGATCATTTTGGGATTACGCAATCCCAATACATTATTATTAGACCAGGAACAAGCTGGAGACGTTAGCCTGCCCGCTCCAGCAGAGGGGCAGAGCCTGGTGGCAGCAATCGCAGCGACGTGTTGCCCCAGCGCATAAAACAGGTCAGACTGCACACGCGTTGGACGCCAGGTAAGGCAAACAGCAGCACTGGATTCCAGGCCATTATCCCTCTTACACAACGCCGCTGTCAGTTCCACCACAGCTCCAACCAAACCCGGCACAAGAAGCCTCAGCGCGTTTTTTTCCATTTACCTACTGCAGCCCAAAATTAAAGCGGAGCCCAGGCTGGACAAACACCCACCGCGAAGGTGTGTTAGAAAGCTTGGCATCACCGGAGCTGAGCACGTCAGGGGAAGCAGAGACGTCCAACAAGCTGGAGAAACTGTTTATAGAACAAATGCAGAACGAGCGTATGTGTTTAATAGCCCACTAATTGTTGCGTTATTCACTGTACAAACAAGTGAGCGCTTCTGCCCTTATCCCTTCCTGCCCATTTAATCACCAGGAGCCTCGGACTATTTCTCTTTTGGGTGGCGGTGGAGGAAGCAAAGTTCATTAGTGGCCGGTGGCCACCAAACAATCCAGAGCCCAGACTACATTTAGAAAATAAACACCACTATTCATGTGCGACTCGGGCTCGGAATAGGTGCCCAAAATACTGAATGCAGCTGCCTGTAGTCTCCCTATTCGCCCTCCTCCAAAAGAAAAGGTTTTCCTAATATATAGAAAAGCATTTTGGGGGATGTTTTTCCCTTTCTTTTTCAGAGAAGAATCTAATAGCTCAGTCTGTACAAGGCCCTTATTGCTTCTGACTTCTCATAATGCTGATAAACACTCATTAAAATATAAATTGATAAACTCCAGTGCAGTAATTACCTTCGTCCTCACACAGAGATTGCCCAATTCAGCGATGTGATGTAACTAACACCCCAAATTAAAAATAGTGTTGTGACAACATAAGGTTTATCCTACAGAAGTCGGCAGGCAGGACGCTGCTAATGACAAATGGGTTAGGTTCCCAGCTTCCCCCAGCTCCCTGGCAAGGTGAGCAGGCGCACACGCTCCACACGGGATCCAAGGTGGACAGGGAAGATAAAATTCCAGGGGAAAAAAGGACAGCTTCCAGCCCCTCTGCGGCCCACCCCAGCGACAGGCGCCGAGCAGCGCCGCTCTTCCTTATTTACGTGAGGAAGGAGCCCGCTGGATGCGTCTAGGAAAAGACAATCTGGAAATTTCAATGTGCAGCCCTGGCCTGAACCCACACCCCTGCGCCGGGGGAACACTGCGGGGCAGGGAGGAAGGGACCCCCCCCAATCCAAGATGCCAGCACCGGGGAGGGACCCATCCTGCTCCCCGGGATGAGACTGGGGTCCTCGGGGCCTGAAAAGCCACATCTCCCCCCCGCCCCCAGGCACTTTTGGGGACTGGAGTGGCTGCCAGTCACCCACTGGGAGGGACATGGGGAGCCCACCCCCCGCCCCAGCATCCACCGGGGTGGGGGGGCGCCAGGAGTGCCCCCCTGCCCCATATCTACTGGAGGGGACACTGGGAGCCCCACCATGCCCTCAGCGTCAATTGTGGTGGGACACCGAGAGCACCCCCCCAATCTATGGTGGGGGACACTAAGAACCCCTCAAACCCTGGAGGGGGACACCGAGAGCCTCCTCCCCCCAACATGCACTGGGGGGGCGACACGGACAGCCCCCCCCATTCCCTGGCATCCACTGGAGGAGGCACTGAGACCCCACTTACCATTCCCAGTCATCTGAGGGGGACAAGAGGGAGATCGGGGTCCCTCCAGCAGTTACTGGGGGGCGGTTCACCAACACCTCCCAGTCCCCCCCAGGCATTTACTGAAGGATCAAAGCCCCGGTCACAGCAGGGGAGCACAGGGGCCCCTCAAACACCAGTGGCATCACCGGTCTCTCAGGCAGACGGGGAGGACAGGAGCCTCCTACACGGCGAGGGTCTCACGCTGACTGCCCCCCACCCTCCATTTCACCCATGCTCCATCGCGGCCACCCCCCCCTTTCCTCACACACCTGACAACAGCAGGACTGGGTGTCCCCCCTCCCCCAATCCTCATCCTATGAACAACCCCCTTCCCATCTCTCCATCCCAAGAGAAGACCCCCCTCTCCCAACAGAGGCAGGACCAAGCCCCCACTCCCCGAGGCAGGGCTGTTCCCCCCCACCTCATCTCGTGAGGAGCTCCCCCCAAGCAGAGACAGGGCCAGGCCTGTCCCCACATCCTCTGTGGGTCGTGTTGTCACCTCCCCGGAGGAGCTGAGCCCCCACACTCCACTCCCAGCAGAGACAGGACCCCCACCCCCTCCTCCTGAGGGGTCCCCCCATCCCATGAGCCTCCCTCATCATCATCCTCACCCTGGGAGAAGCTATCCCCCCCCCAGCAGAGACAAGATGCCCCCTCCCCAAATGATGGTGCCCCCATCCCGAGATTAGCCCCCCTGCTCCTCACACACCCAGCAAAACTGGGTCCCCCCCATCCCGTGAAGAGCCTCCATTCCACCCTCATCATCGTCCGAGGAGCCGAGTGTGTCCCTCAAGTCCCATAAGCCCCCCACTAGACACGAGACCGGGTGCCCCCCTCCCCAATAGACAAGGGACCAGGTGCCCCCCCTCCCCCAACACACACGGGATTCGGTGTGTGTCGTGTCCCCCTCCCCCCCAAAGAGACATGGGACCGGGTGCCCCCCCCCCCCCTCAAATAGACACGGGACCCGGTGTCCCCCCACTAAATAAACACAGGACCGGGTGCCCCCTATCCCCCCAGACACAGAACCAGGTGTCCCCCTCCTATCAAATAGACACGGGAGCGGGTCCCCGGGTCCCCCCCCCACATCAGACACGGGACCGGGTCCCTCATCCCAAGACCTCCCCCCTCAGTTACCGCCCCCGGGGCTCCCACCGGGGCCTCGTGGCGCCCCCCCACCCCTCGCCGGTGCCCTCCCCACGGCGGTGTGGCCCCCCCCTTTCCCTCTCGCCCGTACCTTGCAGGCCTGGTAGCTCTCGAAGGCGCGCAGGGCGCTCTCGGTGAGCTTGACGTGGAAGACGGAGACGCGGGTGCCGCGGCCGAGGCGGCCGCAGGACAGCCCGTACCCGCGCTCCGCCTGCAGCGCCGCCATCTTGGGACCCGTCTCCCCCTCCGCGCCGGGGCCGCCGGGGCCGCCCGAGGCCACGCCCTCTCCCGACATGCATTATTCATGAGCTTCAAAAACCACGCCCCCTCCCACGAAAGCCACGCCCCTTTTCCTTTAAAACACCCTGGCCGTGCCCACGCGCCGCGCCTGTTGCTGGGGCGAGGCGGCGGGCAGCGCGCTCGCTCATTGGTTCAGAGGCCGCCGGCGCGCGCGCCTGAGTGGTTGATTGGGAAGCGGGAGGCGGTGTTATGCAAATGAAGGGCGCGGGGCATGACGGGCAAGGGTGGTTTGCGCAGCTGGAGGGCGCTGGAGGACCGCGAAGGGGGGGCCAGGAGCTGGCATAGGCGCTGAGGGGCTAGAGGGTTCCTTCTCCTGGGTCCGCAGCCCCTGGCTGCCCCTTACACACAGGGTGGGCCCTGGGTTCCCACACAGGTGCCTACCCCAAGTCCAACAGGGCTTGGAAACCCCAGGTTTCACCCCCAGGCAGGGCAGGGGGGCTCCATGTTCCCCACCCCGACCCCAAGCAGGGCCTGGAGGCCCCAAGTTCCAACCCAGATGCCCCCTCAGGCCTCCAAGCAGGGCCTGGAAGCCCCAGGTTCCACCCCCAGCCTGGGCACAGGGGTTCCATGTTTCCCCACCAAGCAGGGCTCACTGACTCTGGGTTCCCCCACGAGGCAAGGCCCATGGGCTCCACATTTCACCCCTCAAGCAGGGCTCATGAGCTCCCTTGTTGTCCCTTCCAGAAAGCCCTGTGGGCTTCATGTTTTCCCCACTGAGGTAGGGCCCCTAGATCTGGTTTTACCCTCCCAGGCAAGCCCCTTGGGCTCTGCGTTTTTCCCCTTCAAGCAGGGCTCATGGGCCTTCTCATCCCCACCTAGGCAGGGCAAGCAGCGCTGTGCACCCGCTCCAGGTAGGGCCTGTAGAACCTGTCCCACCCCAGGCAGGGCTCACGTGTCCCCTTGTCACCTCCCCAGGCAGAGCCCATAACCCTACCTCCCTCAAGGTGAGTTTTCCCGGCCAGGCAGGGCCCATGGGCTCTATATTCCCCTCCAGGCAGAGCCTGGGTGGCCCCTGCCCAGCCCAGGGGCTGCAGGAGCCCCAAGGTGATGTTCTCCTCTCTCCAGGCCCCGCCAGAGATACTGGCCATGGTGGATCCTCCTCCTCTCCTGCTATAGCTCACAGTCCAGAAAAATCCTCCCCCTACACTGATGGGAATGGTTGGACTTGATGATCCGGTGGGTCTCTTCCAACCTCGTGATTCTAGGACTCTATGAAATTAAGAAGCTGGTCCTGGCTCCCCTTGCAGCCACAGATGTGGGGCAAGAGGGAGGGATAGCTAAAAGGAATGTCCCCGCCGCCTCACGCTGGCACTGACCAGGTCTGGGAGTGAAGGAATTGTCCTTTATTTGGGAAGTTCAGTCAGTTTGGGGCAGGAGAACAGTGCTACAGCCCCCTGGGAGCAAAGGCTGGGGCAGCGCGGGGGTGGCCCCGGGCTGCAGAGGGCAAAAGAGGGACCCCCAGAGCTTGGAGCTGCACAAGTACACTGGGAGAGGTCTCCGTGCTCCCCTCTACAGCCCTCCTGCCACGGGTTTCTTTGGCATCCTTTGGGCACTGCATGCTCGAGGACGTGCCGAGGAGGGGAATCCAGCTGGACACGTCCACACCGCTTCCCATCCCGCAGCTGCATCCAGCCGCAGAAACCACCGTGCTCGTTCCTACCCACGTGGCTTCCCTCCACGTGCCTCTCCCTGCCTTTTCTGCCATGGTGGCCGGACCCCGGTGCTGGGAACGGCTACTGGGTACTGGCATGCCAGAGCTCCTGCGCTCCCCCATGTACTCAGAGCTGGAAGCTGAGCCCCTGATTGCAGGAAGGACACCCGGGGGTCTTTGCTCTGCCTGCTGCTCCGTCCCTACAACTGCACCCTGCCCGCGCCAGGAGGGAGATGGGGGTACATCGGAGGGGGATCCGGCACCTCCGGCAGATAAAGCATCCGTATTCTGCAACTGTGAGTCCGTGGGGAGAGGTCGGTGGAGCCCCAGGGAAGCTCCTCGGTGGGAGAGAGGCACATCCTGGCGCAGGCAGGTCCTGTGCCGCAGGGCCGCCCCGCCACCATCCTTAGTTCCTCGCTGCGATGACCACGGACAAGGCCACGCCGCCGAGCGCAATGGCTGTTGCGCCGAAGAGCCATTTCCAGGGGATGGACTGAGGAGAGACCAGCGAGGTGACAAGGGTGTGTGGGATGCCATGGACCCCACTGACATCAGGGATGTGCCGTGAGCCCCATCGGCAGCGGGGACGTGCAGCCCTGCCTGCTCTGGCACGGGGCCGGGGGGCAGCACGCAGCTCCCCACATGCATCCAAGCTCACACAGCCCAAAAAGGCAAGCGCTGTGTCTGCTCTGCCCAGCACGTGGCCGGCACGTCCGCAGGGACAGCGTGTGCCGCCGGCAGCTAAGCTGACAACGCTTTCCACCACCGCAGCCAGCAGGCTCCTGAGTACAGCAGCTGAGAGCAAAGTCCGGACCCTCCAGCTGGCATTGCCGGGATCTGTCGGGCAGAGCCAGGAGCGCAGCCGCAGCTATCGCCGTGTTCCCGGCAGGGCTGGTGCAGCCACCCTCAGTTCCCACAGTGCTGACGCCCCGACACAGCCCACCCTGAGGGGCACAGCAGCATTCCCTGGCCCGGGAGCAGGCTGTGGTGATCTGCAGGGATCCGGGAGCCAGGACCAGGTCCCTGGTGTGCAGCCCAGGCCTCTCCACCCGAGGGGTGACCTCCACCTGCTGTGCCACCCCCCAGAAGGCCAGCGCCAGCCCTTACCCAGGACAGCTTGTCTTTGCACTTCCCCGGGGTGCCGGTGGTGCTGGGATTCCCAAGCATCTTCCTGTACATCTCCGTCTCCACGTTCTTCTGGTCCGCATGCTTCTTCACCAGCTTGGAGAGCTCAGCGTGGATGGTCTGGGGAGGAGAATGCGGCGCTGCGGTTACCGATCCCGCACTGGCCCTGGGGTGCAGGGCAGGGGATGGGGACCACAGGGCCAGCACCACTGGATCCGAACAGCTGGTGGCTGGGCAGGAGCTTCATGGAAGCAGCTGCGGTGACTAATGGCCTCATCCTGTCCCGCTGTCCTGCGCTGAGGGGCTGCACCAGGCTGGCATCGCACACCCTGGCCGGGTGCCCCACGGTTCTGAGCACCGCTCCATCCTTTTAGGCCACCCAAGCCGTTCTCTGCCTGGCAGTGGTGGAGCAGAGCCCAGGGCTGATGCCAGACATCAGGAAAAGGATTTTATCCTTTAATTGAGACAGAAAAGTTCCTGCCTCCGGGACAGATGTTCCCGAGCTCTCCCACTTTTTTGTCTGGAAGCAGACTGGGAAAGCGGGCTTAAACTCAGCCTGGTCTGAAGTAGAATTGCAGCAAGAGCCGCAGCATGTCGGCACCTGCCTGGCAGTGCCAAGCGGCAGCGGTGGCTGGGGCTGGAGGGGGCGCTGGCAGAGAAAGCTCCGTGTCCCACTCCGAGCTTCCAGCCTTCCAAAAAGCAGCAAGAAGGATGACACCGCCAGCCACTCCTGAGCCCACAGTGGCAGGAAGGACATTGTGGTGGCTGCGGTGACACAGCCCTCAGGCACCATGGCCATGCTGTGCCCTCTGCTGGGCATGCCACGCTCCAGGTGGCTCTGATGCCTCCCTAAAACACTGTCACTGTCACCAGCAACCCACACCGGCTTTGGCTCAGATTGGCTCCTCCGCTGTCTGGCTTGGACTTCACCAGCCCATGCCGTGCTCGTCTGGAGCCCACTCAGGACTTCACCAGCCCATGCCGTGCTCATCTGGAGCCCACTCAGGACTTCACCAGCCCATGCCATGCTCATCTGGAGCCCACTCTAGACTTCACCAGCCCATGCCATGCTCATCTGGAGCCCACTCAGGACTTCACCAGCCCACGCCATACTCGTCTGGAGCCCACTCAGGACTTCACCAACTCATACCATACTCATCTGGAGCCCACTCAGGACTTCACCAGCCCATGCCACACTAGACAATGCCGCCTTGAATGTGAGCCTTTGGATTTCTGGAGGGGGCAAAGCCACAAAGCACCTGCAAGCACCCCTGAGCTCACTGGGGCTGCCACATAGGACAAACATTGACATCTCCTGCTCTCAGCATATGCAATTGCATGGGCTCAGGAGAAGGGAGCCCACAACTGATGGCCTGTGATGCTGAAAGGAGCCAACAGCCCCAGCAGACTGGGTTCTCACATCTGAGGCAGGTGAACCCCAGCGTTTCTTCAGCCTGTTTCCACCACCGGTAGCCGTAGCTTGTGACTCAACAAGGCGTGTTGAACGCTGCCGTCTGGAGCAGCACTGCCACTTCCCCAGGAGTCCCGGCAGCCAGCCGGAGAGGCCAGTAATTTGCTGTACTTGTGGTTTCAGTGGTAACGTCACTGCTGGGCATTTTGATTTTTCACCCCTCTTCAATTAAAAGCTTCATCTGAATGGGCTGATGAGCCGTGACGCAGTGGGAGGCGCTGCCAGCATCGCTTGTGCTGCTCCCTCACCATGGCTGCCCACCCAGGTGCTGTGGGGCCACCAATCACCTCCTTTCACAGCACCTCATCCTCCCTGTGGCCTTTGGGCACCGGATCACAACACAAATCATCACAGTTTGGGGAAATTCCCAGGAAAGAAGTGGATAAAATGACAGACTGAAGCCTATGTGTATAAGTGAGGCCCCTGCCATGAGGCTGGAGCACCTCCCGTTCTAGGACAGGCTGGGAGAGTTGGGGTTGTTCAGCCTGGAGAAGAGGAGGCTCTGGGAAGAACATAGAGCAGCTTCCAGTATGGAAAAGGGGCTCCAGGAAAGCTGGGGAGGGGCTCTTGATTAGGGAGTGCACGGATAGGATGAGGGGAACGATTTTGAGCTGAAAGAGGGGAGATTGAGATGAGATCTTAGGCAAAAATGTTTTGCTGTGAGGGTGGGGAGGCCCTGGCCCAGGCTGCCCAGAGCAGGGGTGGCTGCCCCATCCCTGGAGGGGTTCAAGGCCAGGTGGGATGGGGCTTGGAGCCCCTGATCCAGCAGGAGGTGTCCCTGCTCATGGCAGGCGTGGGACTGGATGGGCTTTTGAGTTCCCTTCTAACCCAAACCATTCTGTGACTCTATGCCCTGCACAGGCAGCACTTCCCTGCCTCTCGCCCAATCTCACTCCTGCTGGGGCTATTTTGTGGCCCTGGCTTTTTATTTCTCTTGAGGCTCCAGTCCTGCAGCTGATCATTAACCAACAGGAAATTCCTGACCCAGAGCTCGCCCTGGCCTGGGCGCTGGACCGAGGTCTAGGCTGCTCCCGTCATCCCGTGAATCACGTTCCGGGCTGCTGAGCGAGTCTGTGGGGACTGGGCTCTGCTCCACTTCCTGCGCCCGTGGCACGAAGCGCTGGAGCCACCTTCGGAAGCTGGAGGTGCCAGGACCGCACACAGGGACCAAAGGGCAAAGAGGGAGTCTCACAACACAGAGATAAAGGATCCAGCAGCCCAGCCAAGCTCAGACACGGGGTGCAACACTCCCAGGCCCTGGGGGCTGTTTCCAACCTCTGTTCACGGAGGAAGCTGGGAACAGCTACGGGAGCTTCAGCCTTCCGCAGGGAACGCTGAGGTTTGACAGGACACGGCCATGAGGAGAGCATCCTGTCGACACGCTGGCGGCTCAGAACAGACCATACCTTGTTTGAAGGCTCCAGCTTCAACGCCTCCTTCAGGATGGGGATGGCCTCTCTGTATTCGCCCTGCTGAGCCAGGACCTAGAAGGTGTGGGATGGATTGAGCAGGATGGCTGAGGTCTGTCCCTCATCCCTGCCCTCCGCCTGCCGTGGCCGGGCTCAGCCACACCGTGGAGGAGGAACGGCAACGCTTGCCGCAGGCCCAGCCTCACCTTGCCCTTCCGGAAGAGAGCCTTGATGTTCCCCGGCTGGTGCTCCAGGACGAGGTTGCAGGACTTGAGGGCTGCCTCGTAATGGTCCAATTTAAGCTGAGAAGCTGCCAGGTTGTTCAGACATTTCACCTTCACGTCTAGCAGCTCTGCCTCCTCCTCTGGGCTGAAGTCGACTGCGAAGACCCCAGAGCCGGGTTACAGCAGGAAGGGATCCCAGGTGGCCCTGGCCTAGGGAGGGAGTAGGTACCTTTCGAGCTGGAGCCGATAACCTTGAGGGCGATGTCGTACGAGTTGATGGCCAGCACGTAATCTGCCTGCTGGTAGAAGAAGTTGCCGCGTTCCCGCTTGCGGTTGGCCAGCTCAATCTTCTCCTTCCCGCTAAGCAGCTCCAGGTCTGGTGCGTCCTGAGCCGCCAGCAGCTCCACCTCCAGGGAGAGGGTTGCGTTGGGTGGGATGTCAGGGTTCCTGTGCAACGAGGGGCACAAAGCTGTGGCACCACTGCCACCTCTACCAGTTCCACCAGCCACTGGGCCACACAGATTTAGCACCGTGGCCCAGAACTCAGAGCAATGGAAGCTTCCCAGGACAGGGCACGATGCAAATCATTGCCCCAGGACAGCAAGACACACTGTCCCCTCTGCGTGGTGAGCAAGCTGAGTCTACCTGACCACGAACGCGTGGTTTACTGGCTGGGCTGCCACCAGGAGTTTTCAGAACCCTCCTGCTCCACACCGCATCTTTTTTTTTCATGGAAAGGTTCATTGGTCCCTGGCAGAGGCTGCCCAGGGAGGGGGTTGAGTCACCTTCCCTGGAGGGGTTTAAGGGACGGGTGGACGAGGCGCTGAGGGACATGGGTTAGTGATTGATGGGAATGGTTGGACTCCATGATCCAATGGGTCTTGTCCAACCTGGTGATTCTTGCCGCTCACCTGCCCTGAGCGCCGTAGCAGTACTTTGCATCTGACACGATCAGCGCTGTCTCCCCCACTTCCAGTAGCTGCAAACACAGGTCCAGAGCCTACGGGGAACAACAGCATGAGGAGGAGCACAAGCAAAGGCAGAGGGACCAATTCTGACCCACAAACGGGGACATCACCGACCGCAACCCCTCCACGTGCTCTGCAGGGGGAAATCAAGACAGCAATAATGTCAGGCACGCTTTATCTCAGCCCTGACCTGCAAGACGTCGCAGTCACCCAGCGTGAAGGTGAGGGCAGGGTTCTCCTCCACCACGCTGCCGTCCTCCAGCATGGTCTTCAGGCGGATGGTCACGTCCTGGCCCTTGCAGGGACGCGTGTCCACCCCCTGGCCCGGCACCAGCGTCTTCTTCTTGAGCAACCCGCTCCCTGGGCAAGGAGAAGCCGGAGACGCATCAGCCCAGGGTCAGGAATGAAAAACTCTCTCACCACCCTGCTCTTGTTCCCGGACACACATTGTGGTTCAGGGAGTACCAGCAGAGCCACGGGGAAGCCTGTCAGGCTCAATGTGCTGAGCGTTCTCCTTCCCCAGGCTCTCACCCAAAACGTCGAGCCACTCCTGGGGGTCTTCGGCCGCGTCCCCCCTGCCCGGCTCTGAGGGCTGGGTGTCCTCCCGCCGTGCTGGCTGGCCCACGTCCTCCAGTGGTGGCAGCTCGCTCAGGTCCTCCTCCTCATCTTCCAGGACCTCAAAATCCTCCCCCGTGTCCAGCTGAGAGGTGTCAGGCATCGGGGTGGGCTCGGTGCCGGGGCCTGCCCGGCCTGGGGAGCTGCTCCCCGGTTCCTCCCTGCTGGAAGCCATCACGGCGGAGCAGCCTGCGGGGGGAAGAGAGAAGCGGGGTCAGGGCTGCGCTTACCGGGGAGCCAGGACAGGACAGGGGACGAGGCCACCAGCACCCTGAGCCCTCTGGGGCGGGGAGGGAAACCTGGGGGTGGGGGAGAACCAGGGGAAGATCGGCCCTGGGGTTAGTGGGGGACACCGAGGCCCAGGCGGGAGGAGATAGGGAAGCAAGGGCAGTGTGGGGGAGGCACCGGGACCGGGGGGGTCGGAACGGGGATGATAACGGAACCTGGGAGGGAGGAAAATCTGGGCCCGGGGAGAAATCGGGCCTGAGGGGGGCGAACCCGGGGACATCGGGCCTTGCAGGGGAGGGGGGAAACCGGGTCCCTGGGAGGGTTGAACGGGAGGCACCAGGCTTTGCAGGGCAGGGAACGGGCCCGGGGTGGGATACTGGACCCCGGTGGGAGGGGGACACGGCCATGCCCCGGGGTGGGGGACCAGGAAGATCGAGCCCTGGGGAGGAAATTAGGGTCCTGCAGGAGAGGCACCGGTGGAATCGGGCCCCGGGAGGGACACCAGGCCCTGGCCGGTGCCGGTAGCTCCCCGCACTCCCGTCCCCCGACCCCCGTTCCCTCCCTGGTCCCGCAGCCCCCTCCGCTCCCACCTGTCCCGCGACACCGCGGCCGGTGGCCACGCCTCCTCCTCGATGACCACGCCCCCTCTGTTAATGACCTCGCCCCTTCGCTCCCATTGGTCCATCCCTACCCCTTGCTGTTCCTATTGGTCCGGGCACTCCCCCTGATTGCTTTGGCCCCGCCCCTCTCCGCCGCAGGCCACGCCCCCTGCTCCCATAGGCCCGCCGCCTCCCGCCGCGCCGCCGCCATTGGCTGAGGCGGCCGCTCCTCAGCGGGGACGCGGCTCGGCCTTAAAGGTGCCGCGGGATGGTGGGGAGAGGGGGAAGGAACCGTGTGGGGCGGCGGCGGCGCGGAGACTACGGGGAGCGGCCCCGGTGATGGGCGCGGGGGTCCTGGGTGTGGAGAGAGGGGAAAGGGGACTTCTTTCCTCACTGCCCGCCGCTACTTCCGGGTTCGCGTGGTGACGCACGTACGCTCTGACGTCACGCGCCGTGCGTGTGCCCGTCGCACCCGGAAGTGCGGAGCGGCTCCCGGTGCTGCCGCTCCCAGCATGTGAAGCCTTGGAGTCGCTCTCTTAGGTGTGTAGAGGGTAGAAACCGGGGATACTGGGACGAGCCCAAGCCCGCGGCTCCCCGGGAGCCCCGGCACCTGGACAGGGGGCACCGGTACCGGCGTAGGGCCGCCTCAAATCCATGCACGGGGGCGGGGGAGGGCACAGGGCCCCGGTACCGGCGTCTGGCGTGCAGGGAGCCACCCCAAAACCATGCAGAGTGGTGGGGAGTCCCGGTACCGGCGGCACGGGCTCTGGGAGCGGCGGCACGGCAAGCGGGGACGGGATGGAGGGCTTTGTTACTGGTTCTGAGCCGCCTCTCGGTTCCCGCAGGCCGCGATGGAGCCCACGGCCTCGCAGGTGTTCTGCGGGCGGGTGCTGGGCATGGTCAACGCCGAGGATGTCAACGCCATCATCCTGGCCCAGAAAAACATGTGAGTCTCGGGAGAACTGGCCTGCAGGGACCCCGGTACCGGCACTGGGAGCCTCCCGGGACCTTTGCTGAACTCCATCTGCTTCCCACCCGCAGGCTGGATCGGTTCGAGAAGACCAATGAGATGCTTCTCAACTTCAACAACCTCTCCAGCGTGCGGATGCAGCAGATGAGCGAGCGCTTCCTCCACCACACCAAGACGTTGGTGGAGATGAAGAAGGACCTGGACAGCATCTTCCGGAGGATCCGGTGGGCACTGGGAATGGGGACGGGAACATCAGGGGCAGGTCATTGGAATCTAGGCGGGCTGCGGGGATGTGTGAGTGGGAGCTCAGGGTGGGTTTAGCAGAAAAAATCATGGGAAAGGGGGAAATGTGTAGTGAAGGGGATGCAGGGAGGCAGCGGGAGAGGAGCTGTGGAGGCCAGGGCTTTAGGATTCCTCCGTTCAGCTCCAGTTGGGATGATCCACGCTCCCTTGGGGCACTGGGAGGGATGGCCATGGGACTCGGGGTGGGTCAGGGAGGGAGCCCTGCAGCCTGAGAAATCCTTGGGGATTCATTTACGTCATCCGTGCCTGCTGGAGAGTGGAGGGAGCCGCTGGGGCAGCTCAGCCCCGAATCTCTCGGCTTCCCCAGGGACTCAGCTCGCTCTCTTCTCCCTAGGACGCTGAAAGGGAAACTGGCCAAGCAGTACCCGGAGGCCTTCAGCAGTGAGTGATCCATCCCGACACACCCGCTTCCATCGGGTTCATTCCTATGCCAAGAATCCCATTTCCTAAGGACACGTGAGGCGTCTCCTGGGAGTCAGAGGAGCTGATGAGACATCCAGGCACTAAAAGCCTGGAGAGGAATCAAACTATGATGTATTTGAATGTGTCGGTAAACAAAGAAAAAGGGAAGAGAAAAGAAAAAGAAATAGAAAAAGAGCTGACCACCCTAGAGTTCCAGCGAGGAAGTTTCTTCTTTGCTGGAGATGGAGTAGATGCAATGGAAGGAAGGCAGAGGGAGCAGAAAGAGCAGCAGCAGCCAAACTGGCCAGCTTTTACCTGTCCCAGTTCTCCAGGGTCCTCCCATTTGGCCCAGGGATTCTCAGGTTCATTCAAGCCTTCTGGGAGAGTCTGGAAAAGGCCTTGGGATTGAGAACCGCCCCCATAAAACTTCTTTTGTGGTCACTTATCAGATATTCTGTCAGCAATCAGGGTTGCGTTGGGGTGGGAATTGGGGCTGGAGGCAGGACACAGCTCCCCTTCCTCCCTTTTCATACATCAAGAGCTGTAGGCAAGACAATCCCCCACCTTTGGTAGAACTAGTTTCTCATCAGCTCCTCTCCTTAGGGATCCCCTTCAGCCCTCGACATCAGGGGCCGAGTTGGAGACTTGACAAAATCCCATCTGGAGTTGTTTGAGGCTTCTTATCAGCTCCTTACACCTTCCTTTCCAGACATCCACGAATCTCCCATCTTGGAAGACGATGACGACTTCGACCCCGTCCCGAAGAGCACGACGACGACCATCGCTACCTCTGAGCAGAGCACAGAGTCCTGCGATACCAGCCCAGACATCATCTCTCCCACCACGAGCCAGGATTTTGAGGATCTCTCCCAAGGGCAGTACGACTTGCCAGCCGTGAACGGACAGAGTCTGACAGACGAAGACACAGCCAACGACCTGGACTAGGACAGAGGGTCCCGCTGCTTGGCCTCAAGGACTTTCTATCCCGTATTTATATTTGCGTGTCTCTTTTCTCGGGACGAGGGAGGCGAAGGTCACTAGAAGCGATGGCTGAGTGAAGGAGGGTCCCTTCTGCCTCCAAACTGCCACCGTAGCACGAAACCCGCAGCTCACGTTGGGGTGAATCAGTAAAACGTGGGTTTGAAACACGTGTCCTTTCTTTTTCGTGTGTTGGGAGAGCGGCAAAACCCCACCTTCAACAGAGACTTTGGCACAGAAGAGCCGGTTTGGGGCCTGGGTGTGGGTTTTTCCATAGAAAATGTTGTCTGTGAGGCTCACGTCCATACCCACCATCGCCTTAGCTTCCTGGTGGATCTCTCCAAGCTGCCAATGGGCTCGTGCCGGCTGCCACCTTGCAAAATGCCTCACGCAGGCATCTCCTTGGCTCTCACCGGCCCCTCGGCTCCTTGCCCTGAGCTTCCTTGGTTGTGTCCATGGAGCCACAGCAGCTGCTGGCTCCCCTGGTTCCTCGGGGAGTCTCGAGATCCACCAGGGTCCTTGAACGGGGCAGGGGACCCTGGAGGGCTGCTTTGAAGCTGCTGGGAAGCCGCTGTGGGGCAGGAGAGTTGGTTGTGGGGCTGGGGAAAGTGCTTTGGAGCTGCTGTGGGACAGGGGAGTGAGCTGTGGGGCTGGAGAGGCTGCTTTGGAGCTGCCGTGGGGCTGAGGGAGCTGCTCTGGGGATGCTGTGGGGCAGGGGAGTCAGCGGTGGGGCTGGGGAAAGTGCTTTGGAGCTGCTGGGGAGCCACTGTGGGGCTGGGGCAGCTGCTGTGGGGCGAGAGACTCAGCAATGGGGCTGGGCGAGCTGCTATGGGGCTGGGGGAGCCCCTAGCACACGACGGGGGCGTGGTCTAAGGGAGGGGGCGTGGCCCAGACAAACACGTCTGTCGCACCGGAAGGGGCGTGGCCTCGCAGCGGCGACGCATTTCCGGTTCCGGCCTCCCTTTCTCTCTCGCAACGAGGCGGCGGGTGCGCGTGGGGCCGCGCTGCCGCGGGGCCGGAAGCCCGAGGGGTGGCGGGCTGCGATCCGGGAGCGGGAAAGCGGAGTCGGGGAGGACCCCGAGGCCTGTGCTGGGGCGGGGGGAACGCGGTGACTGGGACCCCGAGGCCCGCGGGGAGGTGGGGACCCCGGGGCCTGTGCTGGGGGGGCGAGGAGACCTTGAGGCCTATGCTGGGGCGGGGGGGATCTGGATATCTATGCTAAAGAGGGGACAGGGACAGCAGAGCCCGAGGGGAACGGGGAGCCCAGGGCTTCCCCTGAGCGCCAGGCGGGGCTGATGCGGCTGCCGTTCCCTGCAGAAGCCAGCAGCGCCAAGATGCAGATCTTCGTGAAGACGCTGACGGGCAAAACCATCACCTTGGAGGTAGAGCCCAATGACACCATTGAGAACGTCAAGGCCAAGATCCAGGATAAGGAAGGTACTGGAGGGCCGGGGGAGCTGCTGCCTCCTCTCCTGTCATCGCTGCCCTTCTTTGTGCTTCCTTACTCGTAGGAAGGAAGTAGGATAAAATTTTTAGAAGGGCTTGTACCAACAGGGCAGGAGGAACAGTTTTAAACGACAAGAGGGGAGATTGAGATGAAATTTCAGGCAGAAATGTTTTGCTGTGAGGGTGGAGAGGCCCTGGCATAGATTTTCCAGAGTAGGGGTGGCTGCCCCATTCCTGGAGGGGTTCAAGGCCAGGTTGGATGGGCTTGGAGCAACTAGATCCAGTGGGAATCGTCCCTGCCCATGGCATAGAGGGGGACTGGCTGGACTTTGTGGTTTCTTTCAACCCAAACCATCATTCTTTTTCAGGGATCCCGCCTGACCAGCAGCGCCTGATCTTTGCCGGCAAGCAGCTGGAGGATGGACGCACCCTGGCAGACTACAACATCCAGAAAGGTACCCCGGCTTTATCAGGGTGATCTGGGGGCACCGAGGCCTCCCTGGCAGTGCCTGACCGTGTTGTGACACTTCTTTCTCCTTTTAGAGTCCACCCTGCACCTGGTGCTGCGCCTGCGTGGGGGCATCATCGAGCCCTCCCTCCGCCAGCTCGCCCAGAAGTACAACTGCGACAAAATGATCTGCCGCAAGTACGGCCCTCATCCCCACAGCTCCCTGAGGAGTGGAGACCCCCTTCCCCATGGAAACGGGGCTCTCCGGTGGGATGGGAACTCCCTTCCCGTGGAAGTGGGGCTCCCCCCATGTTGTGGGGATCCTTTTCTCAGGGAAACGTAGCCTCCTCCGTGGGGTGGGGGTCCCATTGCTGTGCAAATGGGCTTTGTGGCGTGGAGACGCCCTTCTTGAGGGAAATTCTGCTCCCCTCTGGGGTGAGGACCCTCTTTCCTGGAGAAATGGGTCCTTCCCTGTGCTGGGGACCCCCTTCCCGTGGAAACAGGGTTTCCATGTGGCATAGGGTCCCCCTTCCCAGAGCAAATGGGGGCTCTTGTGGGGTGGAGAGCCCCATTCCTTTGGAAATGGGCTCTCTTGAAGGGTAGGGGACCCCCATTCCTTTGGAAATGGGGCTCCCCTGTGGGATGAGGAACCCCCTTCCTGGAAAAGGGGTCTCTTCTGTGGGGCAAGGACCCCTTTCCTGCAGGAAATGGGCTCCCCTGTGAGGTGAGGCCCCCCTTCCTGGGAAAACAAGGCTCTTCCTGCATAGTGAGGACCCCCTTCTTGTGGGAAACGGGGCCCCCTGTGGGCTGGGGACCCGCATATCGAGGACGAGGATCTCCCCTGTGGGGTGAGGCTCCCTTTTTCTTCTGAAACGGGAGCGGGGAGCCTCTTCCTTGGGGAAAATGGGGTTCAGCTGACATCCCTCCCCCCCCGCCTCCAGGTGCTACGCTCGCCTGCACCCCCGCGCTGTCAACTGCCGCAAGAAGAAGTGCGGCCACACCAACAACCTGCGCCCCAAGAAGAAGGTCAAGTAGAGCGGGCTCGGCCCGCGCCCCCCAATAAAGCAGCGCAGAGCTCCTGGCTTTTGGGGTGTTTTGTGGTTCAAACGGCCGCGGTTCCCAATCCAAAGGGGGCGGAGGGAGGCGGCGGCGGCGCTGCCGGCGGGTACCAGCAGGTGGCGCTGCCGGCCCCGCTCCGCCCCGCGGGCCGCGAGCACCGGGCATGGTGAGCGGGGAGGGACCGGGAGGGCGCTCCGGCCCCGCTGCGGGGACGCCTGGGTTGGGGGGGGGGGGTGCGATCCGGTTGGGCCACGCCTGGCTGGGGGGGGATCCCGGGGGGGGGGTGTGTGTAGGGGTAGAGGGGGTGGTGAGTGGTTCCTGGTCCCAGTCTCGATCCGGTTTGTACGCGTGTGGCTGGGGGGGGATCCCGGTTTTGATCCCGTTCGAGCGCGTCTGGCAGAGGGAGGGGGCCCCGATCCGCTTCGTGTACGCGTGGCTGGAGTGGGGGGGATCTCAGTACGGTTCGTGCACACCTGGCTGGGTGGGTCCTAATCCGGATCAGACACGTGTATCCCGGGTGGGTCCCCATCCAGATCGTTCACGCGTGGCCGGGTGGGTCCTAATCCAGCTCGTTCACGTGTATCCTGGGTGGGTCCTAATCCGGATCATTCGCGCGTGGCTGCAGCGAGTCCTAATCTGGTTTGTTCACATGTGGCTGGGGGATCCCAATCCAGTTCACGCTGGCGTGGCTGGGGCTGGTGACGTGTGGGCACTGGGATTCCTGGCGAGGAAGGAGGAGGGGTCCTGATCCCAATTCTGTTTGTCCACACGTGGCTGGGGGGGATCCCGGAGTGTGGGCAGGGGCTGGTGGGAGTGTCCCAGGACTCTGTGCGTGGTCCTGGTCCTGATGTGGTTTGCACGCACCCGGCTCGGGGTTCCTGGTCCCAATCTGCTTCGTGCACACTTGGCTGGGCGAGTCCCGATCCCAGTCCCAATCCAGTTTGCACACGCTTGGCTGAGGGGGGATCCTGATCCTGGTCTGGTTCATGCACCCCATGGTGAGGGGCAGGGGATGGGGCTCCAGGTCCGATTCTGCTCACGCAGCGGATGAGGGGGGGTCCTGGTCGGATTCGTGCATCCCTGGCCTAGGAGGATTCACAGAGGGATGCGTGGGGGGGGTCCTGATCCGGTTTGCACAGGGCCAGGGGTTCCAGTGCCAAATAAACTGGGGGGCGGTGGTGCTGGTGCTGCCTGTGCTCCAGCTCAGGACTCCCCCAGAACCAGAACAGTGGGGGGGACCCCCTAAGCGATACCAGCTCGTTAGCGGGAGCAGAGCCTCCTCGTGTGCCCGCGTCACCGTCACCCCACGCTGCCGAGCTCGTTAGCGGGAGCAGAGCCTGCCCGTGTGCCCGTGTCACCGTCACCCCACGCCGCCGAGCTCGTTAGCGGGAGCAGAGCCGCCCCGTGTGCCCGTGTCACCGTCACCCCATGCCGCTGAGCTCGTTAGCGGGAGCAGAGCCGCCCCGTGTGCCCGTGTCACCGTCACCCCATGCCGCCGAGCTCGTTAGTGGGAGCAGAGCCGCCCCGTGTGCCCGTGTCACCGTCACCCCATGCCGCTGAGCTCGTTAGCGGGAGCAGAGCCGCCCCGTGTGCCCGTGTCACCGTCACCCCACGCCATCCCCTTCTCCCGCAGACGGGCGAGGCCGTGAAGGTGCTGCTGCAGCGGCTGCAGGAGCTGCAGGGCGAGCGCGCCGAGGCGTACCGGCTCCTGGAAGAGTGAGTACGGGCACCACCGTGGGTGGGCAGAGGCGAGGGGGGTCCCCGGCGAGGAACCGAATCCCCCATCCTGTTTCTTCTGCGTCCCCCTGGGGGGCATCGGGGTGGCTGATGAGCTCCAGCTGCCAGGGGACGACGGTGCCGGACACCTGGATTCGATTTTAGCATCCGACAGGCGATGATGGACTTTGCGGGCCACGAGCTCGTGAAGTGGAAAGTCAAAAAATCCCAATA
Source organism: Clamator glandarius (assembly GCA_033459285.1). NCBI lineage: Eukaryota > Metazoa > Chordata > Aves > Cuculiformes > Cuculidae > Clamator > Clamator glandarius. Next base: position 39,085 of record JAUNZM010000861.1, on the reverse strand, counting down.
CCCCCCTCCCTAAACAAAAAAGCTGGTTGTGTGCGAGGGTTGAAGGGTGGTCACGGGTCTGGGTAGGAAAACCCTTGTGGTGCTGCTTGCAGGGGGTGACAAAGAGGGTTCGGTACTGAGATGCTGGGGTGTCACTATCCCGGTGACCCCTCTGGCCACGCGCAGGGGTCACCAGACGTACCTGGGCAGCGCTCCCCGCTACGACTTCCCGCGGTACCGGCAGCGGGTGCACGAGGTGACGGAGACCTTCAAACGCGTCTCGGACGAGGTGCTGCGCATCGCGGGGCGTCTGCGGGGAGACCTCGCCCGCCCCGACCTGGCCCCAGCACCTCGCTCGCCTCCAGGAGCGCGAGCAGGAGAAGTTGCAGCTGGTGAGGGATGGGGACGCTGCCCTGGGGCTGAAGTTGGGGTGAAGCAGAGTCTCCCCTCTGCCTCAGCCACGTCTGGGGCTGAAGTTGGGGTGAAGCAGAGTCTCCCCTCTGCCTCAGCCACGTCTGGGGCTGAAGTTGGGGTGAGGGAGAGTCCCCCCCACAACTGCCTCAGCCACGTCTGGGGCTAAATTTGGGGTTGCAGGTCCCACTGGTGCCCTGGGGCAGGGCTGGGGCTGCTTTATTAGGGCTGGGGAGGGGTCCCCTTGCTGCTCTGGGGCTGCTTTTGGGGTTGGGGGTCTCCCCACTGCCCAGGGAAGGGCTGGGGCTGCTTTTGGGGTGTTGGGGGGGGGTCCCATTGCTGCTCAGGACAGGACTGGGACAGCTTTTGGGGTGGGGAGGGGTCCTCCTGCTGTCCTGGGGATGCTTTTGTGGCTGGCGGGGTCCCCCTATCATCCTGGGGCTACTTTTGGGGTTGGGGGGGGTCCCACTATCATCTTGGGGCTACTTTTGGGGTTGGAGGTGTCCCCCTATCATCCTGGGGCTACTTTTGGGGTGGGGGGATCCCCCTATGGGGCTACTTTTGGAATTGGGGGGTCCCACTGTCATCCTGGGGCTACTTTTGGGGTTGGGGGGGTCCCCCTATCATCCTGGGGCTACTTTTGGAATTGGGGGGTCCCACTGTCATCCTGGGGCTACTTTTGGAGTTGGGGGGTCCCCCTATCATCCTGGGGCTACTTTTGGAATTGGGGGGTCCCCCTATCATCCTGGGGCTACTTTTGGAATTGGGGGATCCCCCTATCATCCTGGGGCTACTTTTGGGGTTGAGGGTCCCCCTATCATCCTGGGGCTACTTTTGGGGTTGAGGGGTCCCCCTATCATCCTGGGGCTACTTTTGGGGTTGAGGGGTCCCCCTATCATCCTGGGGCTACTTTTGGGGTGGGGGGGGTCCCCCTATCATCCTGGGGCTACTTTTGGGGTTGAGGGGTCCCCCTATCATCCCGGGGCTGCTTTTGGGGTTGGAGGATCTTACTGCTGCCTCAGGGCTGGGGCTGAATTTGGGGTGTGGGGTCTCCCCGCTGCCTGGGGCTGCTATTTTTCGGGGGGGGGGGGGGGGTCCCCCACTCTTGTGCCCTCCCCCAGACGGCGCAGCTCCAGCTGGCGCGGCAGCGGGCGCTGGACGATGCCGACGGCGACTCTCAGCAGCAGGAGGTGCGGGAGCTCAAGCACAAGTAGGTTTTGCCCCCTCCTCCCCTTGCCAGCTCCCCTCTTCCCCTTGGTATTTTATTTTTTTATTTTTTTTTTTTTTTTTTTGGGAGGGGGGGGGTGGCAGCATCGCCTACCCCCACACGCTGGGACCCCCTCCCCAGCCCAGGGGGCCCCAGATGGTGCCTTCAAAAAGCCCCAGGGAGGGTTTGCGATGCCGCGGCCGCGGTTGCTCGGCCTCCCCGGGCTGAGTGTTTCATAAACAGCGCGGGGAAGGCGAGGCGGCCCGGCTAATACGCTCCATATGGGCTTTTATTTATAGTTTCCATCCGCTCTCCTAGGCTAATTAAAACCATTGAGGCAATCAGCGAAATTCTCCAAGACCTCAAGTACGATTCGGAAGAAGCCGAGTGATGGGTGTCCCCGTGGGAACAGCAGCAGGGGCCGCTCGGTCAAACCGGGGGCCCCCCGCGCCCCAGAAACCTCCGGCGCAGCCCCCCCCCCCCCCCCCCCCCCCCCCGACCCTGCAAGGTGGGAGCCTCCCCCCCTCCATCCCAGACCCTTTTCTTCAGCCCAGGCTGGAAGAGGAGAGGGGGGGAACCCCATCCCGGGAGAAGCGGGGACCCCCTAAACTCTGAGGCCTCTCAGCAGAGGGGGTTGGGGGGCAACCAGTTCCCTCCCCAGCTCCATCAGGGCTTTCCCTAAGGGGAACCCCAACCCGCAGGGCCGAGGGAGGGGTGTCTGCTGGAACCCCAAACCCAGCCCCCCGCCAGCTCCAGCCCCCCCCAGGGCCCTTTTCCTCCTCATCCCTAATAAACCCGTCCCCGTGGGCCGAGTCGCGTGGTCTGAAGGCTCCGGTGTTCCCCCTGGGCTCCATCCCTGGGCTGCAGCGACTGGGGACACGGGGGCTCCGAGATGTGGTGACGAGGGACACGGGGGCTCCGAGATGTGGTGATGAGGGACACGGGGGCTCCGAGATGTGGTGACGAGGGACACGGGGGCTCCGAGATGTGGTGATGAGGGACACGGGGGCTCCGAGATGTGGTGACGAGGGACACGGGGGCTCCGAGATGTGGTGATGAGGGACACGGGGGCTCCGAGATGTGGTGACGAGGGACACGGGGGCTCCGAGATGTGGTGACGAGGGACACGGGGGCTCCGAGATGTGGTGACGAGGGACACGGGGCCTCCGAGATGTGGTAATGAGGGACACAGGGGCTCCGAGATGTGGTGACGAGGGACACGGGGGCTCTGATATGTCGTGACGAGGGACACAGATGCTTTGAGGTGTGTTGACAAGTGACATGAGGACTCTGAAACGCGGTGACGAGGGACACAGGGGCTCTGAGATGTGGTGACGAGGGATACAGGGACTCCGAGATGTGCTGACGAGGGACACGGGGGCTCTGAGATGTGGTGACAAGGGACATGGGGGCTCCAAGATGTGCTGACGAGGGACACGGATGCTTTGAGGTGTGTTGACAAGTGACATGAGGCCTCTGAAACGTGGTGATGAGGGACACGAGGGCTCCGAGATGTGGTGACGGGGGATACAGGTCCTGTTTGGCTGTGGTGACAATGGACATGGGAGCCCTGGGGGTGGTGACAAGGGTCACTGGTCCCATTTGGCTACGGTGAGGGGAGACACGGGTCCCATTTGGCTACGGTGACTGGGGCCACGGGTCCTGTCTGGCTGCCCGCTGCCTCCCCGCTGCCGCAGCCCCCGCTGGGGTTTCCGAGGTTTATTGGCATTAAGCTTAAATCTGTTCCTAATTGACTGCAATGGAACCAAAATAAGGCTGGTTTGAATCAAAATTGGAGCAGTCGCTGGGCAAACCCCAGCAGCCTCAAACCCAGCCCGCGCGGCTCCCCGGGGACGGACCCCCCGTGCGATCGCACGTGGGTCCCCGACATCGCCTCCCGGGGGCTGCGGCAAAGTTGGGGGGCACCCGGAGAGCCCCCGTCACCCGCTTTGTCCCTGGGGTCGCTCGGGCTGGTGATGAAGGAGCGAAGCCGCCGGGTCCCGCCCTGTGCCAGGCGAGGCTGGGGGGGTCCCCTCGCTGCTGTGGGGTGCGAGCGAGGGGCTCCCCAGCCGGCCTCACCCCATCTTACCCCGCGGGCTGCGCTGCGCCCCGGCCGCTGTCCTGCTCCCCCGTGGCAGGGCTGGTGGGGGGCGCGGGGGGTCCCTGGTGGGCGCCGGGCGCCCCGTCTCGTCCTGCTGGCGCTCGGGCCCCCCGGGGGCTACAACTTATCGCCGGGAAGCACCTGCGGAAAGGAGCAGAGCCCCACGTTGCCGCCGGCCACGCACCTCCCGGGGGCTGCAGCACCCCGCAACCCCCCTCGCCAGCTTCCCAGGGTTTGGGGTCCCCCTAGACACCCCTCCTCTCGGCATCCCAGGGGTCGGTGTCACCCTGCATCCCAACCCTGGAGCAGCCCAGGGGTATGGGGTTCACCGTGCAGCCCCCCAGAAGGATCCTGGTGTGTTGGGGGTTCACCCCACATCCACCTCCAGCATCCCAAGGGCTGGGGGTTCACCCCGCATCCCCTTCCAGCATCCCAGGAGTTGTAGCTCATCCCACATACCCCCCTCCAGCATCCCAAGGGTTGGGGGTTCACCCTGCATCCCCTTTCCAGCAGCCCAAGGGCTTGGAGTTCACCCTGCATCCCCCCTGCAGCATCCCAAGGGTTAGGGTGGTTCACCCTGCATCCCATTTCCAGCATCCCAAGGGTTGGGGGTTCACCCTGCATCCCCTTTCCAGCATCCCAAGGGTTGGGGGTTCACCCTGCATCCCCTTTCCAGCATCCCAAGGGCTTGGAGTTCACCCTGCATCCCCTTTCCAGCATCCCAAGGGTTGGAGTTCACCCTGCGTCCCCCCCTCCAGCATCCCAAGGGTTGGGATTTACCCCTCATCCTTCCTCCAGCATCCAAGGCCTTGGCTCGTTCACTCTGCATCCCATTTCCAGCATCCCAAGGGTTGGGGGTTCACCCTGCATCCCCTTTCCAGCATCCCAAGGGTTGGGGGTTCACCCTGCATCCCCTTTCCAGCATCCCCTTTCCAGCATCCCAAGGGCTTGGAGTTCACCCTGCATCCCCTTTCCAGCATCCCAAGGGTTGGAGTTCACCCTGCGTCCCCCCCTCCAGCATCCCAAGGGTTGGGGGTTCACCCTGCATCCCCTTTCCAGCATCCCAAGGGCTTGGAGTTCACCCTGCATCCCCTTTCCAGCATCCCAAGGGTTGGGGTTCACCCTGCATCCCCTTTCCAGCATCCCAAGGGTCGGGGTTCACCCTTCATCCCCCCCAGGCATCCCAGGGCTCCAGCATCCCACACGGCCGGGGAAAAGAAGTGCGAAAGGCTCCTTACCTACCTGGTTGCGTGCTTTGTGCGATTTCTGCAGCCACACGCGCCACTGGTCGTAGAGTTTGATGCCGAGGTTGGAGCAGCCGTAGGCGTGTTTCTTCACCCACCCGAAGAACTGCTTCAGCTCCCTCCGCAACGTCGTGTTTTGCTCCCCCCCTTTGGGGTCGCAGCCCCCCGCCGCTCGCTCTGTGGGGACGAAGGGGTCAGCGGCACCGCAGGGCTGGGGGGGACGTGGCTCAAGCTTCCCCCGGCGCCGCAAATAATGGTGAAAATGAGCAGCTTTTTGGCTTCCTGCTGCGAAAGCCGAGCTCTAAATTGGCTCCTTTGCAAGAAATCCAGGTGCTGGGCACGGAGAGGCGAAGGGCCCCCCGGCACGTCCCGAGGCCGGCGGCACTCACCGCTGCGCGGGGTGGAGGCGGCCGTGGGGTTGCTCCAGTCGCTCCAGATGCCGGCTTTCTTGGAGCCGTAGATGCCGAAGGGATTACAGCGCACCTGGACGAAGTAGACGGTGCCGGGGCGGAGGCCGGCCAGGCGGCAGGAGGTTTGGTTGCCCACATCATCCACCACCTGGGGAGGAGGGAGGAGAGGGAGGTGCTGGCATGGTTGAGCATCTCATGGCACCTTGGTCGGGCGTCCCATGGTTTCTTGGTTGGGCGTCCCTTGGGACCAGCAGATCCAGGGAGGTTCTTCTCCCTCTGGACTCGGCACTGGGGAGACCAAACCTCGAATCCTGGGGTCAGTTCTGGGCCCCTCACCACAAGAAGGAGGTTGAGACTCTGGAGCGAGTCCAGAGAAGAGCAACGAAGCTGGTGAGGGGGCTGGAGAAGAAGAGGAGCAGCTGAGAGAGCTGGAGGTGTTTATCCTGGAGAAGAGGAGGCTGAGGGGAGACCTCATTGCTCTCTGCAACTCCCTGAGGGGAGGTTGTGGAGAGGAGGGAGCTGGGCTCTTCTCCCAAGGGACAGGGGACAGGACGAGAGGGAATGGCCTCAAGCTCCACCAGGGGAGGCTCAGGCTGAACATTAGGAAAAAATTTTTCTCAGAAAGGGTGATTGGTCCCTGGCAGAGGCTGCGCAGGGAGGGGGTTGAGTCCCCTTCCCTGGAGGGATTTAAGGGACATGTGGACGAGGCGCTGAGGGACATGGGTCAGTGATTGATAGGAACGGTTGGACTCCATGATCCAGTGGGTCTTTTCCAACCTGGTGATTCTATGATCCCTTGGGCACAATTAAGCATCCCATGTGGTCCCGACCAGGCATCCCGTGCCCCTCTGCACCGCCCACGGGTGATGCCAACCCACCTTCCACTCCGAGCTGTCCTCCACCCGGTACTGGATCTGGTACTTGGCTTGGAAGAGGAAATCCTTGAGCGCCGGCGGGGAGCTCCAGCGCACGCTCAGCTGGTCCTCCAGGTCGCCCACCCGGCTGACGTGCACATCGGACGGCGGGTCCGTGGTGACTGCGGGGACAGGGCAGGGGCTGGCGGGGCCGGCGCGGGCAGCACCGCGGCGCCGTGGGGGTTAAGGATGCAAAACCCCTCGAAAGGAGCCTAATTCGATTAGTAGGAGCAGCTCTGCTCACGTAGCCCCCGGTGAGGTCACAGCGCTGTCGCTCACCCACATCTAGGATGTCCAACATGACGACGTCGGAGACGGCCACCCCGAGGCGGTTGGAAGCCTCCACCCAGATCTCGTAGGGCGTGAAGAGCGCTAGATCCTTGGGGATGTGGCAGGAGTAGGGCCCGGCCGTGTGGTATTCCTGGCACGTGTTGTCTCGGCCGTACCACCTACGGGAGCTGAAGACTCTCACCCATCCATCCCCGGAGGAAACGGTGGCTCCCAACGGGACCTCGTCTCATTTATCCACCACTCAACACCGCCAGCACCGCGCGGGTGAGGTGTTGGGTTACGGGCCCCGCGGCTCATCCGGCAGCTCCCGGCTCAACCGGAGCTGCGCAGCTTCTCCTCACCCTCCTCCTCCTCCTTCCTGGCACCTCGAGGTGCTGAGACCTGAAGAAACTCATCCCACCCCCGAGAGGAGGCACCGGGCTCCCTGCTCCCACCACCCCGCAAGTCGTTAAATCCCACACTGGTTTATTTTTCAGGAATAAGAGGAATGAAGGGGGGTGGCCCCACCTGAGCTTGTACTTGAGGGTGTAGTTGGTGTGCAGGAAGGTCTCCCCTTCCGTCCCCGGCGCCCACTTGCAGGTGAGATCCTTCATGTTCTTGGACCAGCAGGTGATGTTGACTGGTTTTTCTGGGGGTACTGGGAGAGAGAGAAAGAAGAAATCAATAAGAAGTGGATGAAACGGCACAGTGGAGAAACACATCCCGTGGTCCACAAGGTGAGGCCACCGCGGTCCCCAACTTCCATCCCCATGGTCCCCAAGTTCCATCCCCACGGTCCCGTGAGGTTCGGATCCTGCCCCCCCCCTGCCGGCTCTGGAGCTGTTTGTTTTCTTTCAGCAAGAGCAACCCAAAAAAACCACGTCCAAGCTGCATTCCCAGTGAAGCCTCTGTGTTCGTGGGACGGAGCATCGTCCTCAAAATAGCCCGAGATAAAATCTTACGATTATTGATTCGGACAAGTGTAATTTTGACGAGGGTTTGCCAAAAAAGCCATTCTGCTGCGCGCTGGAGGCTGCGGGACGGCGCACGAACCACGGGGAGGAGATGGAAAACGAGCAGCTGCGCTAAACTGTTAGAATCATGGGATGGGTTGGGTTGGAAGAGACCTCCAAGCCCATCCAGTTCCCATGGGCAGGGACACCTCCCACTGGATCAGGGGCTCCAAGCCCCATCCAACCTGGCCTTGAACCTCTCCAGGGATGGGGCAGCCACCACTGCTCTGGGCAACGTCATAGGAGAAGGTTTCTTCCCAAGATCTCATCTCAATCTCCCCTCTTCCAGCTGAAAACCATTCCCCCCCATCCTATCCCTGCAGTCCCTGATCATGAGCCCTTCCCCAGCTTTCCTGGAACCCCTTTCCCTACTGGAAGCTGCTCTAAGTTCTCCTCGCAGCCTTCTCCAGGCTGAACGAACGCCAACGCTTTCCTCGCACAAGAGGTTCTCCAGCTCCCCCATCGCCGTTACGAGCCCGTCACACGACGCTGAGGCTGCGAACCCTCGCGGGGACCCCCGGACGCAACGTCCGGGCCGAATGGACCCCGTCGCGAGCCAACGGCGCCGACCTACGTCCAACGTAAAGGCAGGAGCCGGCCAAGATGCCGCCGTCTCGGCTGTGACACACCAGGTTGTCCCCCGACTGCTGCTTGGAGCCGTTGAGGTGGGTGAGGGCAACGCTGAGCGTGGTGGGACCCAGCGCCGTGGAGAGGGCGGCGGGCAGGCGCCGGCCGTTCAGCGTCCAGTAAAGGTCCTCGGCTTTCAGCTGAAAGTCCGGGCTGACCGTGCACGTGGCCACCAGCGAGGAGCCGATCAGCAGCGTCGGGTCCTGGGGGGAGATCACGGCGGGGTCTGCGGCCACAAAGATAAAGGAGGGGATGGGAGAAAAGAATTTTATAGGTGTCTGTTTCCATCTGTTTTGCGTCCGTCTTATACATTCTCACATTGATTGCATCCGTTTAAACCTATTTTAGGTCGATCTGGTATGTTCTCCCACTTCTTGTATGCGCTTAAACTGATTTTACGTCTATTTTATATTTTCTCCCGCTTGCTACGTGCCTTTAAACCTGTTTTATGCCTATCTTATATTCTCCCACTTATTCTATGCATTTAAGCTTATGCCTATTTTATATATTCTTCCATTTATTTTACGCACTTAAACTTATTTTATGCCTATGTTATATATCCTCCCACTTACTTTATGCGCTTAAACTCATTTTATGCCAATTTTATATATTCTCCCACTTACTTTATGTGCTTAAACTCATTTTATGCCTATCTTATATCTTCTCCCCCTTATTTAATGCCTTTAAACTCGTCTATTTTATATATTCTCCCACTTAACGTATGCATCTAAACCTATTTTATGCCTATCTCATATATTCTTCCACTTACTGTACGTCTAAAACTATTTTATGCCTATTTTATATATTCTCCCCCTTATTTAATGCACTTCAACTTATTTTATGCCTATTTTATATATTCTCCCCCTTATTTAATGCACTTCAACTTATTTTATGCTTATTTTATATCTTCTCCCACGTATTCTGTGCATCTAAACCTATTTTATGTCTATCTTATATATTCTTCCACTTATTTTACGCACTTAAACCTATTTTATGTGTATCTTGTATGTTCTTCCACTTACTTTATGCACTTAAACTTGTTTTATGTCTGTTTTATATATTCTCCCATTTATTTTATGCATTTAAATCTATCTTACTCTTATTTTATGTATATTTGAGTTCAATTCATATACTCAAATACATCCATTTTTATATATTTAAGTGGATTTTACCCTGTATATGCTAAAATATGTATTTAATCCCTTACGTAGATTTAAATAAGTCTATTTTTACGCACAAATATATAATATTTATGCCGGCAGAGCGCCTCTCGGAAGCTGAGGTGGGAGCTGGCTTTGTCTCCGCTCTCTCCGCGAGCCGGGGGGCTCCTGGCTCGAACGGGGGGTTCACCGGGAAGCGTTATGGGTGTCACCGGCTCCGGCCGCACGCGCCGGGCTAATTATCCCTGCTGACCTCCCGGAAAGTGCCGCGAACCCCCCCTCATCTGACCTCCCTTGGCCCCCCACCAGCACCCACCGGCAATTAGCGCCCCGAGATCCTCGTTACCCCGCAGACGGCGTGATGAGCAGCGCCTGCTGAGGCCCCGGGGAGGGAGGGGGACTTGGGGTGGGAGTCAGAGCGTCGGGGGGTAAAAGCATCACGGTGTAAAAGCATTGGGGTGTAAAAGCATCTGGGGTGCATTGGGGTGGGTGTAAATGCATCTGGGGTGTAAATGAATCTGGGGTGCATTGGGGTGGGTGTAAATGCATCGGGGTGTAAATGCATCTGGGGTGTAAGAGCATCTGGGGTGTAAAAGCATCTGGGGTGTAAATGCATCTGGGGTGCATTGGGGTGGGTGTAAAAGCATCTGGGGTGTAAATGCATCTGGGGTGTAAGAGCATCTGGGGTGCATTGGGGTGGGTGTAAATGCATCGGGGTGTAAAAGCATCCGGGGTATAAGAGCATCTGGGGTGTAAAAGCATCTGGGGTGCATTGGGGTCGGTGTAAATGCATTGGGGTGTAAATGCATCAGGGTGTAAAAGCATCTGGGGTGCATTGGGGTGGGTGTAAAAGCATCTGGGGTGTAAATGCATCTGGGGTGCATTGGGGTGGGTGTAAAAGAACCTGGGGTGTAAATGCATCAGGGTGTAAATGCATCTGGGGTGCATTGGGGTCGGTGTAAATGCATTGGGGTGTAAATGCATCAGGGTGTAAAAGCATCTGGGGTGCATTGGGGTGGGTGTAAAAGCATCTGGGGTGTAAATGCATCTGGGGTGCATTGGGGTGGGTGTAAAAGAACCTGGGGTGTAAATGCATCAGGGTGTAAAAGCATCTGGGGTGCATTGGGGTGGGTGTAAAAGAATCCAGGGTGTAAAAGCATCCGGGGTGCATCGGGGTGGGTGTAAACGCAGCAGGGTGTAAACACATCGGGGATGCTGTGGGGTGGGTGTAAAAGCATCGGGGTGTAAACGCATCGGGGTTTAAACGAGTCCAGAGCGCATTGGGGTGGGTGTAAATGCATCCTGGGTGCACCAGGGTGTAAAAATTGGGGTGTAAACGCATCTGGGGTGCATCGGGGTGTAAAAATCGGGGTGTAAATGCACCTGGAGTGCATCGGGGTGTAAAAATTGGGGTGTAAACGCATCTGGAGTGCATCGGGGTGTAAAAATTGGGGTGTAAACGCACCTGGGGTGCATCGGGGTGTAAAAATTGGGGTGTAAACGCACCTGGGATGCATCGGGGTGTAAAAATTGGGGTGTAAACGCACCTGGGGTGCATCGGGGTGTAAAAATTGGGGTGCAAACACATCAGGGTGGGTGTAAAAACCATTGGGGTGTAAAAGCATCAGAGTGTAGACGCATCCCTGGGGCATCTCGGAGGCGACGGCACCGATCCACCCCCCCCCTTACCCCCCACAAACCAAACTCTTCTTGGGGACGGGGGTGCTGAGCCCCCCCCCAGTCCCCCCAGTCCCAGCTCCGGGGACGCTCGGGCGCTGACGGATCTGCCTCCGCGGGCCCCGATTCTCCTAAATCTTCATCTAAAACGGCACCAGAAACACTCACAAGGGCTGGAAAACGGACACGTTTCCCTTTCTCCGAGCAGGACCCTTGGGAGAGCCCAATTTTATATATATATATATATATAAAAATATATATAATATAGGCTATATATACATATATATAATTTTTTTTTTATTTTTCCCCCCTTGCAATTCTTTTCCCCGGAGCCGAACACGTGTTTTAAAAGGGAAAATTGTGAAATTTTCTGATCGGAGAGGAAAGGGCCGGGAGAGCCGCAGGCAGCCTCTGGAATGTGCAAGTCGCAAGGAAAAAAAAAAAATAAAAAAATACCTGTTGGGGGGGGGTTTTATGGCTTTCCTATTAAAAAAAAAAAAATAGCTGATCAGGTGCTAAGTAAGGCTATAAAGTAAAACCACATTTCCAAGGTGTCGGGAATGTTTATGCTTTCCTTCCGAAGGGCCGGGATTCATTTTAGTTTTAGATCCGTGTTTTAAGGGGTTGGGGAAGAAAAGAGGGAGAAGAAACCCCCCCGATAAGTGTGGGGGAGAGCGTGGTTAAAAAAAAAAAAAAAGATTTATTGGGATGTGCGGGGAGGGAAGGGAAAATAATGGAAATAATCGCCGTGGAGAACAAAAGGGAATTGGGGCGGCGTGGAATTCCGCGAGAAAAATACCTTTAAATAGATATCGACGTCCTTGGAGCTCTTGTAGAGCTCAAAGAGCGAAGTTTGCAGGGAGACGCAGCACCAGGAAGGGTTTTATCCTGCTTTTCCAGTGTCTTTTTCCGTTCTCGTGCCTATCGCTCCGCTCGAGGAGGGGTTTATAAAAAGCCCAAGCATTCCATCCAGCGCGACCGAGCTCAACCGAGGGGAAACATTCGCTCTCTAAAAGGAGATTTGGCTTCGCCTTTCGCCAGCGCCGCACGTCGAGGGGCGAGCGCTCAGCCCGCTCGCTTCGGCCGGAGGCGAACGGCGAGGGATCAACCCAACGGGGTCACCGGGGTAGCCAAACGGCACAGGATCGGCTCAACGGGGTCACCGGGGGAGCCAAAAGGCACAGGATCGGCTCAACGGGGTCACCGGGGGAGCCAAACGGCACAGGATCGGCTCAACGGGGTCACCGGGGGAGCCAAAAGGCACAGGATCGGCTCAACGGGGTCACCGGGGGAGCCAAACGGCACAGGATCAGCTCAACAGGGTCACCGGGGGAGCCAAAAGGCACAGGATCGGCTCAACGGGGTCACCGGGGGAGCCAAACGGCACAGGATCAGCTCAACGGGGTCACCGAGGGAGCCGAACGGCACAGGATCAGCTCAACGGGGTCACCGGGGGAGCCAAAAGGCACAGGATCGGCTCAACGGGGTCACCGAGGGAGCCAAACGGCACAGGATCAGCTCAACGGGTTCACCGGGGGAGCCAAACGGCACAGGATCGGCTCAACGGGGTCATCGAGAGAGCTAAAAGATGCAAGATCAGCTCAATAGGATCACGAGAGAGAGCCAAACGGCACCGGATCAGCCCCAACGGGGTCACCGAAGAGAGCCAAACGATGCAAGATCAGCCCAACAGGATCACGGAGAGAGCCAAACGGCACAGAATCAGCCCAACGGGGTCACCTGGAAGAGCCAAATGAGCCCAACGGGGTCACCAGGAGAGCCAAACGGCACAGGATCAGCCCAACAGGATCACCGGAGAGAGCCAAACGATGCAAGATCAGCCCAACAGGATCACCGGAGAGAGCCAAACGGCACAGAATCAGCCGCACCAGGGTCCATCCACAACCCGCCATGGTCCCCGCTGGGGTTAACCCCTCCGGCTGGCGGGAAGAGCGCCGGAGTGGGCACCGCTCTGTGCCAAAACCCGTTTGGATCCAGAAGCTCTCACTAAAAAAAAAGGGATCTGGGGAGCGTTTTCCCTGCTCTCTCTGCGATTCCTGCCCCGGTGATGGCCCCATGAGTCTTCCCTATTGAGGACGCGACGGGTCGGGGGGGTCCAAGCCCCAGGGCCCCCCCCGGTTTTGGGGTGCGGGCGCGGCGGCTCTCGGTGTGCGATGGAGCCAACAGCCCTCGCCCTGAGAAATTCCCATGGCAGGGAGGAAACCAAACTTCCTGCAGCGGGGAAAGCGATGGGGTGTGGGATGGGGCTGAATTGGGGTGTCGGGCTCCTCAGGGACCGGGGAGCCCTCCTGGGACCCCCCCTCCTTGGCAAGGGGGACGTGGAGCTCGGCAGGGCTGAGACCCGACACAGCTCAGCACACAGGTGGCACCTCCCAGAGCGGGTGGGAGCCCCAAAAGGGCACAATTTCCGACCCCCCGCAAGGTGGTTGAGGGTTTTTTGGTTTTTTTTTTTGGGGGGGTCATTGTTCTCCATGGGGGAGGCAGCTCTTTATAATTCTGGGTGGGGAAATGAGGATTCATTGTTCTCTGGGATGGAAAGTGGGGGGGGGGGGGGGGGCTCTCCGGGAGGGGGGTCCCCGCTGTTCTCAGCAGGAGCTGAGGGGGGGGGGGCTCAAAGGCTGGAGGGGGGGGTCAGCGCCCCCGGGGGTGGGAGGAGAAGGGGGTCGCTATTGTTCTCCGGGGTTTCCATTGTCCTGGGTGGGGAAGGAGCCGCATTGTTCTCCAGGATGGCGGGGGGGGGGGGGAATCCTTCTAGGGGAAAGGGGGGGGGGGGTCCCCCTTCTCCACAGGGAGAGGGAGCAGTCGCTGCCTCTGGGGGAGGAGGGGGGGGGGGTCCCCGAAAAAGGCTCCTCTATTGTTCTTGGGGGGGAGAGGGGGGGTCCCGGCGGCGCTGGGGGGGAGCACAGGGAGGGGGGGTCCCCGTTAACATAGAGGGGGGGTGCATGGGGGTCCTCGCTGTCCCGGAGGAGGGGGGTGGGGGGGCAAAGCGCAGCCCCGAGGTGCGGCCGGTGATGCCCCCGGGGCTGGAGAACGGGATGGACGGACGGACAGACACACAGACACCCCCCCCAACACAGACACCCCCCCCCCTCCACTGCCACCCCTCCCCAAAGTGAGAACCGGCACCGCGATGAATCAAGGGACACACGGACACCCCGGTTTGAAGCGGGGGGGGCTCCGCATCCCGGGGCTGAGGTGGAACGGGGGGGACGGACAGACACACAGACACCCCCACCCCCCAATATGAACCAGCACCTCGGGGGGACACAAACCCCCCCGTATGAACCGAGACCTGGATGAACCCGGGGGGGGCGACACGGATGGACAGACGGACACACAACCCCCCCCCCCAATAAGAACCGAACCGGGGGACAGACAGACAGACAGACCCCCCCCAGTATCAATTTGGGGGGGGGGCGCTCCGCATCCCGGGGATGGGGGGAACGACAGATGGACGGACTGACACACAGACACACACCCCCCCCAATAGGAACCGGGGGTTGGGGGGGGATCCTTATCCCGGGGCTGGGGGGAACGACAGACGGACGGACAGACATACAGCCCCCCCCCCTCCTCAATATTAACCGGGGGTTTGGGGGGGGGGGGTGTCTCTCCGCATCCCGGCGCTGGGAAGAGGGAACGACGGATGGACGGACGGACACACGGATCCTCTGGGATCCCCCTGGGAAGGGGGAACGACGGATGGACAGACGGACACACAGACCCCCCCCTCCCTTCCCTATAAGAACAGATGAAGCGGAGGATGGAGATGGGGGGGGGGGGTGTGGATCTCAGCCCCGACGGGACCCCCCGCATCCCTCTCGGTGCCCCCCGATACTCACAGGCGGTGGTTTCAGCGCTGGGGAGGTGGGGGCCGAGCAGGAGAAGCAGAAGCAGCGGCTGGAGGGGCGGCATGGCCGAGCCCCCCCCCTTCTTTTAACCCCTCAATCCCCGGTCCCCCCGGAGCGCCCCGTCCCGGGATAAAGCGCCGAGCGAGTCTGAGCGACCCCCCCGGTAAGCGGAGCCCTAAAAGCCGCCCTGGCCCCGCCCCGGCCGGCCCCGGCACCGCCCCCGGGGGGGCAGAAAGAACCATCGGCCCCACCAACACCCCCCCCCTCCCCTTAACCCCCCAGCCCCCCCCCCCGCTCCGGAACCCGCAGCCTCGACGGGGGATGCGGGATGCGGGATGCGGGATGCGGGATGCGGGATGCGGGATATAAGATATAGGATGGGGGATCCTCCCCACCCCCTACCCCCCTCCATCCCTGCTCCCCCCCCCCCCCCCCCCGCCCCGAGACGTGAGTAAGAGCCGCCTTCCCACGGGTGACTCACACGGACCCTCCCGTGCCCCCGGGCCCCCCCCCGCCCCCCATCAAAAATGTCCTTTAGAGACCAAAATCCCGTTAATACCACGTTTTCTGGCTCTATCTTCCCCCAAACCCCAATGTTTCCCATCACCCCCAACACCTCTGCTTGGGTTTGACCCAAAAAGCTGCACCCCCCCCCCCCCAAAAAAAATGGCTCTGAGCCCCCCCCCGTGTTGGGGTTGTCCCTGGCTACCCCAGTGGTACTGGTGACACGTCCAGTTGGTGGCAAGTCCAGTGGTGCCACCAGCGCGGCAGCAAAGCCATCGGTGTGGCCATCGCGCCCTCGTCCCGCTGCCCCCAGTGTCCCCCCCACCCCGAAATCCAGGGTTTGGTGGCACCAGGTGCTTTGGGTGGCAGCTCCTGCTTGTGGCGAGGCGACCGCCGTCCCAGAGTCTGTCCCGTCTGCACGTCCGTCAGGTCTGATGGAGCCCTGGGGGTCCCAAGAGCCCCCCAAGCCAAAGTGGGGGGGCGTGGGGTGTGTTCCCCCCCCGCAGGGAGGACTCAGAAGAACCTGCTGGAGATGAACTTGGGGCTCGGGATGGAGCTGGAAGCCCAGAGACTGCGGGACGGCTGCTGTCGCTAAGTTTTGCAGGTGACTTTGGGGGCTCGGGGCTGGGCAGGGGTGGCATTTCCAGCCTTGGGGGGACATCTCCTGGGGGACTTTCACTGTCCCTTTGTTCCCTGTCCCAGCTCTGCGACCCCTCAGCTGCGAGGACAGGGGATGGGGGGGCTCATGGGGCTCAGGGCTGGTTGGACTCCACGATCCAGTGGGTCTTTTCCAACCTAGTGATTCAGTGGGAGGAACAGGCTGAGCCCCCATAGCCTTGGGGGGGGGCTGAGACCCCCAAGCCAAGCAGGGAATAGGGGGGGGTCCAGGTTATGTGGAGTCATCCCAGGGCTCGGAGATGCTGGGCAGCGGCCAGCGGGATGAAGGAAATAATAGAGAAAGGGAGCGGGAGGGAGGCAAAACAATGCCTGTTCCCACCGCCCTGGGTTTTTTTGGAAGCTTCTGAACTGTTTCTGTTGAAATTTCCCAAAAACGTCAGGCGCTGGGAGCCACCCAGGCTGAGAAACTGCAGCGGCCGCGGTCGGGCCGAGTGAATCACCCGACCCTGCGCCCCGAGCGCCCCGGGAACCGAGGCCTGGGAGAGGGTGCTGGGTGCTGGGGAGAAGGAACCAACCTGCTTCTCAGTGGCACCCACCACCCGCAGCTACCCGCAGCTACCCGCAGCTTCTGCGGCCACTGCGGCCACTGCGGCCACCGCAGCCACCACTGCAGCCACTGCAGCCACCGCAGCCACTGCAGCCACTGCAGCCACCGCAGCCACCGCAGCCACTGCTGCCACCGCAGCCACCGCAGCCACTGCAGCCACCGCTGCCACTGGAGTCACTGCAGCCACTGCAGCCACTGCAGCCACTCACAGCTACCTGCTGCCACTGCAGCCACCACAGCCACTGCAGCCACTGCAGCCACCACAGCCACTGCAGCCACCGCTGCCACTGGAGTCACTGCAGCCACTGCAGCCACTGCAGCCACCGCAGCCACCGCTGCCACTGGAGTCACTGCAGCCACTGCAGCCACTGCAGCCACTGCAGCCACTCACAGCTACCTGCTGCCACTGCAGCCACCACAGCCACTGCAGCCACTGCAGCCACCACAGCCACTGCTGCCACCACAGCCACCACAGCCACTGCAGCCACCACTGCAGCCACTGCAGCCACCGCAGCCACTGCAGCCACCACTGCAGCCACCGCAGCCACCGCAGCCACTGCAGCCACCGCAGCCACCACAGCCACTGCAGCCACCACTGCAGCCACTGCAGCCACCACAGCCACTGCAGCCACCGCAGCCACCTGCAGCTACTCACAGCTATCTGCAGCCACCATAACCACCCGCAGCCACCACAGCCACTGGAGCCACCGCAGCCACCTGCAGCTACCCACAGCTACCTGCTGCCACCACTGCCACCACAGCTACCCACGGCCACCGCAGCTACCCACAGCTATCTGCAGCCACCTGCAGCCACTGCAGCTCCCCACCGCCACTGCAGCCACCGTAACCACCCGCAGCCACTGCAGCCACCGCAGCCACTGTAACAACCTGCAGCCACCCACAGCCACCCGCAGCCACCGCAGCCCTGTGGGATTTGGTGTTTGGGAAAGCAGGAGTGGATGGTTTGGGGGGTGACACCCATCCTGGCACTGGAAAAGGGGCTGTGGGCAGCTCTGATAACGGCATCGCTAAGAGGGGGCTTCACGGGGGGCAGCGGCATCGGGAGCGGAAGGGACGTCGGTCCCTCCGGTGGCACCTGGGACGTGGCCATGGTGCCGCTCCTTGACCTTCGCCCTCCCTGACCCGATGCTGTGGGATGGGGACAGGGCTGGGGGGACAAAGCCAGCCCTGACCGAGCCGTGCCCCAAAACCTCCCCAGCATTTGTGGGGTGGCAGGATGCGGCCGGTGGGGTGGGAGGCACTGAGCCGCTCTCCGCGCTCTGAGTCAGCGGCACGGGCAGCCGTGGGCAGCGCTGCCCTTTGGCACCGACCTTTAACGAGCTGCTCCCTCCTGCACCAGCCCTGGAGAGGCAGAATGTGTCCCCTCCGCGCCCCGGATCGGGTCGGTGGCGTCAGCACGGTGGCCCCGGTGGCTCTGTTCCCAGGTCCTCGTTACCCTGTGGCTGGGCACGATCTGACCCTGGGGCCCAGCTCCCAACCAGCCACAAGCTTAATCCCCCCCAGATGGATCCAAGATCCTGGGGTGGCCTTGGTGATGTCCCCAAACCCAGATTGAGCTTCTCCACCCCAGCGACTGGGCATCGCCACCCCAGCACATCTCCCCTTGAATTAATCGAAGGATTCGGTTTCCCAGGCAGAGCTCGCTCCGCAGAGTCCTTGGACAGAGACAGCATCTGGCTCAAGGGCCAGGGTGTAAAAAACAAACAGCAAAATTAAAAAAAAAAAAAACAAACCCAAACCCAGAGAAAAAGCGAGGGGAGAGGCGCAGCGGAGCAGCCTCCGACTGCCTGCATCCTTTTAAAGTGACCTGGGGGAAAAATAAAGAGGCTAGAAATGCAAAGAATCCGGCAGAGTTTTCTTTATATTCCTCTCAGTCACATTTCCACATCCATGGGTAATTTATAACCCGCTTAACCCCTTCCCTGCCACCCCCCCCCAACCCCTTTACTCAAGAGCATCTTGGCGGCCGCACCTTCCCAACTCTGTTTGCTTTGGGAAAGCACAAAAAGTCCTGCAAAGGAGTTTGAGCTCTAGAGAGGGGGGAAAAAATGCAGTTTGATGTCAAGGGGGTGCTTGAGCTGCAGGGACGGGCTCTGCAGGGCTGGGAGCTGGGGGACGAGTCCCCAGCCCCTGGGGGGAACCGTGGGGGTGTCCTGGGAGCTGCAGCTTTGTGGAAATCTCCAGGAAAGAATGTAGGTGAGTAGTGAGAAATGCAAAAGGCGTAGAGAGCTTCTGGAGAGGGGTGGGAAGCAGAGGGAGGGCCAGGAATCACCCGGCAGTCAATATTTGCCAGCTCTGTTGTTATGGGCTGGGGAGGGTTTTTTCCCATTCAAAGGTGATGGGATGGAGCTCAGGGTCCCACGGGCAGGTGCAACCAGAGCGTCACCCACCAGAGCTGGTTCCTGGCTCCTGGAACACGATCCAGTGGGATTTGGTCCTTCTGGGGGTCAGGGCTGTGGCCCCATCCCTCCCGGCGATGGAAACGTCACCTGCGTGGCGGTGCTGGGATTTACGGTGAGAGCCCCCAATCTACCCCATTTACTTGGCCATCAGTCACCGGGGCCGGGCACGAGGCCGAGGGGCTGGACGGGCTCCAGGAGGGGGAAGGGGGGAGCGAAGCCCACCCGGCAGCCCCCGCCAGCCCGGCCGGAGCGAATTTTCTCCCGGCCCTGGTTTGATTAACAAGATGAATAAGCTGGCGGAGAGCAGCGGGGCAAGAAGGGGCCCCACTCCCCAGTCCCCACAGCCCTGTGCCCCCCCAGCCATTCCCAAAGGGATGCAGCCCCCCCCAACCCCTTCCCCCTTGTCCCAGGGCAGGGAGCATCACCTCAACCCTCAGCTGGGACGGGGAGAACCCCCCTTCCCTGCACTGGGGTCCTGCCATGTGTTCCCCATTAGGGCTGGAGGTTAGCGAAGCCCCCAACCCTCCTCCTCCTCCCACTGGGCTGCTTTGGGGTGCTGCCATCAATAAGGTTAATGGGGAGGGCAACGCACGGGGCTGAGCTTGAGCCTTTTGTGTCTTTTAAACCCTGGGAAATCAAAGCTGTAAATCTGGGGTGTCAGGGGAGCCCAGCGCCCTGGGGGAAGGGGCTCCCTGGCACGGGGCGAGGTGGGATGCACAGCGGAGACTTGGGGAGGCCCTGAGGGACACAGGGGGTGACACGCCTGGGTCTAACGCTCCTGGGGGTTTTACCACAGGTGCCAGAGTGCCCCCTCATCCCCCTGTGCCCCCCAGGCCCTCTCCTCTCCCCAGTCCTTCTGCATTGCTGGTGCCAGTGGGGCTCCCCTCATCCCCCTGCATCCCTCAGTCCTGCTGTGCCCTTTGAACTCAGCACATCACCCGCTCCTCCTGTGTCCCCAACATCCCTGCATCCCTCGGTGCTCAGTATCTTCTTGTCCCCAGGACCCTGATGCACCCACATCGCATGATACCCCTGCATCCCAGTCCCCTGAGCATTCCCCAGGCCCCCTGTCCTCATGCACCCCACGGTAACCCTATATTCCTGGTGCCTGAGCATCCCCCGGTCCCCAGGGCCCCCCATCCTCCTGCATCTCGTGATACCCCTGCGTCCTCTGGTTCCCACACACACCCCAGTGCCCGGGCACTCCTCATTCTCCTGCATCACCCGGTCACCCCACAACTCCTGTTCTTCAACCCTGCCTCATCCTCCTGCACCCCATGATCCCCCTGCATCCCGTGGTGCCTGAGCATCCTCTGGTCCCCAGGCCCTCTCATCCTCCCTCATCCCGTGATTCCCCTGCATCCCTGGTTCCCCCCACGTCCCCCTGTTCTCCTGCATCCCTGGTTCCCGAGCATCCCCAGTCCCCGTGCATCCCCCAGTCCCTCCCATCCTCCCGTATTCTGTGATTCCCCTGCATCCTCGGTCCCCCCATCCCCCGGTTCCCCCATCCTCTTGCATCCCCGGTCCCCGAGCATCTCTCGGTCCCCCCCATCCTCCTGCATCTCCAGTCTCCGAGCATCTCTCGGTCCCCTCATCCTCCTGCATCCCCGGTCCCCGAGCATCTCTCGGTCCCCCCCATCCTCCTGCATCCCCGGTCCCCGAGCATCTCTCGGTTCCCCCATCCTCCTGCATCCCCGGTCCCCGAGCATCCCTCGGTCCCCCCATCCTCCTGCATCCCCGGTCCCCGAGCATCTCTCAGTCCCCCCCATCCTCTTGCATCCTCGATCCCCGAGCATCTCTCAGTCCCCCCCATCCTCTTGCACCCTCGATCCCCGAGCATCCCCCGATCCCCTTATCCTCCTGCATCCCCGTTTGCCGAGCATCCCCGGTTCCCGATCACCCCCCGGTGCCCGCCCCTGGCCCCCATCACCCCCTCCCGGTGCCGCCGGTGCCGTCCCCGTTCCCGGGGCTGCGTCAGGGCTGCGGCTCCGCCCGGCGCGTCACGGCGGGGCCGGCGGCGGCTGCGGGAGCGCTCGGCTCGGCGATGGCAGCGCCGCAGCCCCCGGCCCCGCGCCCCCCGGCCCCGCTCGCCCTCGCCCTGGCCCTGCTCGCCGCCTCCGTCGCCGCCGCCGCCGCCACCGACCCCTTCTCGCCGCAGCTCGGGTGCCGCGGGGACTGCGGCCGCAGCCTGGGGCGCCGCCACCCCGTGAGCGCGGGGGTGGGACCGGGGCACGAGGGTATTGGGGGTGTGGGGGGCACCGGAGGCATCAGGAATAGCGGGGGTACCAGCAGCATTGGGGGTGCTGGGGATATGGGGGGTACAGGAGCATCAGGGATGCTGGGGATATTGAGGGTACAAGAGCATCGGGGGTGCTGGGGGCATCGGGGATGCCAGGGGCACTGGGAGTGTCGGGGGCACCGGGGGTGCCAGCAGCATTGGGGGTGCTGGGAACATGGGGGGTACCGGGGCATCGGGGATGCTGGGGGTATCGAGGATGCTGGGGGCATCAGGGGTACCAGGGGCATTGGGGGTGCTAGCAATGCCAGGGGGCATCGGGGATGCTGAGGGTACCAGCAACATCGGGGGTGCTGGGGGCATTGGGGGTACTTGGGCATCGGGGATGCCAGGGACATTGAGGGTGCTGGGGGCATCGAGGGTGCTGGGAGCTTTGGGAGTGCTGGGGGTACCAGCAGCATTAGGGGTGCTAGGGACATTGAGGGTGTTGGGGACATCAGGGGTACCAGGGGCATTGAGGGTGTGAGCGATGCCAGGGACATTTGGGGGGCTGAGGGTACCAGCAACATTGGGGGTGCTGGGGACATGGAGGGTACCGGGGCATTGGGGATGCTGGGGACATGGAGGGTGTTGGGGGCATCAGGGGTGTCAGGGGCATCAGGGGTACCGGCAGCATTGGGGGTGCCAGGGATGCTGGTGGTAGCGGGGATGCTGGAGGTACCAGCACACTGGGGGTGCTGGGGACATTGAGGGTACAGGAGCAACAGGGGTGCTGGTGGCAGCAGGGGTGCCAGGGGCATCAAAGGTACTGGTGGTACCAGGGTTGCTGGGAACATCAGGGGTACCAGGGGTACAAGTAGCATCAGGAGTGCTGGGGGCATCGGGGGTGCTGGGGGCATCAAGGGTACTGGGGGTACCAGTGATGCTGGGGACACTGGGGGTGTCAGAGACAGTGGGGCCATTGGGGTGTCAGGGGTACCAGGGGCATCGGGGGTGCTGGGGGCATCAAGGGTACTGGGGGTACCAGGGATGCTGGGGACACTGGGGGTGTCAGAGACAGTGGGGCCATTGGGGTGTCAGGGGTACCAGGGGCATCGGGGATGCTGGGGGCGTTAGGGGTACTATGGACATCAGGGGTGCTGGGGGTACCAGGGGTACCAGGGATTCTGGGAATACTGGGGGCATCAGAGAGAGCAGGGCCATCAGGGTTTCAGGGGTACCAGGGGCATCGAGGTCTCAGGGGTACAAAGGGCATTGGGGATTCTGGGGGTACAAGCAGCATCGGGGGTACTGGGGACATCAGGGGCATTGGGGGCACCGGGGGCATCAGGGGTACCAGTTGTGCCGGGAGTATCAGAGGTACCAGCAGCATCGGGGGTTCTGGGGGCATTGGGGGTGTCAGAGGTACCAGGGGCATTGGGGTACCAGGGGTCCTGTGGGTATTGGGGCATTGGGGTTACCTGGGGTGCTGGGGGCACTCAGGGTGCCTGGGATACTGGGAGCACTGGGGGTATTGGAGGCATTGAGGGTGCTTTGCCCCCCTGTCCCCCATCCCCAGTGGGGCCAGGGGTGGCCAGGGCGAGGGGCGATGCCACCCCCGCTCCTGACAGCCCGCGCTGGGGTCTAGACAAAGCCAAGCACCCCAACAGTGATGGGGGGACCCACCACGTCCTCAATGAAGATGAGGCCACGTGCAAACCCAACCTATGGGTCAAACCTGGGGGGCACTGGCTGCTCCCCATCCCCTGGGGACGCCGGCGCCCCGGGTTTGTGGTTGTGTGGGAGGTTGGTGATGCCCGGTGCCCCCAGGTGGATGCCGGGGGGCCCTGGGGGGTCTCGGTGCCAGCTTCGCGCCCTCCTCCTCGCCGCAGGATGCTGTTCTCAACGCCTGTTACCGGGGCTGCCGGCTGTTCTCCATCTGTCACTTCGTGGACGCAAGCGCCGAGCTCAACGCCACCAGAACCGAGTGTGAGGCAGGTGAGGAGCCGCTGGCCGAGCAGCCCCCACACCCCAAGAACCATCCCGGGGGGGTCCCCACGTGCCGCCGGCACCACTGCGACACCTTCTCCCCTCCTGAGCAGCCTCGCTCTGCTCAGCCCCATGATGTGCCCTGCGGCCATTCCCAACCCCTGGGTGTAAATCAGGAGGGGTAGGGGGGATTTGGGGGTGCGAGGCGCATCGGGGGGGTTGAGCACCCCCTAACTGTGATCCCCCTCTCCTCTCGCAGCGTGCGCCGAAGCCTACAGCAACACGGAGGAGCAGTTTGGCTGCGTGACGGGGTGCCGCAAGCAGCTGCCCGAGGTGGAGAGCAGGAAGGAGAAGGTGAGGGGCTGGGGAGACGGGGAGCCCCTGTACCCCCTTAATGCGCCCAACCGGTCCCTGGCTGGGAAAGGCATCTGCCTCCACAAGGAGCCTGGACCTGTGGGGCTGCCCTCAGGGTGGCTTCTCCGGCCACCTTGGCCACTTGCCTGACCCTTGGCGTGGGGACATCTCGGTCACCCCACACAGTGCAGGGACCAAAGCTGCCATGGAGACCCTGCTGAGCCCACCCTGCCCGGGGCCCCCAGGAGGGAAGCTGCAACGTGGTAGCTTGGCCCCTGGGTCCTGCTTCAGGAAGAACTCCATCCATCCATCCTTCCATTCATCCAACCACCATCCATCCCTCTACCTTTCCATCCATCCATTCAATTATCCAATTATCCATCCATATCCATCCATCCACCCATCCAATTATCAATTCATCCATCCATCCTTCTGCCTTTCCCTCCACCCAGCCAATTATCACTCCACCCATGCATCCATCCATCCATCCATCCTTCCACCTTTCCCTCCATCCATCCAATTATCAATCCATCCATCCCTCCCTTCCTCCCTCCACCTTTCCATCCATCCATCCATCCATCCATCCATCCATCCATCCATCCATCCATCCATCCATCCATCCATCCATCCATCCATCCGTCCATTCGTCCATCCGTCCATCCATCCATCCATCCATCCATCCATCCATCCATCCATCCATCCATCCATCCATCCATCCATCCAACCATCCATTCGTCCATCCATCCATCCATCCAACCATCCATTCGTCCATCCATCCATCCATCCATCCATCCTACCATCCTACCATCCATCCCTCCCTCCCTCCACCTTTCCATCCATCCATCCATCCATCCATCCATCCATCCATCCATCCATCCATCCACCCATCCATCCATCCATCCTACCATCCCTCCCTCCCTCCCTCCCTCTCTCCATCCCTCCTGGCTGCCTCCAGCTGCCCCTCCAGCTGGCTCCCAGCTCCACGAGCCGCGGCACCAGGACGCGGTTTCCCTCGGTGCTTTCCCAGGGTGCTCCCAGGGGTCTAGGGGCTCTGCCCGGCAAAGCCCAAGCCGCAAGCTGCCTGCTGCATCTTCCTTTCTTTCCCATCCCCTTCCCGTGTGCCCCTGTGGGCGTGGGATCGCGATCCCACCACCAGCCCAGCGCTGCCTCACCCGGAGCATGGGAAGCGGATTAACTGGGTGAACTGGGGCCAAGGAGGGTGGTGACGCCCCATTCCCAGGGCGAGAGGCTCTGCCCGGTGACTGCTGCGGATTCCCCCTGCTCTGATCCATTATCCTTCCCAGCAATTAGCCACGCATTTCCCTCCTACATTTAATTAATTCAGCTTTTGCCCAATTAATTAAATTAGACTTTGGCCCAAGGTGGGGGCTTTTGGCTTCGTACGCGTGCAGACAAAGATGGATTTGTGCTCTAGAAAGCTGCGGCTCCTCTGAAAATCCACTTTGCAGCCTGTTTTGAAGACCTTCCCGGTGTCCGATCCCGTTTCCCAGCCCCTCTCCGGGGTCAGGGATGAGCATCGGGGCACGCGGGGAGGGGGCCCTCACCCCTTCTCACCCTCCCAAAGCATTTTTCCTTTGGGTTCCCAGACGAGCAGGCAAAGCAGATTTAGCATAATAATTAGATACAGAATCTGACCTATTTATTTCCTGTTTGCTGGTTTGACCGTGCAAGGGGCTGTCGGAAAATGTTCGAAGCCAGTGGCAGGGAGCAGCCAAGCGGATTCCAGCAGGGATGCTTTAAAAATAACAAACCGCCGCGACGGCCAAGAATCCAGGGCACGGAGAGGCTGCCAGGAGAGAAACGCCCTCGGCATCTCGGCCACTGGGCTCCTATTGTTTAAAGAGCTGGTGGGAGCGAGGGGTTAGGGGGTGACCCAGGGGTTGGGGGTGACCCAGGGGCTGGGGGGTGACCCAAGGGCTGGATGGTGGCCCTGGGGCTGGACGGTGGCCCTGGAGACCACCAGCTTGGTGACCCTCCCAGAGCTTAACCACAGCTCCTGCAGGTTCCCAGCACTGGGAGGAGGAGGCTGAGCCCCAGAGCTTGAGCGTCCAGCTCTACTCGGCCACGTCCTCGAGGTGGGACGTTATCCACTTGGGGACAACGGTGACACGATGCCCCTGCTCTGTTGCAGGACGCAGAGATGAAGGTGCCACCGTTCTCCATGTTCGATTTGGTCTCCACCTTCTGCAACGACATCGTCAGCTCTGCCCAGAGCTTCATCTCCTCCACCTGGACCTTCTACCTGCAGGCGGACGATGGCAAAGTCGTGGTGTTTCAGGTAGGGGTGTCCCGCGTCCCCTCTCTGCTGGACGCCAGGAGGGGAGGGGACCCCTCTCCTCATCTTTTGCTTTCTCCCTTTTTCCCTTGCGACCCACCAGTCCCAGCCCGAGATGGAGTACCCGGTCCCCGAGGCTCAGGAGATGCAGCCGGAGCAGCCGCCACAGCCGGGATTGGGGTCCAGCTCCAGCGTCCCCCAGCCCCACACAGGTGCCGGGGGGGGGGTGTCCAGGCTGGCAGGGGGGCTGGGAACCTCCAAGCCGTCCTGGCGCTCATCGGATCTCTCCAGAGCTAAACAAATTACCCGCTCCTCGGCTCTGATTCGCTTCCCTCGCACTGCACCCACGCAGGGGGCAACTCTGGGCTGGGGACCCGCTCCAAGGAGCTTGCTGAGATCATCCGCGTCCCCTCAGCGGGCAGGGGGTCCTTGGGGGGAGACCTGGCAGGGGCTGGCCAGTGGGCTCAGCATCTCTTTTCCTCGGCCAGGCCCCCGGGGGAAGGGGGAGAAGCCCCCCGTGAAGGAGCCGAAGAGCAGAGCCAAGACGCAGCGCGCAGAAACCCAGCAGCCCGAGCACGACTTCCTCGGCTGCATGTCCAAGTAGGTTGGATGGGGTCCCCAGGGGAGCCGGGACCTGCCAGATGTCCTGGGGAGACGCTTCTCTTCCCCTCCAAATCCCCACCCCTTGCCCTGCCATGAACTCATCCCTTTTTCTTTGCCGGGGGGGTGGTTGCTACAGGCGCTCGGGTCTTCCCCGCTGGATCCTGGCCGCCTGCCTCTTCCTCTCCATCATGGTGATGCTGTGGTTGAGCTGCGCCAGCCTGGTGACGGCCCCTGAGCAGCACGTCAGGACCCAGGTATGGGGCAAATGGTGCTCAGGGGAGTTCTTACAGGGGTCCCCGAAACCTTCAGTCTCCCCAACGCGTTTGGGTGAACCTTGCAGGGCTGGGATGTGGCCCAGGTGGCCAAGAAGGCCAATGGCATCTTGGCTTGTATCAGAAACGGCGTGACCAGCAGGTCCAGGGGGGTTCTTCTCCCTCTGGACTCGGCACTGGTGAGACCGCACCTCGAATCCTGGGGTCAGTTCTGGGCCCCTCACCACAAGAAGGATGTTGAGGCTCTGGAGCGAGTCCAGAGAAGAGCAACGAAGCTGGTGAAGGGGCTGGAGAAGAAGAGGAGCGGCTGAGAGAGCTGGGGATGTTCAGCCTGGAGAAGAGGAGGCTGAGGAGAGACCTCATTGCTCTCTCCAACTACCTGAGAGGAGGTTGTGGAGAGGAGGGAGCTGGGCTCTTCTCCCAAGTGACAGGGGACAGGACGAGAGGGAATGTTTTCATGGAAAGGGTCACTGGGCACTGGCAGAGGCTGCCCAGGGAGGGGGTTGAGTCCCCATCCCTGGAGGGGTTTAAGGGACGGGTGGACGAGGTGCTGAGGGACACGGGTTAGTGATTGATGGGAATGGTTGGACTCGATGATCCAGTGGGTCTTTTCCAACCTGGTGATTCTGTGATTCTGTGATGAGGGGTTTGTGGTTCTGAGCCACCGTGCTGGGCTCACCGATGTGTCCTGTGTCCCCAGCCAGCCCCACGGTGTTCCCAGCCTGGGGACGAGGAGGAGGTTCCATCCCTGTTCCCAGCCTGGGGACGAGGAGGAGGTTCCATCCCCTGCTGCAGGGCTGCACTGTCCCTTCTGCTTCTCTTCCAGTCTCTGAGCATCAACGGGGACAAGGAATACCTGCAGGACCTGGATGGCCCCAGCACCTTTGCCCTGCCGCCCGTCATCGCCGTCACCCTCTGTCCTGGCGAGGACGCGGGGCCACTGCCCCTCAAAGTCGACCTGGACAAGACGGTCCTGTAGCATTCCCTCCCCTTCCCATCACCTCCGTGCCACCTCCCTGTCACCGTCCCCACGGCATCACCCCCGGTCCTGCTCCACTGCCCCACGTCCCCAGCTCCTGGAGGGGCATCTCTGTCGCTGGGGGGACTGGGGGGACGATGTGGCTTGGTCCCACTCTCCTCCCCAGGGACGGTGGCGGAGGAGGAGGCTCCTGGGAGCTGGGCAATGGCTTTCCCTCCTCCATAGATGTCCTTTTTTGTTGGGATCCTGGTTATCTAGCCCTGGAGAGCTGAGAGAGGAGCTGCTGGAGTGGGGAGGCTGAAGGAACCTGTCCTAGGAGCAGGGTGGTTCATCTCCTGCTGCCCAGAGCCCCCAGGGCCCCGCGGCCCTCGGGCACGGGAGGGATCCGGCTGCCGTGGGGGATGGAGAGTGCAGCCTTCTGGGCTCTGGCTCTGCAAATCCTGGCCTCCCACCTTAGGCTGAGCCCCCAAGGCGCCGGCTTTGGCCCTGGGAACTCCCTTCCGTCGGCCGCAGCCGCTTGCCTTGGGGAGCCGAAACGTGGCGAATGGATTTGGCGTTGGCAGCCGCGGAGAGGAGCGGATCTTGCTGCCTCTGTGCCCACGCGAGGACCCAGCCGGCTCCTTCCCAGAGCCGCAGAGGGGCCCCAGGATGGCTCCTTCCCTTCCCTGCCCTGGGATCCTTTGGGGAGGTCGGCTCCAACGCCAAAGCGTTGCTGGTGGGACCAAGCAGGGTGGCGATTCCCTGCCTCCCACTCCTGGCTTGCGTCCGAGTGCGGGTGGGAGGCAGGAGCTGCTGGGACATCTCCACCCTGGTCTCAGCATCCCTGCCCAGCGCCAGGAGGGGCTCAGCCTGTGGGGCCGGAGCAATGGCAGGACCTGGTTACAGCCAATCTTGGGCTGCTGGGAGCTCGGGGCCAGCCCTGGGGTCCCCCAGCCAAGCAGGGAACCCCCCGTGTCCCCCCGGCACAGCCCTTCGACGTGGAGGGGTCCCCTCCCTCCCCTCCGCTCCCACAGCCGGGCTCGCTGCAGGCTGGGGCATCTCCCCATCTCCCCGCCGTCCTCCATCGCTCGACCTCGTGCATCATTTTGTGGCTTGATTTGCACCGGCACACGGTTCCTCGGCCCCCGGCTCGCCGTGGGGACACTGCGGCGACTGGGAGGGACGGCTCAGCGGCCACCGTCCCTGCCTTCCCCGCATCCACCTAAGGCGTCTGTACAGGTTAACTTATTAGCGTGACTCCCCTCCCTTGGGGTTTTGGGGCTCTCTCCGTGTCCCGGCCGCTCCTCAGCGCTCTCGGGGGGCCGCGGCGCGCGAGGATGGAGGGGTCTGATCCCAGTTTTGTGCTGCTCCGTGTCACTGTCACCTGTGCATCGTATCTAGGGGAGGGGAACGGGGTTGGGGAGGGGCTGGGGGGGGGGGGGGGGAGGTTCTCGTGTTCATTTTGGGGTTCACTTTTTGTTGTCGCTATCTGGCCGCTCGGTTCGTTGTAAAGCTCGGTGGAGTCTGTGGTGTTGGCTCGGCGGCTCTCCTGGTTCCCGGGGTGCAACCACGCCGGGCTGCATGGGTTTTTTTGGGGGGAGTGGGAGGTGGGGAGAGGGCAGAGCCCCCTCTGCTTCAGTTCCAAGAGGCAAACCTGGCCCCAGGCTGGCTGGGCGGCGCGGGCAGAGGGGAAATAAAAGGTTTGTACCGGATCCGCTGATGCATCGGTGGCTTCTCGGGGTGCTCGTAGGGCTGGTGGGAGGGTGCAGGGCTGCTCCCAGCTCCACATCTTGTCTTTGCAAGCCGAGCCAGGATGAAACCGCTGCCAAAACGGAGAGAAATCCCCTCCTTGGGTTGTTTGGCGCAGCTACGCAGCGATGCAGCCTGCGGGGCTGGCAGACGCGCTGCGTGGAGGGATTCAACATCGAGCATCTAAGGAGATGCCGCAGTCCCCGGGGGAGCTGGTAGTGATGTTCGTGGGGCGAATGGGCTTGAGGGGTGCTGGGAGGGCGCGGGGTGGGTTGCTGGGAGGGCTCAGAGGGAGCTGGGGGGCTGCAAGGCGAGCACTTAGCCGTGCACCCGACGTGGAGCACCCAGCAGCTGCGAGGAGGAGGAGGTGGAGATGACAGCGGGGAGGATTCCGTGCTCTTGCTCACGCATGCATTGAAAGAAAAGGGAGGGTGGTTTTTTTTTTTTTCCCACTGAATAAAATGCCCGCTGGCACCCGGGCACCCGCTTGGAGGAGGGAGGGCGCACGCGGGGCCGTGCACGCACGCGACACGTCAGCAGAACGTGCCGCGGCTGCGATGCTCGAGGGTCGGGACGCGCTCGCACGTGCTCGCGCCCACCTTTCCCCCCGCGGCGCGCGTGCTTCTCCCTGGCAGCCGAGCCCTCCCCGCGCCAAGCGTGGCACGAACGGGGCCTGCAGGCTCGTTTTTTAGCACTTCAGTAGCTCAGCGGGGTCCTGCCTTCGGAGCCAGCAGCGGCACGGGGGCCCCCGCCGAGCTGGGGCTGGCGCTGGCCTCAGCTCCTCGTTTTCTCCGGGAATGGGGGAGCCCTGCCGAGAGCGGCGGGTGGATGCTGGGGAGCTCGATGCCAAAGAAGGATCTCCGAAGGGGATGCTGAGCTTATCCTGCTGCCTGCCGACAGCCTCCGCTGCCAGCGCTCGGCCCCCGCCTGGCCCTGATTTGGGGGTGCGGTGTCACCCCCGCTCGGTGCCGGTGCTGGAGGGGAGCGCTGGGCTCCGCGGGCTCAGCTCCGCTCGCTCCACGGAGGGAGACGGGTGGGTTTCGAGCTCGCTGCCAGCCCTGCAGAGGATGCCTCGGCAAGCGTGGGAGGCAGAGCGTGTGCCGCCGGCTGCGTTTCCCAGGCGATGGGATTTGGGGGGCTTGCAGGGTGCCCACAGCGGGTCGGTGGGTGCCTCGGGGTCCTGGGGTGGGCAAAGGGCATCGAGGGTTGGCAGGACAAGAGGAAAGGGCTGAGAGGTGAGAGCCCAGCACCGAGTAGCCTGTGGGGTTGACACACGCTAATGAACCAGGGGAAGGACTGTTAGAACGAGACCAGAGGAGACCGCGCGGACGATTCAAGGGCTGGAACACCTCCCATCCAAGGACTGGCTGAGAGTTGGGATTGTTCAGCCTGGAGGAAAAAAGGCTCTGAAAGAGACCTTAGAGCAGCTTCCAAGGGCTCCAGGGAAGCTGGGGAGGGGCTCTTGATCAGGGAGTGCAGGGGTAGGATGAGGGGGAATGGTTTCCAGCTGAAAAGGGGGAGGTTTAGATTAGAAATCATGAAGGAATTGCTCATTGTGAGGGTGGGGAGGCTCTGGCCCAGGTTGTCCCATCCCTGGAGGGGTTCAAGGCCAGGTTGGATGGGGCTTGGAGCCCCTGATCCAGCGGGAGGTGTCCCTGCCCAGGGCAGGGGGTGCGACTGGATGGGCTTTGGGGTCCCTTCCAACCCAACCCATCCCGTGATTCTAGGAGGTGGCAGGGCATGAGATCGGTGCAGACAGCTGGCAAACCCTGCCCGCCGCAGGCAGCGGCTCCAAGTGGGTCCCCTCCTGGGATGGGAGCCGGGCTACGAACCGTGGACAAACTCCTTGCCTTTAAACTGGAGTCAGATTCCTCGTTGCTGGCTCGGGGTGCAGGAAACCCTGCCCAGGAGCAGGTGAGGAGGGACCCCACTCTAACGAAAAGGAGACGCATGAAATTAGCTGGTTCCACTCCCCCCAGCAGGCAGCCGGGGTGTTTTCCATCCGACGCCTTTTCCTTCTCGCTCCCTCTTATTTTTTTTTTTTCACAGGGGAAGCAAAATTCGTGTTGTGTGGCCCCATCGGCAAAGAGAAAAGCAACTCAACGGAGTCGCACCCTCCATCCATGGCTTGTGGTGAGGCCAGGGGGGACAGGCTGCCCAGGGAGGGGGTTGAGTCCCCTTCCCTGGAGGGGTTTAAGGGACGGGTGGACGAGGTGCTGAGGGACATGGGTTAGGGATTGATGGGAATGCTTGGATTCGATGATCCAGTGGGTCTCTTCCAACCTGCTGATTCTATGACTCTATGACCATGAGCCCACGGTGGGTCACATCCTCGTGGCAAGCACCTTTGCACCCGCACTCGTCTCCTGCACGTCCAGCCCCAGGTCAGTGAGGAATCGCAGACCGGTAGGTGAAGATTGTCAGCCACGTCGTGGTGAGAAGCGACCTCCAGAAGGCCAGCAAGCTGCCCCCCACACCTCCACCCCCTTGGGTGATGCTGTCGCTCCTTCCATGCCGGCAGCGGATGCCGAGGGTCGCGGGGGCCTCGCTGGCCGGGGTTGGGGTCGGAAGCCCCTTTGCGTGTCCGCATTGAGCTGCTGTTCTCACCTCGGGACAATGCCCCCTCCTTTCCCCCCCCTGCAGATCTCGGCTGCCGGGAGCTGGCTGGGCTCCATCGCCGCTCGCACACTCCAGCTGAGGAGCCGGGCCACGAGGCGAATGCATTTGTGCACGGATTTCCCTCCCACCGCCGTCTGCTCCCACCGGCGCCGCTCGCCCCTGTTTCTCATCGCGCTCTCCTGTGCCGATGACGATTCGGGAGAGCTTGCAGCTCCTTGTCCCCGCTCTCGGGTGCCCAGAGCCCAGTGCCATGTCCCCACTTGGGAAGAGCACTGGAGTCTGTGGGATGGGGATGGATGAAGGATTTGGAGAAGCCCTTCCTTCCACACACGCGTGCAAACCCTCGTTTTCGTGATGTGTGATCAATTTTCCTGGTTTGGAGAGGACGCGGTGGTGGTTCGCTGGGGTTTGCACCCATCGCTCCCCTTCCAACTCGCATCCCAGGGAGAAGCTGCTGGGTGCGAAGCAACCGGAGGGAGGTTTCTTCTTCTTGTCTCGTGTTGGAGGAATGAGGGTAAAGAGAAAGCACAACGAGGGTGAAGCAGCGGGTTTGGGCCCTGCTGGAGCAGAGTGTTGGAAGATGGTGGGAAAAAAAAAGAGCCTGGGCTGCTCTCTCTGCTGGGGAAAGGAGCTTTCCGAGCTGCTCCAGCTGCCTCGCGCTGCCCCTGGCCCGGCTCCTGCTAGCACGAAGCTGCAAGCCAGCGCTGTCCTGACCGACACGCAGGGCTGTAAATCCAGCTTGAACCCCAGCGGAGGGAGGTTTCCATCCAGAGACGGAGAGAGGATGAGGATGCAGGGTGGGGAGTTGGATGGGGGTTCAAAGCAAGCTCCAGCAGCACCCCTGTCCCCGGCGCTGTCCTGGTCCCACGTATGGGAGCTGAGCCCTTGCCCTTACAAATTCTCCTTTGAACCATGCTGGGCATCATCCTGGAGCCAGTAATGAAGCTCACGTGGCCTTCAAAGATAATAACTTCATGGGGCTTCATGGGTTCCTTCTCGCTGTCCTCCTCCCTACGATCTATCCCAAAGAAACGGAGCCACGGGTGATCCAACGCCAACAGAACCAAACGAAAAACAATCTCCTCGTGCTAACGGGATTGGTTCTGTCCCTACCACGCACATTCCAGCCTGGCTCGAGGGACCACGCGGGGTGGGGGGGTGGGGGGGCTGGGGGGGGTGGAGAAGGGGAGGCTAACGAAGCCAAATTATTATTATTCTCCATCTTCAAATGTCAGAGTTGAGCGCGGTGCCGCTGGCTGGACCTGTGGCGATGCCGTGCGGAGGCGAAGCGCCCCGTCGGCAGCCGGCACGGAGCGCCTGCGCGGTGCCTCCAGCCCACCGCCAAGTGACACGCATTTTCCATTCCCTGGGCTTCATTACTTCTTGGAACGCAGACCTTGCTTTGCTGGGCTGCGAGGGGCTTCGCTTCCCTCCGTGTTTATTTTCCTCGCCGTGTGTTCTTTTGCCAGGTGAGAAGCGCAGCCAAGCTGGTCCGGGAAATCAGGGATGTATGGTTGCGGTTTGGCTGGACGGAGGAGAATCGAGCTCCCTTAAGCAGCGACGCAGCGGTACGGCACCTGCTCAACCTCCAGGCGCCGGAGCCATCCCACGATTTCACGGGGACAAGACACGTGTGGCTAACGCCGAAGCACGCGCGGTGGGGGGGGACCTGCTGGGTGGTGGCCTCGCGCCGGTGCCGAGCGGCGCTGGGGACGGCCAACGCCTGCGGCTGGCGTGGGAGCCGGCTCCCGCGGGTGCCACGTGCGTCAGCTCGCCCGGCCCTGCGTGGGAGTGGAAGGAGCCCGAGACTCGTAAAAGAAGGTGTTCGGCCTTCCTCCAAGCCGGATCCCACGTAGCTCTGCGGTTTGCTTCCAGCTCGCTCCTGCTCCTCCTGCTCCGTGGGGTGGGTAGAGCTGCCTGGGCACGGGAGGGCGGCCAGAGGGCCAGGTTGTCTCCATCCCAGCAGAGCTGGGGACCCGCAGGGCTGGTCTTGTGCCCCTAGTTAGGTGGGAACCGACAGACCTCATCCTGCCCAGGGGCTCCTGCGTGGCTGGAAGTCCCGCATCCCCTGCGCTGGTCTTGGTCGTGGAGTTACCTGGGGTGGCTCTGCCAGAGGTGGGTCCTCAAGGTGGGAAGGAGAGAGCATTTTGCTTCGTCATCCTCCCAGGAGAGACTGGTGACGTCTCAGGGAGCTAAAACACCTCCACGCCTGAGCGGGGACGTGGGGAGATGCTGGCGGGGAATCCTGGTGAGGAGAGATAGGAGGGAGGGAGAAGGACCAGCTCGTACGATGCCGTGACCCATCGAGAACCCCAGTCCCACCAGCACACGCAGCTACGCCTCAGCCGGCATGTTCCACCCCTCCCTGGGCTCACACGCTCGCTAGGATCACCCTGCGATTAGCAGAGAGTGGTCTACCAGGAACTGAGAGGGAATAAAACGAGCCAGAAGCACAGGCACCCCAAAAAAACCCAACCCTGGCACCCTCCAGACACGGCAGGAGACAGAGCGAGGAGCCTGAGGGAGGCCACTCGCAGGCTCCTCTGTAAAAAACAGCAAATAAAGGAACCAAGAGGCTTTGTTGTGCTGCGGAAGATCTAGCAAGAATTGGGAGAAAGGGAAAAAAAATTAAAAAAATTAAAAAAGAAGCTGTTTGGGGCCAGCTGTCCAGCTCCCCCACCCAGCACAAACCGCGGGGACCGCTGCGAGCCGCGAGGGATTCCTGTTTCTGAGCCCTCGCGGGATGAAACGAAAAGGTCGGAGGAAAAGGCAGCGCTGCCAGCTCATGATTTTGTCATTAGTCTCACAGTGCTGGACGCAGATTTTTGAAGCCCCAGCTGTGGGAGTCGTGGGATACGCGAGTGCTTGGCGCGCAGTACAAGGTAGAGCTCATGTTTTGTAAAACGTGAAAATATGACTCAAATATATCTTGATGGCTTCAAATAAGGATCAGAAAGAAGAAGAATGTAAATAGTTCGGGGTTTATTTTTATTTTTTTTTAATTTAACCCGGTAAGTTATCCTTATGATTTTCCGGGCTCTCCACGGTAGGAATAGTGGGACTGCCTTGATATATGTGTGCGGGATAAATGTATTAAGCGTTGTGCGAGCCGCTCAGATGCTGCGCTAACACTGGTCGTAAAAATCACCTTAGATACAAGGCAGGCTCCTTGGGGAAGGGGCTAAGTGCACTCAACAAATAATGAATAGAAATAAAAATAAATATCAAATGGCCCGTAAAATCAAGCAATAATGGTAACTAAAAAGTTTCTGGATTTGCTGGGAGAGATAAAATCCCATCAGCAGGATGAAATAATGAGAAATACCCCCCTCCTGGTTCCTTCTCCACATGACCCCAGTCAGCGCGCCTGGTCACCAGAGTAGTTATGGAACACATCTTCCTTCCAGCATCTCATAAATGCATTTTTCATGCTTTAGGAGCCCTTCTGGGCTTCGATTTAACTGGGATCTGGGGAACATGTGAAAGGCATTTACAGCATGCGGCACAGCCTGGGTTTTTCCTGCAGGGGAAGCAGAGGTGTAAGGTTCACAGCTCCCATCGGCCGACCCACCTGGGATGGAGAGGTCCAGGGCTGCTTTATGGCTGCGTGGTTATTGGTCCCAAATAGATGCACTTCAAATATCTATATGGTATATATACCTAAACAAAATAAAGGGAGAAAGTGGAAGGAACCAGCAGGGCCAAGGAGGTTCTTCTCCCTCTGGACTCGGCACTGGTGAGACCACTCCTCGAATCCTGGGGTCAGTTCTGGGCCCCTCACCACAAGAAGGATGTTGAGGCTCTGGAGCGAGTGCAGAGAAGAGCAACGAAGCTGGGGAAGGGGCTGGAGAACAAGTTTAAGGGACCTGGGGGTGTTTATCCTGGAGAAGAGGAGGCTGAGGGGAGAGCTCATTGCTCGCTCCAGCTACCTGAGAGGAGGTTGTGGAGAGGAGGGAGCTGGGCTCTTCTCCCAAGGGACAGGGGACAGGACGAGAGGGAATGGCCTCAAGCTCCACCAGGGGAGGGTCAGGATGGACATTAGGAAAAAAGTTTTCATGGAAAGGGTCATTGGTCCCTGGCAGAGGCTGCCCAGGGAGGGGGTTGAGTCATTTTCCATGGAGGGTTTAAGGGACGGGTGGATGAGGTGCTGAGGGACATGGGTTAGTGATTGATGGGAATGGTTGGACTCAATGATCCCGTGGGTCTTTTCCAACCTGGTGATTCTATGATTCTATGACAAACGAAGCAGGGCCAGTGCCTACAGAATGGTGAGGGCGAGGGGTTGTTAAGGAGGGGCAGGAGCCCCTGAGCACCGGAAAAAGATGGTGTGAATGTTGGGGTTGTCCTCTGCAGGGACAGGAGTTGAACTGGATGGTCCATGTGACTCCCTTCCAACTCAGGACATTCTACGATTCTATGAAAACGCACAGAGCAGCTGGTGGGGTTGGGGGAGAGCTGGGAAGGGAGCCCCGGTCACACCTGCCCCCGCGAATGAGGCATCGTGCTGGACCGCTGGACACGGGCAGCCGTGGGTTCTGCTGATGGCTCACGGCGTTAACTTTCTCCCGTTGCCTCTCCTCCTGCTGACATCTCCTCTTCTGTGCAGGTCGGGTCTAAAATAACAGGTCCCCGAGGTCCTGGTCGGGGTCTCCATGCGCTGCAGCAATACAAATAGCAAATTAATAAGTCCTGCTTCCCTTTCTCCCAAAGGTTTTTACGAGGCTTAATTAATGAATGTCTGTAAAACGCATTTTGGAGCTGGGAATGAAATGTGCTGTGGAAATGCCAAATATTTTTAATGCTCCAGCAGATTTAGAAGGTTTCAATAAGCAAAATACACAGCTTTGCCTCTGAAACAGATTGCTCTCCTTGAAGCAGAGGGCTCCGGAACATGAAGTTTTCAGCAGGCTGACTTGAAAGAGTGTGGTCATGGCTTTCCAAGTGTGTTTATTCTCGCATCTGAATTCCCCCTTTCCCCGTGCAGATGCGGACAGCGAGGCATGCGAAATCAAAGCCATTCACCCCCCAGCCGTTGGCAGAGCCATCGCTCCGAAGAATTTCCTGATTGGAAATGCCCTCTGGACCGTCGGCTCTCTCCAGATGCGCTCGGGCTTCAGCGATTACACGGACCCCAGAGCGATGCTTGGCCTCGTCTCCACCGGTTGCTTTGGGGAGAGCCGGACGCTGATGCCGACCATGTGTGGACCTGAACAGGCTGAAGCGCTGGGCTGAGACCAACGGCAGGAGGGTTAACGAGGCCAAATGCCGAGTCCTGCACTTGGGGCACAACAACGCTGAGCAGCTCCAGACTAGGAGAAGCCTGGCTGGAAACTGCCAGGAGGAGAAGGACCTGGGGGTGCTGGTTGACAGCGACTGAACATGAGCCAGCAGTGGCCCAGGTGGCCAAGAAAGCCAATGGCATCTTGGCTTGTATCAGGAACGGCGTGACCAGCAGGGCCAGGGAGGTTCTTCTCCCTCTGGACTCGGCACTGGTGAGACCGCTCCTCGAATCCTGTGTTCAGTTCTGGGCCCCTCACCACAAGAGGGATGTTGTGGCTCTGGAGCGAGTCCAGAGAAGAGCAACGAAGCTGGGGAAGGGGCTGGAGAACAAGAGGAGAGTCTGAGAGAGCTGGGGGTGTTTAGCCTGGAGAAGAGGAGGCTGAGGGGAGACCTCATTGCTCTCTCCAACTACCTGAAGGGAGGTTGTGGAGAGGAGGGAGCTGGGCTCTTCTCTCAAGGGACAGGGGACAGGACGAGAGGGAATGGCCTCAAGCTCCACCAGGGGAGATTTAGGTTGGACGTTAGGAAAAAATTTTTCACAGAAAGAGTCATTGGGCACTGGCAGAGGCTGCCCAGGGAGGGAGTTGAGTCGCCGTCCCTGGAGGGGTTTAAGGTGAGGGTGGATGAGGTACTTAGGGGCATGATTTAGGGAATGGTGGGAATGGTTGGACTTGGCGAGCCGGTGGGTCTCTTCCAGCCTGTTTATTCTGTGATTCTGTGATTCTGTGGGGACGTCGTTGGGCGGCATCTTTGGCACGGAGGTGGCGTGAGATCTCCAGCGACAAGACTGCACCCTCTGGAGGGTACGGCTGCTCCTGCACTAAGCACTCGTGGGGATAAAACCCAGTCCATAACCACCCGGATGGCACGGAGGGAGGATTTTTCTCCAAGGATACGGGGAGCACGGCTCTCCCCATAGTCCCAGGCTGGTCGTGATCCCCTGCGACCCCAGCAGAAGATATTTGATGAGTTGAACGTGGAGTCACGAGGGAGAGGGCATGGACCATCAGCTGCTGTTGGGTAGTGTTGGATGGAGGAGCCGAGGAGCGTGGTGGCCAGTGGGGCAGTGACAGCCCTTGATGGTCACCATGACTCCACAGCCGAGCGACAGGGACAGACCCCCAGTCCCCTCAGCTGTGGGGTGGTGACAGCCCCCCAAGTCCCCTCAGCCGTGGGAAGGTGACAGCCCCTGGGACCCCCCCAGCCGAGGGATGGGGACAGAGCCCCAAGTACCCTCGGCTGTGGGGAGGTGACAGTGCCCCCCCAGCCCCTGTCCTGTGGGGCAGTGACAGCGCTGGGACCCCATGGCTGAGAGGTGGTGACAGAGCCCTCACGGGGCCCCTCCACCGTGGGGAGGCGACAACCCCTGGGACCCCAGACCCCTGGTACCCCATGGCTGTGGGGCGGTGACAGCCCCGAAAGTCCCCCTCAGCAAGGTGACAGCGCCTGGGACCCCTCAGCCAATGGATGAGGACAGACCCCCCAATCCCTGCCTGCTGTGGGGCGGTGACAGAGCCCCCTCAGCCCTTCTCCTGGGGGTGCTGACACCCCCTGGGACCCTTTGGCTGTGGGGCAGTTACCCCAGGGCCAAGGGATGGGGACGGAGCCCCAAACCCCCTCTGCTGTGGGGACTGTGACAGCCTGAGACCCCAGGGCTTTGGGGGCAGTGGCGGCGCTGGTGGCAGTGCTTGACCCTCCCTCCCTTCCCTCTCC
>JAUNZM010000860.1:0-129701 GCA_033459285.1 Clamator glandarius | reverse complement strand
TTCTTTGCCCTTCCCCGACCTTCTTTGCCCTTCTCCGACCTTCTTTGCCCTTCTCCGACCTTCTTTGCCCTTCTCCGACCTTCTTTGCCCTTCTCCGACCTTCTTTGCCCTTCTCCGACCTTCTTTGCCCTTCTCCGACCTTCTTTGCCCTTCTCCGACCTTCTTTGCCCTTCTCCGACCTTCTTTGCCCTTCTCCGAACTTCTTTGCCCTTTCCCGACCTTCTTTGCCCTTTCCCGACCTTCTTTGCCCTTTCCCGACCTTCTTTGCCCTTTCCCGACCTTCTTTGCCCTTTCCCGACCTTCCTTGCCCTTCTCCGACCTTCCTTGCCCTTCTCCGACCTTCCTTGCCCTTCTCCGACCTTCCTTGCCCTTCCCCGACCTGCTCTGCCCTTCTCCGACCTGCTCTGCCTTTCTCCGACCTTCCTTGCCCTTCTCCGACCTTCCTTGCCCTTCCCCGACCTTCTTTGCCCTTCTCCGACCTTCTTTGCCCTTCTCCGACCTTCTTTGCCTTCTCCGACCTTCTTTGCCCTTCTCCGACCTAATTTGCCCTTCTCCGACCTAATTTGCCCTTCTCCGACCTAATTTGCCCTTCTCCGACCTTCTTTGCCATTCTCGGACCTTCTTTGCCCTTCTCCGACCTTCTTTGCCCTTCTCCGACCTTCTTCGTCCTTCCCCAGCCTTCTTCGCCCTTCCCCGACCTTCTCCGCCCTTCTCCGACCTTCTTTGCCCTTCTCCGACCTTCTTCGCCCTTCTCCGACCTTCTTCGCCCTTCTCCGACCTTCTTCGCCCTTCCCCGACCTTCTTCGCCCTTCCCCGACCTTCTTTGCTCTTCCCCGACCTTCTTTGCAATTCCCCGACCTTCTTTGCCCTTCTCCGACCTTCTTTGCCCTTCTCCGATCTTCTTTGCCCTTCTCCGACCTTCTTTGCCCTTCTCCGACCTTCTTTGCCCTTCTCCGACCTTCTTTGCCCTTCTCCGACCTTCTTTGCCCTTTCCCGACCTTCTTTGCCCTTTCCCGACCTTCTTCGCCCTTCTCCGACTTTCTTCGCCCTTCCCCGACCTTCTTTGCCCTTTCCCGACCTTCTTTGCCCTTTCCCGACCTTCTTTGCCCTTTCCCGACCTTCTTTGCCCTTTCCCGACCTTCTTTGCCCTTTCCCGACCTTCTTTGCCCTTTCCCGACCTTCTTTGCCCTTTCCCGACCTTCCTTGCCCTTCCCCGACCTTCCTTGCCCTTCCCCGACCTTCTTTGCCCTTCCCCGACCTTCTTTGCCCTTCCCCGACCTTCTTTGCCCTTCTCCGACCTTCTTTGCCCTTCTCCGACCTTCTTTGCCCTTCTCCGACCTTCTTTGCCCTTCTCCGACCTTCTTTGCCCTTCTCCGACCTTCTTTGCCCTTCTCCGACCTTCTTTGCCCTTCTCCGACCTTCTTTGCCCTTCTCCGACCTTCTTTGCCCTTCTCCGACCTTCTTTGCCCTTCTCCGACCTTCTTTGCCCTTCTCCGACCTTCTTTGCCCTTCTCCGACCTTCTTTGCCCTTCTCCGACCTTCTTTGCCCTTTCCCGACCTTCTTTGCCCTTTCCCGACCTTCTTTGCCCTTTCCCGACCTTCTTTGCCCTTCTCCGACCTTCCTTGCCCTTCTCCGACCTTCCTTGCCCTTCTCCGACCTTCCTTGCCCTTCTCCGACCTTCCTTGCCCTTCCCCGACCTCCTCTGCCCTTCTCCGACCTTCTTTGCCCTTCTCCGACCTTCTTTGCCCTTCTCCGACCTTCTTTGCCTTCTCCGACCTTCTTTGCCCTTCTCCGACCTAATTTGCCCTTCTCCGACCTAATTTGCCCTTCTCCGACCTAATTTGCCCTTCTCCGACCTTCTTTGCCATTCTCGGACCTTCTTTGCCCTTCTCCGACCTTCTTTGCCCTTCTCCGACCTTCTTCGTCCTTCCCCAGCCTTCTTCGCCCTTCCCCGACCTTCTCCGCCCTTCTCCGACCTTCTTTGCCCTTCTCCGACCTTCTTCGCCCTTCTCCGACCTTCTTCGCCCTTCTCCGACCTTCTTCGCCCTTCCCCGACCTTCTTCGCCCTTCCCCGACCTTCTTTGCTCTTCCCCGACCTTCTTTGCAATTCCCCGACCTTCTTTGCCCTTCTCCGACCTTCTTTGCCCTTCTCCGATCTTCTTTGCCCTTCTCCGACCTTCTTTGCCCTTCTCCGACCTTCTTTGCCCTTCTCCGACCTTCTTTGCCCTTTCCCGACCTTCTTTGCCCTTTCCCGACCTTCTTCGCCCTTCCCCGACCTTCTTCGCCCTTCCCCGACCTTCTTCGCCCTTCCCCGACCTTCTTCGCCCTTTCCCGACCTTCTTCGCCCTTCCCCGACCTTCTTCGCCCTTCCCCGACCTTCTTCGCCCTTCCCCGACCTTCTTTGCCCTTCCCCGACCTTCTTTGCCTTCCCCGACCTTCTTTGCCCTCCTCCGAACTTCTTTGTCCTTCTCCGACCTTCTTTGCCCTTCTCCGACCTTCTTTGCCTTCTCCGACCTTCTTTGCCCTTCTCCGACCTTCTTTGCCCTTCTCCGACCTTCTTTGCCCTTCTCCGACCTTCTTTGCCCTTCTCCGACCTTCTTTGCCCTTCTCCGACCTTCTTTGCCCTTCTCCGACCTTCTTTGCCCTTCTCCGACCTTCTTTGCCCTTCTCCGACCTTCTTTGCCCTTCTCCGACCTTCTCCGCCCTTCTCCGAACTTCTTCGCCCTTCTCCGACCTTCTTTGCCCTTCTCCGACCTTCTTTGCCCTTCTCCGACCTTCTTTGCCCTTCTCCGACCTGCTCTGCCCTTCTCCGACCTTCCTTGCCCTTCTCCGACATTCCTTGCCCTTCCCCGACCTTCCTTGCCCTTCCCCGACCTTCTTTGCCCTTCTCCGACCTTCTTCGCCCTTCTCCGACCTTCTTCGCCCTTCCCCGACCTTCTTCGCCCTTCCCCGACCTTCTTTGCCCTTCTCCGACCTTCTTTGCCCTTCTCCGACCTTCTTTGCCCTTCTCCGACCTTCTTTGCCCTTCTCCGACATTCTTTGCCCTTCCCCGACCTTCTTTCCCCTTTCCCGACCTTCTTTCCCCTTTCCCGACCTTCTTTGCCCTTTTCCGACCTTCTTTGCCCTTTTCCGACCTTCTATGCCCTTCTCCGACCTTCTTTGCCCTTCTCCGACCTTCTTTGCCATTCTCCGACCTTCTTTGCCATTCTCCGACCTTCTTTGCCATTCTCCGACCTTCTTTGCCCTTTCCCGACCTTCTTTGCCCTTTCCCGACCTTCTTTGCCCTTTCCCGACCTTCTTTGCCCTTTCCCGACCTTCTTTGCCCTTTCCCGACCTTCTTTGCCCTTTCCCGACCTTCTTTGCCCTTTCCCGACCTTCTTTGCCCTTTCCCGACCTTCTTTGCCCTTCTCCGACCTTCCTTGCCCTTCTCCGACCTTCCTTGCCCTTCGCCGACCTTCCTTGCCCTTCTCCGACCTTCCTTGCCCTTTCCCGACCTTCTTTGCC
The DNA here is from genome assembly GCA_033459285.1 of Clamator glandarius. Taxonomy (NCBI): domain Eukaryota; kingdom Metazoa; phylum Chordata; class Aves; order Cuculiformes; family Cuculidae; genus Clamator; species Clamator glandarius. Next base: position 126,196 of record JAUNZM010000860.1, on the reverse strand, counting down.
CTTATCCGACCTTCTTTGCCCTTCCCCGACCTGCTCTGCCCTTCTCCGACCTTCCTTGCCCTTCCCCGACCTTCTTTGCCCTTCTCCGACCTTCTTTGCCCTTCTCCGACCTTCTTTGCCCTTCTCCGACCTTCTTTGCCCTTCTCCGACCTTCTTTGCCCTTCTCCGACCATCTTCGCCCTTCTCCGACCATCTTCGCCCTTCTCCGACCTTCTTCGCCCTTCTCCGACCTTCTTCGCCCTTCTCCGACCTTCTTTCCCCTTTCCCGACCTTCTTTCCCCTTTCCCGACCTTCTTTCCCCTTTCCCGACCTTCTTTGCCCTTTTCCGACCTTCTTTGCCCTTTTCCGACCTTCTATGCCCTTCTCCGACCTTCTTTGCCCTTCTCCGACCTTCTTTGCCATTCTCCGACCTTCTTTGCCATTCTCCGACCTTCTTTGCCATTCTCCGACCTTCTTTGCCATTCTCCGACCTTCTTTGCCCTTCTCCGACCTTCTTTGCCCTTCTCCGACCTTCTTTGCCCTTTCCCGACCTTCTTTGCCCTTTCCCGACCTTCTTTGCCCTTCGCCGACCTTCCTTGCCCTTCTCCGACCTTCCTTGCCCTTTCCCGACCTTCTTTGCCCTTTCCCGACCTTCTTTGCCCTTTCCCGACCTGCTCTGCCCTTCTCCGACCTTCCTTGCCCTTCCCCGACCTTCTTTGCCCTTATCCGACCTGCTCTGCCCTTCTCCGACCTTCTTTGCCCTTCTCCGACCTTCTTTGCCCTTCTCCGACCTTCTTTGCCCTTCTCCGACCTTCTTTGCCCTTCTCTGACCTTCTTTGCCCTTCTCCGACCTTCTTTGCCCTTCTCCGACCTTCTTTGCCCTTCTCCGACCATCTTCGCCCTTCTCCGACCATCTTCGCCCTTCTCCGACCTTCTTCGCCCTTCTCCGACCTTCTTTGCCCTTCTCCGACCTTCTTTGCCCTTCTCCGACCTTCTTTGCCCTTCTCCGACCATCTTCGCCCTTCTCCGACCATCTTCGCCCTTCTCCGACCTTCTTCGCCCTTCTCCGACCTTCTCCGACCTTCTTCGCCCTTCTCTGACCTTCTTTGCCCTTCTCCGACCTTCTTTGCCCTTCTCCGACCTTCTTTGCCCTTCTCCGACCTTCTTTGCCTTCTCCGACCTTCTTTACCCTTTCCCGACCTTCTTTGCCTTCTCCGAACTTCTTTGCCTTCTCCGACCTTCTTTGCCCTTCTCCGACCTTCTTTGCCCTTCCCCGACCTTCTTTGCCCTTTCCCGGCCTTCTTTGCCCTTTCCCGACCTTCTTTGCCCTTTCCCGACCTTCTTTGCCCTTTCCCGACCTTCTTTGCCCTTTCCCGACCTTCTTTGCCCTTTCCCGACCTTCTTTGCCCTTTCCCGACCTTCTTTGCCCTTCTCCGACCTTCCTTGCCCTTCTCCGACCTTCCTTGCCCTTCTCCGACCTTCCTTGCCCTTCTCCGACCTTCCTTGCCCTTTCCCGACATTCTCTGCCCTTATCCGACCTTCTCTGCCCTTCCACGACCTGCTCTGCCCTTCCCCGACCTTCCTTGCCCTTATCCGACCTTCCTTGCCCTTTCCCGACCTTCTTTGCCCTTCCCCGACCTGCTTTGCCCTTTCCCGACCTTCTTTGCCCTTTCCCGACCTTCTTTGCCCTTTCCCGACCTTCTTTGCCCTTTCCCGACCTTCTTTGCCCTTTTCCGACCTTCTTTGCCCTTCTCCGACCTTCTATGCCCTTCTCCGACCTTCTTTGCCCTTCTCCGACCTTCTATGCCCTTCTCCGACCTTCTTTGCCCTTTTCCGACCTTCTTTGCCATTCTCCGACCTTCTTTGCCATTCTCCGACCTTCTTTGCCCTTTCCCGACCTTCTTTGCCCTTTCCCGACCTTCTTTGCCCTTTCCCGACCTTCTTTGCCCTTTCCCGACCTTCTTTGCCCTTTCCCGACCTTCTTTGCCCTTTCCCGACCTTCTTTGCCCTTCTCCGACCTTCTTTGCCCTTCTCCGACCTTCTTTGCCCTTCTCCGACCTTCTTTGCCCTTCTCCGACCTTCTTTGCCCTTCTCCGACCTTCTTTGCCCTTCTCCGACCTTCTTTGCCCTTCTCCGACCTTCTTTGCCCTTCTCCGACCTTCTTTGCCCTTCTCCGACCTTCTCCGACCTTCTTTGCCCTTCTCCGACCTTCTTTGCCCTTCTCCGACCTTCTTTGCCCTTTAGCGAACTTCTTTGCCCTTCCCCGACCTTCTTTGCCCTTCTCCGACCTTCTTTGCCCTTCTCCGACCTTCTTTGCCCTTCTCCGACCTTCTTTGCCCTTCTCCGACCTTCTTTGCCCTTCTCCGACCTTCTTTGCCCTTCTCCGACCTTCTTTGCCCTTTCCCGGCCTTCTTTGCCCTTTCCCGGCCTTCTTTGCCCTTTCCCGGCCTTCTTTGCCCTTTCCCGGCCTTCTTTGCCCTTTCCCGGCCTTCTTTGCCCTTTCCCGGCCTTCTTTGCCCTTTCCCGGCCTTCTTTGCCCTTTCCCGGCCTTCTTTGCCCTTTCCCGGCCTTCTTTGCCCTTTCCCGACCTTCTTTCCCCTTTCCCGACCTTCTTTCCCCTTTCCCGACCTTCTTTCCCCTTTCCCGACCTTCTTTCCCCTTTCCCGACCTTCTTTGCCCTTCTCCGACGTACTTTGCCCTTCCCCGACCTTCTTTGCCCTTCCCCGACCTTCTTTGCCCTTCTCCGACCTTCTTTGCCCTTCTCCGACCTACTTTGCCCTTCCCCGACCTTCTTTGCCCTTCTCCGACCTTCTTTGCCCTTCTCCGACCTTCTTTGCCCTTCTCCGACCTACTTTGCCCTTCTCCGACCTTCTTTGCCCTTTAGCGAACTTCTTTGCCCTTCTCCGACCTTCTTTGCCCTTCTCCGACCTTCTTTGCCCTTCTCCGACCTTCTTTGCCCTTTCCCGGCCTTCTTTGCCCTTTCCCGGCCTTCTTTGCCCTTTCCCGGCCTTCTTTGCCCTTTCCCGACCTTCTTTGCCCTTCTCCGACCTTCTTTGCCCTTCTCCGCCCTTTCCCGACCTTCTTTGCCCTTTCCCGACCTTCTTTGCCCTTTCCCGACCTTCTTTGCCCTTTCCCGACCTTCTTTGCCCTTTCCCGACCTTCTTTGCCCTTTCCCGACTTTCTTTGCCCTTCTCCGACCTTCCTTGCCCTTCTCCGACCTTCCTTGCCCTTCTCCGACCTTCCTTGCCCTTCTCCGACCTTCCTTGCCCTTCCCCGAACTTCTTTGCCCTTCTCCGACCTTCTTTGCCCTTCTCCGACCTTCTTTGCCCTTCTCCGACCTTCTTTGCCCTTCTCCGACCTTCTTTGCCCTTCTCCGACCTTCTTTGCCCTTCTCCGACCTACTTTGCCCTTTCCCGACCTTCTTTGCCCTTCTCCGACCTTCTTTGCCCTTCTCCGACCTTCTTTGCCCTTCTCCGACCTTCTTTGCCCTTCTCCGACCTTCTTTGCCCTTCTCCGACCTTCTTCGCCCTTCTCCGACCTTCTTCGCCCTTCTCCGACCTTCTTCGCCCTTCTCCGACCTTCTTCGCCCTTCTCCGACCTTCTTTGCCTTCTCGGACATTCTTTGCCCTTTCCCGACCTTCTTTGCCCTTCTCCGACCTTCTTTGCCCTTCTCCGACCTTCTTTGCCCTTCTCCGACCTTCTTTGCCCTTCTCCGACCTTCTTTGCCCTTCTCCGACCTTCTTTGCCCTTCTCCGACCTTCTTTGCCTTCTCCGACCTTCTTTGCCCTTTCCCGACCTTCTTTGCCTTCTCCGACCTTCTTTGCCTTCTCCGACCTTCTTTGCGCTTCTCCGAACTTCTTTGCCCTGCTACGACCTTCTTCGCCCTGCTACGACCTTCTTCGCCCTGCTACGACCTTCTTCGCCCTGCTAAGACCTTCTTTGCCCTTCTCCGACCTTCTTTGCCCTTCTCAGACCTTCTTTGCCCTTCTCCGACCTTCTTTGCCCTTCTCCGACCTTCTTTGCCCTTCTCCGACCTTCTTTGCCCTTTCCCGACCTTCTTCGCCCTTCTCCGACCTTCTTCGCCCTCTCCGACCTTCTTTGCCCTTCCCCGAACTTCTTTGCCCTTCCCCGACCTTCTTTGCCCTTCCCCGAACTTCTTTGCCCTTCCCCGACCTTCTTTGCCCTTCCCCGACCTTCTTTGCCCTTCCCCGACCTTCTTTGCCCTTCCCCGACCTTCTTTGCCCTTCCCCGACCTTCTTTGCCCTTCTCCGACCTTCCTTGCCCTTCTCCGACCTTCCTTGCCCTTCTCCGACCTTCCTTGCCCTTCTCCGACCTTCCTTGCCCTTCTCCGACCTTCCTTGCCCTTCTCCGAACTTCTTTGCCCTTCTCCGACCTTCTTTGCCCTTCTCCGACCTTCTTTGCCCTTCCCCGACCTTCTTTGCCCTTCCCCGACCTTCCTTGCCCTTCCCCGACCTTCCTTGCCATTCCCCGACCTTCTTTGCCCTTCCCCGACCTTCTTTGCCCTTCCCCGACCTTCTTTGCCCTTCTCCGACCTTCTTTGCCCTTCTCCGACCTTCTTTGCCCTTCTCCGACCTTCTTTGCCCTTCTCCGACCTTCTTTGCCCTTTCCCGACCTTCTTTGCCCTTTCCCGACCTTCTTTGCCCTTTCCCGACCTTCTTTGCCCTTCTCCGACCTTCTTTGCCCTTCTCCGACCTTCTTTGCCCTTCTCCGACCTTCTTTGCCCTTCTCCGACCTTCTTTGCCCTTCTCCGACCTTCTTTGCCCTTCTCCGACCTTCTTTGCCCTTCTCCGACCTTCTTTGCCCTTCTCCGACCTTCTTTGCCCTTCTCCGACCTTCTTTGCCCTTCTCCGACCTTCTTTGCCCTTTCCCGACCTTCTTTGCCCTTTCCCGACCTTCTTTGCCCTTCTGCGACCTTCTTTGCACTTCTGCGACCTTCTTTGCCCTTCTCCGACCTACTTTGCCCTTTCCCGACCTTCTTTGCCCTTCTCCGACCTTCTTTGCCCTTCTCCGACCTTCTTTGCCCTTCTCCGACCTTCTTTGCCCTTCTCCGACCTTCTTTGCCCTTCTCCGACCTTCTTTGCCCTTTCCCGACCTTCTTTGCCCTTTCCCGACCTTCTTTGCCCTTTCCCGACCTTCTTTGCCCTTTCCCGACCTTCTTTGCCCTTTCCCGACCTTCTTTTCTCTTTCCCGACCTTCTTTGCCCTTTCCCGACCTTCTTTGCCCTTTCCCGACCTTCTTTGCCCTTTCCCGACCTTCTTTGCCCTTTCCCGACCTTCTTTGCCCTTTCCCGACCTTCTTTGCCCTTTCCCGACCTTCTTCGCACTTCTCCGACCTTCTTTGCCCTTTCCCGACCTTCTTTGCCCTTTCCCGACCTTCTTTGCCCTTTCCCGACCTTCTTTGCCCTTTCCCGACCTTCTTTGCCCTTTCCCGACCTTCTTCGCACTTCTCCGACCTTCTTTGCCCTTTCCCGACCTTCTTTGCCCTTTCCCGACCTTCTTTGCCCTTCTCCGACCTTCTTTGCCCTTTCCCGACCTTCTTTGCCCTTTCCCGACCTTCTTTGCCCTTTCCCGACCTTCTTTGCCCTTTCCCGACCTTCTTCGCACTTCTCCGACCTTCTTTGCCCTTTCCCGACCTTCTTTGCCCTTCTCCGACCTTCTTTGCCCTTCTCCGACCTTCTTTGCCCTTTCCCGACCTTCTTTGCCCTTTCCCGACATTCTTTGCCCTTCTCCGACCTTCTTTGCCCTTCTCCGACCTTCTTTGCCCTTCTCCGACCTTCTTTGCCCTTCTCCGACCTTCTTTGCTTTTTTCCGATCTTCTTTGCCCTTTCCCGACCTTCTTTGCCCTTTCCCGACCTTCTTTGCCCTTTCCCGACCTTCTTTGCCCTTTCCCGACCTTCTTTGCCCTTTCCCGACCTTCTTTGCCCTTTCCCGACCTTCTTTGCCCTTTCCCGACCTTCTTTGCCCTTTCCCGACCTTCTTTGCCCTTCTCCGACCTTCTTTGCCCTTCTGCGACCTTCTTTGCCCTTCTCCGACCTACTTTGCCCTTTCCCGACCTTCTTTGCCCTTCTCCGACCTTCTTTGCCCTTCTCCGACCTTCTTTGCCCTTCTCCGACCTTCTTTGCCCTTCTCCGACCTTCTTTGCCCTTCTCCGACCTTCTTTGCCCTTCTCCGACCTTCTTTGCCCTTCTCCGACCTTCTTTGCCCTCTCCCGACCTTCTTTGCCCTCTCCCGACCTTCTTTGCCCTTCCCCGACCTTCTTTGCCCTTTCCCGACCTTCTTTGCCCTTTCCCGACCTTCTTTGCCCTTTCCCGACCTTCTTTGCCCTTTCCCGACCTTCTTTGCCCTTTCCCGACCTTCTTTGCCCTTCTCCGACCTTCCTTGCCCTTCTCCGACCTTCCTTGCCCTTCTCCGACCTTCCTTGCCCTTCTCCGACCTTCCTTCCCCTTCTCCGACCTTCCTTGCCCTTTCCCGACCTTCTTTGCCCTTTCCCGACCTTCTTTGCCCTTCTCCGACCTTCTTTGCCCTTCTCCGACCTTCTTTGCCCTTCTCCGACCTTCTTTGCCCTTCTCCGACCTACTTTGCCCTTTCCCGACCTTCTTTGCCCTTCTCCGACCTTCTTTGCCCTTCTCCGACCTTCTTTGCCCTTTCCCGACCTTCTTTGCCCTTTCCCGACCTTCTTTGCCCTTTCCCGACCTTCTTTGCCCTTTCCCGACCTTCTTTGCCCTTCTCCGACCTTCTTTGCCCTTCTCCGACCTTCTTTGCCCTTCTCCGACCTTCTTTGCCCTTCTCCGACTTTCTTTGCCCTTCTCCGACCTTCTTTGCCCTTTCCCGACCTTCTTTGCCCTTTTCCGACCTTCTTTGCCCTTTTCCGACCTTCTTTGCCCTTTCCCGACCTTCTTTGCCCTTCTCCGACCTTCTTTGCCCTTCTCCGAATTTCATTGCCCTTCTCCGACCTTCTTTGCCCTTCTCCGACCTTCTTTGCCCTTCTCCGACCTTCTTTGCCCTTCTCCGACCTTCTTTGCCCTTCTCCGACCTTCTTTGCCCTTCTCCGACCTTCTTCGCCCTTCTCCGACCTTCTTCGCCCTTCTCCGAACTTCTTCGCCCTTCTCCGACCTTCTTCGCCCTTCTCAGACCTTCTTCGCCCTTCCCCGACCTTCTTCGCCCTTCCCCGACCTTCTTCGCCCTTCCCCGACCTTCCTTGCCCTTCCCCGACCTTCCTTGCCCTTCTCCGACCTTCTTTGCCTTCTCCGACCTTCTTTGCCTTCTCCGACCTTCTTTGCCTTCTCCGACCTTCTTTGCCTTCTCCGACCTTCTTTGCCTCCTCCGACCTTCTTCGCCCTCCTCCGACCTTCTTCGCCCTCCTCCGACCTTCTTCGCCCTTCCCCGACCTTCTTCGTACTTTACCGACCTTCTTCGCCCTCCTCCGACCTTCCTCGCCATCCTCCGACCTTCCTCGCCCTCCTCCGACCTTCCTCGCCCTCCTCCGACCTTCCTCGCCCTCCTCCGACCTTCCTCGCCCTCCTCCGACATTCCTCGCCCTCCTCCGACCTTCCTCGCCCTCCTCCGACATTCCTCGCCCTCCTCCGACCTTCCTCGCCCTCCTCCGACCTCCTTGCCCCTTCCCCGACCTTCCTCGCCCTTCCCCGACCTTCGTTGCCTTCTCCGACCTTCGTTGCCTTCTCCGACCTTCGTTGCCTTTCTCCGACCTTCGTTGCCTTTCTCCGACCTTCGTTCCCTTTCTCCGAACTTCGTTGCCTTCTCCGAACTTCGTTGCCCTTCTCCGACCTTCGTTGCCCTTCTCCGACCTTCGTTGCCCTTCTCCGACCTTCTTTGCCCTTCTCCAGCCTTCTTTGCCCTTCTCCGACCGTCTTTGCCCTTCTCCGACCTTCTTTGCCCTTCTCCGACCTTCTTTGCCCTTCTCCGACCTTCTTTGCCCTCTCCCGACCTTCTTTGCCCTCTCCCGACCTTCTTTGCCCTTCCCCGACCTTCTTTGCCCTTTCCCGACCTTCTTTGCCCTTTCCCGACCTTCTTTGCCCTTTCCCGACCTTCTTTGCCCTTCTCCGACCTTCCTTGCCCTTCTCCGACCTTCCTTGCCCTTCTCCGACCTTCCTTCCCCTTCTCCGACCTTCCTTGCCCTTTCCCGACCTTCTTTGCCCTTATCCGACCTTCTTTGCCCTTCTCCGACCTTCTTTGCCCTTCTCCGACCTTCTTTGCCCTTCTCCGACCTACTTTGCCCTTTCCCGACCTTCTTTGCCCTTCTCCGACCTTCTTTGCCCTTCTCCGACCTTCTTTGCCCTTTCCCGACCTTCTTTGCCCTTTCCCGACCTTCTTTGCCCTTTCCCGACCTTCTTTGCCCTTCTCCGACCTTCTTTGCCCTTCTCCGACCTTCTTCGCCCTTCTCCGACCTTCTTTGCCCTTCTCCGACTTTCTTTGCCCTTCTCCGACCTTCTTTGCCCTTTCCCGAACTTCTTTGCCCTTTTCCGACCTTCTTTGCCCTTTCCCGACCTTCTTTGCCCTTCTCCGACCTTCTTTGCCCTTCTCCGACCTTCTTTGCCCTTCTCCGACCTTCTTTGCCCTTCTCCGACCTTCTTTGCCCTTCTCCGACCTTCTTCGCCCTTCTCCGAACTTCTTCGCCCTTCTCCGACCTTCTTCGCCCTTCTCAGACCTTCTTCGCCCTTCCCCGACCTTCTTCGCCCTTCCCCGACCTTCTTCGCCCTTCCCCGACCTTCTTTGCCCTTCCCCGAACTTCCTTGCCCTTCCCCGACCTTCCTTGCCCTTCTCTGACCTTCTTTGCCCTTCTCCGACCTTCTTCGCCCTTCCCCGACCGTCTTTGCCCTTCTCCGAACTTCCTTGCCCTTCTCCGACCTTCTTTGCCCTTCCCCGACCTTCTCTGCCCTTCCCCGACCTGCTCTGCCCTTCTCCGACCTTCTTTGCCCTTCTCCGACCTACTTTGCCCTTCTCCGACCTACTTTGCCATTTCCCGACCTTCTTTGCCCTTTCCCGACCTTCTTTGCCCTTTCCCGACCTTCTTTGCCCTTTCCCGACCTTCTTTGCCCTTTCCCGACCTTCTTTGCGCTTCCCCGACCTTCTTTGCCCTTTCCCGACCTTCTTTGCCCTTTCCCGACCTTCTTTGCCCTTTCCCGACCTTCTTTGCCCTTTCCCGACCTTCTTTGCCCTTTCCCGACTTTCTTTGCCTTTCTCCGACCTTCTTTGCCCTTCTCCGATCTTCTTTGCCCTTTCCGGACCTTCTTTGCCCTTCTCCGACCTTCTTTGCCCTTTTCCGACCTTCTTTGCCCTTCTCCGACCTTCTTTGCCCTTTCCCGACCTTCTTTGCCCTTTCCCGAACTTCTTTGCCCTTCTCCGACCTTCTCTGCCCTTTCCCGACCTTCTTTGCCCTTTCCCGACCTTCTTTGCTTTTTTCCGATCTTCTTTGCCCTTTCCCGACCTTCTTTGCCCTTTCCCGACCTTCTTTGCCCTTTCCCGACCTTCTTTGCCCTTTCCAGACCTTCTTTGCCCTTTCCCGACCTTCTTTGCCCTTTCCCGACCTTCTTTGCCCTTTCCCGACCTTCTTTGCCCTTCTCCGACCTTCTTTGCCCTTTCCCGACCTTCTTTGCCCTTTCCCGACCTTCTTTGCCCTTTCCCGACCTTCTTTGCCCTTCTCCGAACTTCTTTGCCCTTCTCCGACCTTCTTTGCCCTTCTCCGACCTTCTTTGCCCTTCTCCGACCTTCTTTGCCCTTTCCCGACCTTCTTTGCCCTTTCCCGACCTTCTTTGCCCTTCTCCGAACTTCTTTGCCCTTCTCCGACCTTCTTTGCCCTCTCCGACCTTCTTTGCCCTTCTCCGACCTTCTTTGCCCTTCTCCGACCTTCTATGCCCATTCTCCGACCTTCTTTGCCCTCGTCCGACCTTCTTTGCCCTCGTCCGACCTTCTTTGCCCTCGTCCGACCTTCTTTGCCTTCTCCGAACTTCTTTGCCTCCTCCGACCTTCTTCGCCCTTTACCGACCTTCTTCGCCCTCCTCCGACCTTCCTCGCCCTCCTCCGACCTTCCTCGCCCTCCTCCGACCTTCCTCGCCCTCCTCCGACCTTCCTCGCCCTCCTCCGACATTCCTCGCCCTCCTCCGACCTTCCTCGCCCTCCTCCGACCTCCTTGCCCCTTCCCCGACCTTCCTCGCCCTTCCCCGACCTTCGTTGCCTTCTCCGACCTTCGTTGCCTTCTCCGACCTTCGTTGCCTTTCTCCGACCTTCGTTGCCTTTCTCCGACCTTCGTTCCCTTTCTCCGAACTTCGTTGCCTTCTCCGAACTTCGTTGCCCTTCTCCGACCTTCGTTGCCCTTCTCCGACCTTCGTTGCCCTTCTCCGACCTTCGTTGCCCTTCTCCGACCTTCGTTGCCCTTCTCCGACCTTCTTTGCCCTTCTCCGACCGTCTTTGCCCTTCTCCGACCTTCTTTGCCCTTCTCCGACCTTCTTTGCCCTTCCCCGACCTTCTTTGCCCTTCCCCGACCTTCTTTGCCCTTCCCCGACCTTCATTGCCCTTCTCCGACCTTCTTTGCCTTCTCCGACCTTCTTCGGCCTTCTCCGACCTTCTTTGCCTTCTCCGACCTTCTTTGCCCTTCTCCGACCTTCTTTGCCCTTCTCCGACCTTCCTTGCCCTTCCCCGACCTTCTTTGCCCTTCCCCGACCTTCTTTGCCCTTCCCCGACCTTCTTTGCCCTTCTCCGACCTTCTTTGCCCTTCTCCGACCTTCTTTGCCCTTCTCCGACCTTCTTCGCCCTTCTCCGACCTTCTTCGGCCTTCTCCGACCTTCTTCGCCCTTCTCCGACCTTCTTCGCCCTTCTCCGACCTTCTTCGCCCTTCTCCGACCTTCTTCGCCCTTCTCCGACCTTCTTTGCCTTCTCCGACCTTCTTTGCCTTCTCCGACCTTCTTTGCCCTTTCCCGACCTTCTTTGCCCTTTCCCGACCTTCTTTGCCCTTTTCCGACCTTCTTTGCCCTTTTCCGACCTTCTTTGCCCTTTCCCGACCTTCTTTGCCCTTTTCCGACCTTCTTTGCCCTTTTCCGAACTTCTTTGCCCTTTTCCGACCTTCTTTGCCCTTCTCCGACCTTCTCTGCCCTTCTCCGAATTTCATTGCCCTTCTCCGACCTTCTTTGCCCTTCTCCGACCTTCTTTGCCCTTCTCCGACCTTCTTTGCCCTTCTCCGACCTTCTTTGCCCTTCTCCGACCTTCCTCGCCCATCCCCGAGCTTAATCGCCCTTCCCCGAACTTCCTCGCCCTTCCCCGACCTTCCTCGCCCTTCCCCGACCTTCCTCGCCCTTCCCCGACCTTCCTCACCCTTCCCCGACCTTCCTCGCCCTTCCCCGACCTTCCTCGCCCTTCCCCGACCTTCCTCGCCCTTCCCCGACCATCCTCGCCCTTCCCCGACCTTCCTCGCCCTTCCCTGACCTTCGTTGCCTTCTCCGACCTTCGTTGCCTTCTCCGACATTCGTTGCCTTTCTCCGACCTTCGTTGCCTTTCTCCGACCTTCGTTCCCTTTCTCCGAACTTCGTTGCCTTCTCCGAACTTCGTTGCCCTTCTCCGACCTTCGTTGCCCTTCTCCGACCTTCGTTGCCCTTCTCCGACCTTCGTTGCCCTTCTCCGACCTTCGTTGCCCTTCTCCGACCTTCTTCGCCCTTCTCCGACCTTCTTCGCCCTTCCCCGACCTTCTTCGCGCTTCCCCGACCTTCTTCGCGCTTTCCCGACCTTCTTCGTCCTCCTCCAACCTTCTTCGTCCTCCTCCGACCTTCTTCGGCCTCCTCCGACCTTCCTCGGCCTCCTCCGACCTTCTTCGCCCTCCTCCGACCTCCTTCGCCTCCTCCGACCTTCTTCGGCCTCCTCCGACCTTCCTCGGACTCCTCCGACCTTCCTCGCCCTCCTCCGACCTTCCTCGCCCTCCTCCGACCTTCCTCGCCCTCCTCCGACCTCCTTTGCCCTTCCCCGACCTCCTTTGCCCTTCCCCGACCTCCTTTGCCCTTCCCCGACCTTCTTTGCCCTTCCAAGACCTTCTTTGCCCTTCCCCGACCTTCTTTGCCCTTCTACGACCTTCTTTGCCCTTCCCCGACCTTCTTTGCCCTTCTCCGACCTTCTTTGTCTTTCTCCGACCTTCTTTGTCCTTCTCCGACCTTCTTTGCCCTTCTCCGACCTTCTTTGTCTTTCTCCGACCTTCTTTGCCCTTCTCCGACCTTCTTTGCCTTTCTCCGACCTTCTATGCCCATTCTCCGACCTTCTATGCCCTCGTCCGACCTTCTATGCCCTCGTCCGACCTTCTTTGCCTTCTCCGACCTTCTTTGCCTTCTCCGACCTTCTTTGCCTCCTCCGAACTTCTTCGCCCTTTACCGAACTTCTTCGCCCTCCTCCGACCTTCCTCGCCATCCTCCGACCTTCCTCGCCCTCCTCCGACCTTCCTCGCCCTCCTCCGACCTTCCTCGCCCTCCTCCGACCTTCCTCGCCCTCCTCCGACCTTCCTCGCCCTCCTCCGACATTCCTCGCCCTCCTCCGACCTTCCTCGCCCTCCTCCGACCTCCTTGCAACTTCCCCGACCTTCTTTGCCCTTCCCCGACCTTCTTTGCCCTTCCCCGACCTTCCTTGCCCTTCCCCGACCTTCTTTGCCCTTCCCCGACCTTCTTTGCCCTTCCCCGACCTTCTTTGCCCTTCCCCGACCTTCATTGCCCTTCCCCGACCTTCTTTGCCTTCTCCGACCTTCTTCGGCCTTCTCCGACCTTCTTTGCCTTCTCCGACCTTCTTTGCCCTTCTCCGACCTTCCTTGCCCTTCTCCGACCTTCTTTGCCTTCTCCGACCTTCTTTGTCCTTCTCCGACCTTCTTTGTCCTTCTCCGACCTTCTTTGCCCTTCTCCGACCTTCTTTGCCCTTCCCCGACCTTCTTTGCCATTCTCCGACCTTCTTTGCCTTCTCCGACCTTCTTTGCCTTCTCCGACCTTCTTTGTCCTTCTCCGACCTTCTTTGCCCTTCTCCGACCTTCTTTGCCCTTCCCCGACCTTCTTTGCCTTCTCCGACCTTCTTTGCCTTCTCCGACCTTCTTTGCCTTCTCTGACCTTCTTTGTCCTTCTCCGACCTTCTTTGTCCTTCTCCGACCTTCTTTGTCCTTCTCCGACCTTCTTTGTCCTTCTCCGACCTTCTTTGCCCTTCTCCGACCTTCTTTGCCCTTCCCCGACCTTCTTTGCCATTCTCCGACCTTCTTTGCCTTCTCCGACCTTCTTTGCCTTCTCCGACCTTCTTTGCCTTCTCCGACCTTCTTTGTCCTTCTCCGACCTTCTTTGTCCTTCTCCGACCTTCTTTGTCCTTCTCCGACCTTCTTTGTCCTTCTCCGACCATCTTTGTCCTTCTCCGACCATCTTTGTCCTTCTCCGACCATCTTTGTTCTTCTCCGACCTTCTTTGTCCTTCTCTGACCTTCTTTGTCCTTCTCCGACCTTATTTGTCCTTCTCCGACCTTCTTTGTCCTTCTCCGACCTTCTTTGTCCTTCTCCGACCTTCTTTCTCCTTCTCCGACCTTCTTTGCCTTTCTCCGGCCTTCTTTGCCCTTCTCCGACCTTCTTTGCCCTTCTCCGACCTTCTTTGCCCTTCTCCGACCTTCTTTGCATTCTCCGACCTTCTTTGCCTTCTCCGTCCTTCTTTGCCCTTCTACGACATTCTTTGTCCTTCTCCCATCTTCTTAGTCCTTCTCCGACCTTCTTCGCACTCCTCCGACCTTCTTCGCTCTTCCCCGACCTTCCTCGCCCTCCTCCGACCTTCTTTGCCCTTCTCCGACCTTCTTTGCCCTTCTCCGACCTTCTTTGCCCTTCTCCGACCTTCTTTGCCCTTCTCCGACCTTCTTTGCCCTTCTCCGACCTACTTTGCCCTTTCCCGACCTTCTTTGCCCTTTCCCGACCTTCTTTGCCCTTTCCCGACCTTCCTTGCCCTTCCCCGACCTTCTTTGCCCTTCCCCGACCTTCTTTGCCCTTCCCCGACCTTCTTTGCCCTTCCCCGACCTTCTTTGCCTTCTCCGACCTTCTTTGCCTTCTCCGACCTTCTTTGCCCTTCTCCGACCTTCTTTGCCCTTCTCCGACCTTCTTTGCCCTTCTCCGACCTTCTTTGCCCTTCTCCGACCTTCTTCGCCCTTCTCCGACCTTCTTCGCCCTTCTCCGACCTTCCTCGCCCTCCTCCGACCTTCCTCGCCCTCCTCCGACCTCCTTGCCCCTTCCCCGACCTCTTTGCCCTTCCCCGACCTTCTTTGCCCTTCCCCGACCTTCTTTGCCCTTCTCCGACCTTCTTTGCCCTTCTCCGACATTCTTTGCCCTTCTCCGACATTCTTTGCCCTTCTCCGACCTTCTTTGCCCTTCTCCGACCTTCTTTGCCCTTCCCCGACCTTCTTTGCCCTTCCCCGACCTTCTTTGCCCTTCTCCGACCTTCTTTGCCCTTCTCCGACCTTCTTTGCCCTTCTCCGACATTCTTTGCCCTTCCCCGACCTTCTTCGCTCTTCCCCGACCTTCTTCGCCCTTCTCCGAACTTCTTTGCCCTTCTCCGACCTTCTTTGCCCTTCCCCGACCTTCTTTGGCCTTCTCCGAAATTCCTTGCCCTTCTCCGACCTTCTTTGCCCTTCTCCGACCTTCTTTGCCCTTCTCCGACCTTCTTTGCCCTTCTCCGACCTTCTTTGCCTTTCTCCGACCTTCTTTGCCCTTCCCCGACCTTCTTTGCCCTTTCCCGACCTTCTTTGCCCTTTCCCGACCTTCTTTGCCCTTCTCCGACCTTCTTTGCCCTTCTCCGACCTTCTTTGCCCTTCTCCGACCTTCTTTGCCCTTCTCCGACCTTCTTTGCCCTTCCCCGACCTTCTTTGAACTTCCCCGACCTGCTTTACCCTTCCCCGACCTGCTTTCCCCTTCTCTGACCTTCTTTGCCATTCTCCGACCTTCTTTGCCTTCTCCGACCTTCTTTGCCCTTCTCCGACATTCTTTGCCCTTCTCCGACATTCTTTGCCCTTCTCCCATCTTCTTAGTCCTTCTCCGACCTTCTTCGCCCTCCTCCGACCTTCTTCGCCCTTCCCCGACCTTCTTCGCCCTTCCCCGACCTTCTTCGCCCTTCCCCGAACTTCTTTGCCCTTCTCCGACCTTCTTTGCCCTTCTCCGACCTTCTTTGCCCTTCTCCGACCTTCTTTGCATTCTCCGACCTTCTTTGCCTTCTCCGTCCTTCTTTGCCCTTCTCCGACCTTCTTTGCCCTTCTCCGACCTTCTTTGCCCTTCTCCGACCTTCTTTGCCTTTCTCCGACCTTCTTTGCCCTTCTCCGACCTTCTTTGCCTTTCTCCGACCTTCTTTGCCCTTTCCCGACCTTCTTTGCCCTTTCCCGACCTTCTTTGCCCTTTTCCGACCTTCTTTGCCCTTCTCCGACCTTCTTTGCCCTTCTCCGACCTTCTTTGCCCTTCTCCGACCTTCTTTGCCCTTCTCCGACCTTCTTTGCCCTTCTCCGACCTTCTTTGCCCTTCCCCGACCTTCTTTGCCCTTCCCCGACCTTCTTTGCGGTTCCCCGACCTTCTTTGCCCTTCTCCGACCTTCTTTGCCCTTCTCCGACATTCTTTGCCCTTCCCCGACCTTCTTCGCTCTTCCCCGACCTTCTTCGCCCTTCTCCGACCTTCTTTGCCCTTCTCCGACCTTCTTTGCCCTTCCCCGACCTTCTTTGGCCTTCTCCGAAATTCCTTGCCCTTCTCCGACCTTCTTTGCCCTTCTCCGACCTTCTTTGCCCTTCTCCGACCTTCTTTGCCCTTCTCCGACCTTCTTTGCCCTTCTCCGACCTTCTTTGCCCTTCCCCGACCTTCTTTGCCCTTTCCCGACCTTCTTTGCCCTTTCCCGACCTTCTTTGCCCTTCTCCGACCTTCTTTGCCCTTCTCCGACCTTCTTTGCCCTTCTCCGACCTTCTTTGCCCTTCTCCGACCTTCTTTGCCCTTCTCCGACCTTCTTTGCCCTTCTCCGACCTTCTTTGCCCTTCTCCGACCTTCTTTGCCCTTCTCCGAACTTCTTTGCCCTTCTCCGACCTTCTTTGCCCTTCTCCGACCTTCTTTGCCCTTCTCCGACCTTCTTTGCCCTTCTCCGACCTTCTTTGCCCTTCTCCGACCTTCTTTGCCCTTCTCCGACCTACTTTGCCCTTTCCCGACCTTCTTTGCCCTTTCCCGACCTTCTTTGCCCTTTCCCGACCTTCCTTGCCCTTCCCCGACCTTCTTTGCCCTTCCCCGACCTTCTTTGCCCTTCCCCGACCTTCTTTGCCCTTCCCCGACCTTCTTTGCCTTCTCCGACCTTCTTTGCCTTCTCCGACCTTCTTTGCCTTCTCCGACCTTCTTTGCCCTTCTCCGACTTTCTTTGCCCTTCTCCGACCTTCTTTGCCCTTCTCCGAACTTCTTTGCCCTTCTCCGACCTTCTTTGCCCTTCCCCGACCTTCTTTGCCCTTCTCCGACCTTCTTCGCCCTTCTCCGACCTTCCTCGCCCTCCTCCGACCTTCCTAGCCCTCCTCCGACCTTCCTCGCCCTCCTCCGACCTCCTTGCCCCTTCCCCGACCTCTTTGCCCTTCCCCGACCTTCTTTGCCCTTCTCCGACCTTCTTTGCCCTTCTCCGACCTTCTTTGCCCTTCTCCGAACTTCTTTGCCCTTCTCCGACCTTCTTTGCCCTTCTCCGACCTTCATTGCCCTTCCCCGACCTTCTTTGAACTTCCCCGACCTGCTTTACCCTTCCCCGACCTGCTTTCCCCTTCTCTGAACTTCTTTACCATTCTCCGACCTTCTTTGCCTTCTCCGACCTTCTTTGCCCTTCTCCGACATTCTTTGCCCTTCTCCCATCTTCTTAGTCCTTCTCCGACCTTCTTCGCCCTCCTCAGACCTTCTTCGCTCTTCCCCGACCTTCCTCGCCCTCCTCCGACCTTCTTCGCCCTTCCCCGACCATCTTTGCCCTTCTCCGACCTTCTTCGCCCTTCCCCGACCTTCTTCGCCCTTCCCCGACCTTCTTCGCCCTTCCCCGACCTTCTTTGCCCTTCCCCGACCTTCTTCGCCCTTCTCCGACCTTCTTCGCCCTTCTCCGACCTTCTTCGCCCTTCCCCGACCTTCTTCGCCCTTCCCCGACCTTCTTTGCCCTTCCCCGACCTTCTTCGCCCTTCTCCGACCTTCTTCGCCCTTCCCCGACCTTCTTCGCTTTTCCCCGACCTTCTTCGCCCTTCCCCGACCTTCTTTGCCCTTCCCCGACCTTCTTCGCCCTTCTCCGACCTTCTTCGCCCTTCTCCGACCTTCTTCGCCCTTCCCCGACCTTCTTTGCCCTTCTCCGACCTTCTTTGCCCTTCTCCGACCTTCTTTGCCCTTCTCCGACCTTCTTTGCATTCTCCGACCTTCTTTGCCTTCTCCGACCTTCTTTGCCTTTCTCCGACCTTCTTTGCCCTCGTCCGACCTTCTTTGCCTTTCTCCGACCTTCTTTGCCCTTCCCCAACCTTCTTTGCCCTTTCCCGACCTTCTTTGCCCTTTTCCGACCTTCTTTGCCCTTCTCCGACCTTCTTTGCGCTTCTCCGACCTTCTTTGCGCTTCTCCGACCTTCTTTGCCCTTCTCCGACCTTCTTTGCCCTTCCCCGACCTTCTTTGCCCTTCCCCGACCTTCTTTGCCCTTCCCCGACCTTCTTTGCCTTCTCCGACCTTCTTTGCCTTCTCCGACCTTCTTTGCCTTCTCCGACCTTCTTTGCCCTTCTCCGACCTTCTTTGCCCTTCTCCGACCTTCTTTGCTTTTGTTGGAACTTCTTTGTCCTTCTCCGACCATCTTTGTCCTTCTCCGACCATCTTTGTCCTTCTCCGACCATCTTTGTTCTTCTCCGACCTTCTTTGTCCTTCTCTGACCTTCTTTGTCCTTCTCCGACCTTATTTGTCCTTCTCCGACCTTCTTTGTCCTTCTCCGACCATCTTTGTTCTTCTCCGACCTTCTTTGTCCTTCTCTGACCTTCTTTGTCCTTCTCCGACCTTATTTGTCCTTCTCCGACCTTCTTTGTCCTTCTCCGACCTTCTTTGTCCTTCTCCGACCTTCTTTCTCCTTCTCCGACCTTCTTTGCCTTTCTCCGGCCTTCTTTGCCCTTCTCCGACCTTCTTTGCCCTTCTCCGACCTTCTTTGCCCTTCTCCGACCTTCTTTGCCCTTCTCCGACCTTCTTTGCATTCTCCGACCTTCTTTGCCTTCTCCGTCCTTCTTTGCCCTTCTACGACATTCTTTGTCCTTCTCCCATCTTCTTAGTCCTTCTCCGACCTTCTTCGCACTCCTCCGACCTTCTTCGCTCTTCCCCGACCTTCCTCGCCCTCCTCCGACCTTCTTTGCCCTTCTCCGACCTTCTTTGCCCTTCTCCGACCTTCTTTGCCCTTCTCCGACCTTCTTTGCCCTTCTCCGACCTACTTTGCCCTTTCCCGACCTTCTTTGCCCTTTCCCGACCTTCTTTGCCCTTTCCCGACCTTCCTTGCCCTTCCCCGACCTTCTTTGCCCTTCCCCGACCTTCTTTGCCCTTCCCCGACCTTCTTTGCCCTTCCCCGACCTTCTTTGCCCTTCCCCGACCTTCTTTGCCTTCTCCGACCTTCTTTGCCTTCTCCGACCTTCTTTGCCCTTCTCCGACCTTCTTTGCCCTTCTCCGACCTTCTTTGCCCTTCTCCGACCTTCTTTGCCCTTCTCCGACCTTCTTCGCCCTTCTCCGACCTTCTTCGCCCTTCTCCGACCTTCCTCGCCCTCCTCCGACCTTCCTCGCCCTCCTCCGACCTCCTTGCCCCTTCCCCGACCTCTTTGCCCTTCCCCGACCTTCTTTGCCCTTCCCCGACCTTCTTTGCCCTTCTCCGACCTTCTTTGCCCTTCTCCGACCTTCTTTGCCCTTCTCCGACATTCTTTGCCCTTCTCCGACCTTCTTTGCCCTTCTCCGACCTTCTTTGCCCTTCCCCGACCTTCTTTGCCCTTCCCCGACCTTCTTTGCCCTTCTCCGACCTTCTTTGCCCTTCTCCGACCTTCTTTGCCCTTCTCCGACATTCTTTGCCCTTCCCCGACCTTCTTCGCTCTTCCCCGACCTTCTTCGCCCTTCTCCGAACTTCTTTGCCCTTCTCCGACCTTCTTTGCCCTTCCCCGACCTTCTTTGGCCTTCTCCGAAATTCCTTGCCCTTCTCCGACCTTCTTTGCCCTTCTCCGACCTTCTTTGCCCTTCTCCGACCTTCTTTGCCCTTCTCCGACCTTCTTTGCCTTTCTCCGACCTTCTTTGCCCTTCCCCGACCTTCTTTGCCCTTTCCCGACCTTCTTTGCCCTTTCCCGACCTTCTTTGCCCTTCTCCGACCTTCTTTGCCCTTCTCCGACCTTCTTTGCCCTTCTCCGACCTTCTTTGCCCTTCTCCGACCTTCTTTGCCCTTCCCCGACCTTCTTTGAACTTCCCCGACCTGCTTTACCCTTCCCCGACCTGCTTTCCCCTTCTCTGACCTTCTTTGCCATTCTCCGACCTTCTTTGCCTTCTCCGACCTTCTTTGCCCTTCTCCGACATTCTTTGCCCTTCTCCGACATTCTTTGCCCTTCTCCCATCTTCTTAGTCCTTCTCCGACCTTCTTCGCCCTCCTCCGACCTTCTTCGCCCTTCCCCGACCTTCTTCGCCCTTCCCCGACCTTCTTCGCCCTTCCTCGAACTTCCTTGCCCTTCCCCGAACTTCTTCGCCCTTCTCCGACCTTCTTCGCCCTTCCCCGACCTTCTTCGCCCTTCCCCGAACTTCTTTGCCCTTCTCCGACCTTCTTTGCCCTTCTCCGACCTTCTTTGCCCTTCTCCGACCTTCTTTGCATTCTCCGACCTTCTTTGCCTTCTCCGTCCTTCTTTGCCCTTCTCCGACCTTCTTTGCCCTTCTCCGACCTTCTTTGCCCTTCTCCGACCTTCTTTGCCCTTCTCCGACCTTCTTTGCCTTTCTCCGACCTTCTTTGCCCTTCTCCGACCTTCTTTGCCTTTCTCCGACCTTCTTTGCCCTTTCCCGACCTTCTTTGCCCTTTTCCGACCTTCTTTGCCCTTCTCCGACCTTCTTTGCCCTTCTCCGACCTTCTTTGCCCTTCTCCGACCTTCTTTGCCCTTCTCCGACCTTCTTTGCCCTTCCCCGACCTTCTTTGCCCTTCCCCGACCTTCTTTGCGGTTCCCCGACCTTCTTTGCCCTTCTCCGACCTTCTTTGCCCTTCTCCGACATTCTTTGCCCTTCCCCGACCTTCTTCGCTCTTCCCCGACCTTCTTCGCCCTTCTCCGACCTTCTTTGCCCTTCTCCGACCTTCTTTGCCCTTCCCCGACCTTCTTTGGCCTTCTCCGAAATTCCTTGCCCTTCTCCGACCTTCTTTGCCCTTCTCCGACCTTCTTTGCCCTTCTCCGACCTTCTTTGCCCTTCTCCGACCTTCTTTGCCCTTCTCCGACCTTCTTTGCCCTTCCCCGACCTTCTTTGCCCTTTCCCGACCTTCTTTGCCCTTTCCCGACCTTCTTTGCCCTTCTCCGACCTTCTTTGCCCTTCTCCGACCTTCTTTGCCCTTCTCCGACCTTCTTTGCCCTTCTCCGACCTTCTTTGCCCTTCTCCGACCTTCCTTGCCCTTCTCCGACCTTCTTTGCCCTTCTCCGAACTTCTTTGCCCTTCTCCGACCTTCTTTGCCCTTCTCCGACCTTCTTTGCCCTTCTCCGACCTTCTTTGCCCTTCTCCGACCTTCTTTGCCCTTCTCCGACCTTCTTTGCCCTTCTCCGACCTACTTTGCCCTTTCCCGACCTTCTTTGCCCTTTCCCGACCTTCTTTGCCCTTTCCCGACCTTCTTTGCCCTTTCCCGACCTTCCTTGCCCTTCCCCGACCTTCTTTGCCCTTCCCCGACCTTCTTTGCCCTTCCCCGACCTTCTTTGCCCTTCCCCGACCTTCTTTGCCTTCTCCGACCTTCTTTGCCTTCTCCGACCTTCTTTGCCTTCTCCGACCTTCTTTGCCCTTCTCCGACTTTCTTTGCCCTTCTCCGACCTTCTTTGCCCTTCTCCGAACTTCTTTGCCCTTCTCCGACCTTCTTTGCCCTTCTCCGACCTTCTTCGCCCTTCTCCGACCTTCTTCGCCCTTCTCCGACCTTCCTCGCCCTCCTCCGACCTTCCTAGCCCTCCTCCGACCTTCCTCGCCCTCCTCCGACCTCCTTGCCCCTTCCCCGACCTCTTTGCCCTTCCCCGACCTTCTTTGCCCTTCTCCGACCTTCTTTGCCCTTCTCCGACCTTCTTTGCCCTTCTCCGAACTTCTTTGCCCTTCTCCGACCTTCTTTGCCCTTCTCCGACCTTCATTGCCCTTCCCCGACCTTCTTTGAACTTCCCCGACCTGCTTTACCCTTCCCCGACCTGCTTTCCCCTTCTCTGAACTTCTTTACCATTCTCCGACCTTCTTTGCCTTCTCCGACCTTCTTTGCCCTTCTCCGACATTCTTTGCCCTTCTCCCATCTTCTTAGTCCTTCTCCGACCTTCTTCGCCCTCCTCAGACCTTCTTCGCTCTTCCCCGACCTTCCTCGCCCTCCTCCGACCTTCTTCGCCCTTCCCCGACCATCTTTGCCCTTCCCCGACCTTCTTCGCCCTTCCCCGACCTTCTTCGCCCTTCCCCGACCTTCTTCGCCCTTCCCCGACCTTCTTTGCCCTTCCCCGACCTTCTTCGCCCTTCTCCGACCTTCTTCGCCCTTCTCCGACCTTCTTCGCCCTTCCCCGACCTTCTTCGCCCTTCCCCGACCTTCTTTGCCCTTCCCCGACCTTCTTCGCCCTTCTCCGACCTTCTTCGCCCTTCCCCGACCTTCTTCGCCCTTCCCCGACCTTCTTCGCCCTTCCCCGAACTTCTTTGCCCTTCCCCGACCTTCTTCGCCCTTCTCCGACCTTCTTCGCCCTTCTCCGACCTTCTTCGCCCTTCCCCGACCTTCTTTGCCCTTCTCCGACCTTCTTTGCCCTTCTCCGACCTTCTTTGCCCTTCTCCGACCTTCTTTGCATTCTCCGACCTTCTTTGCCTTCTCCGACCTTCTTTGCCTTTCTCCGACCTTCTTTGCCCTCGTCCGACCTTCTTTGCCTTTCTCCGACCTTCTTTGCCCTTCCCCAACCTTCTTTGCCCTTTCCCGACCTTCTTTGCCCTTTTCCGACCTTCTTTGCCCTTCTCCGACCTTCTTTGCGCTTCTCCGACCTTCTTTGCCCTTCTCCGACCTTCTTTGCCCTTCCCCGACCTTCTTTGCCCTTCCCGACCTTCTTTGCCTTCTCCGACCTTCTTTGCCTTCTCCGACCTTCTTTGCCTTCTCCGACCTTCTTTGCCCTTCTCCGACCTTCTTTGCCCTTCTCCGACCTTCTTTGCTTTTGTTGGAACTTCTTTGTCCTTCTCCGACCTTCTTTGTCCTTCTCCGACCTTCTTTGTCCTTCTCCGACCTTCTTTGTCCTTCTCCGACCTTCTTTGTCCTTCTCCGACCTTCCTTGCCCTTCTCCGACCTTCCTTGCCCTTGTCCGACCTTCCTTGCCCTTCTCCGACCTTCCTTGCCCTTCTCCGACCTTCCTTGCCCTTCTCCGACGTTCCTTGCCCTTCTCCGACCTTCCTTGCCCTTCTCCGACCTTCTTTGCCCTTCTCCGACCTTCTTTGCCCTTCTCCGACCTTCTTTGCCCTTCTCCGACCTTCTTCGCCCTTCCCCGACCTTCTTTGCCCTTCTCCGACCTTCTTTGCCCTTCTCCGACCTTCTTTGCCCTTCTCCGACCTTCTTTGCATTCTCCGACCTTCCTTGCCCTTCTCCGACCTTCCTTGCCCTTCTCCGACCTTCTTTGCCCTTCTCCGACCTTCTTAGCCCTTCTCCGACCTTCTTTGCCCTTCTCCGACCTTCTTCGCCCTTCCCCGACCTTCTTTGCCCTTCCCCGACCATCTTTGCACTTCTCCGACCTTCTTTGCCCTTCTCCGACCTTCTTTGCCTTTCTCCGACCTTCTTTGCCCTCGTCCGACCTTCTTTGCCTTTCTCCGACCTTCTTTGCCCTTCCCCGACCTTCTTTGCCCTTCCACGACCTTCTTTGCCCTTCCCCGACCTTCTTTGCCTTCTCCGACCTTCTTTGCCTTCTCCGACCTTCTTTGCCTTCTCCGACCTTCCTTGCCCTTCTCCGACCTTCTTTGCCCTTCTCCGACCTTCTTTGCCCTTCTCCGACCTTCTTTGCCCTTCTCCGACCTTCTTTGTCCTTCTCCGACCTTCTTTGTCCTTCTCCGACCTTCTTTGTCCTTCTCCGACCTTCTTTGTCCTTCTCCGACCTTCTTTGTCCTTCTCCGACCTTCCTTGCCCTTCTCCGACCTTCCTTGCCCTTGTCCGACCTTCCTTGCCCTTCTCCGACCTTCCTTGCCCTTCTCCGACCTTCCTTGCCCTTCTCCGACCTTCCTTGCCCTTCTCCGACCTTCTTTGCCCTTCTCCGACCTTCTTTGCCTTCTCCGACCTTCTTTGTCCTTCTCCGACCTTCCTTGCCCTTCTCCGACCTTCCTTGCCCTTGTCCGACCTTCCTTGCCCTTCTCCGACCTTCCTTGCCCTTCTCCGACCTTCCTTGCCCTTCTCCGACCTTCCTTGCCCTTCTCCGACCTTCTTTGCCCTTCTCCGACCTTCTTTGCCCTTCTCCGACCTTCTTTGCCCTTCTCCGACCTTCTTTGCCCTTCTCCGACCTTCTTTGCTTTTGTTGGAACTTCTTTGTCCTTCTCCGACCTTCTTTGCCTTCTCTGACCTTCTTTGCCCTTCTCCGACCTTCTTTGCCCTTCTCCGACCTTCTTTGCCCTTCTCCGACCTTCTTTGCCCTTCCCCGACCTTCTTTGCCCTTCCCCGACCTTCTTTGCCTTCTCCGACCTTCTTTGCCCTTCCCCGACCTTCTTTGCCCTTCTCCGACCTTCTTTGCCCTTCTCCGACCTTCTTTGTCCTTCTCCGACCTTCTTTGTCCTTCTCCGACCTTCTTTGCCCTTCTCCGACCTTCTTTGCTCCTCTCCGACCTTCTTCGCCCTTCTCCGACCTTCTTCGCCCTTCTCCGACCTTCTTCGTCCTTCTCCGACCTTCTTTGCCCTTCTCCGACCTTCTTTGCCTTCTCCGACCTTCTTTGCCTTCTCCGACCTTCTTTGCCCTTCTCCGACCTTCTTTGCCCTTCTCCGACCTTCTTTGCCCTTCTCCGACCTTCTTTGCCCTTCTCCGACCTTCTTTGCCCTTCCCTGACCTTCTTTGCCCTTCTCCGACCTTCTTTGCCCTTCTCCGACCTTCTTTGCCCTTCCCCGACCTTCTTTGCCCTTCTCTGACCTTCTTTGCCCTTCTCCGACCTTCTTTGCCCTTCTCCGACCTTCTTTGCCCTTCCCCGACCTTCTTTGCCCTTCTCTGACCTTCTTTACCCTTCTCCGACCTTCTTTGCCCTCTCCGTCCTTCTTTGCCCTTCTCCGACATTCTTTGCCCTTCTCCGACATTCTTTGCCCTTCTCCCATCTTCTTAGTCCTTCTCCAACCTTCTTCGCCCTTCCCCGACCTTCTTCGCCCTTCTCCGACCTTCTTTGCCCTTCTCCGACCTTCTTTGCCCTTCTCCGGACTCTTTGCCCTTCTCCGACCTTCTTTGCCCTTCTCCGGACTCTTTGCACTTCTCCGACTTTCTTTGCCCTTCTCCGACCTTCTTTGCCCTTCTCCGACCTTCTTTGTCCTTCTCCGACCTTCTTTACCCTTCTCCGACCTTCTTTGCCCTTCTCCGACCTTCTTTGCCCTTTTCCGACCTTCTTTGCCCTTTTCCGACCTTCTTTGCCCTTTTCCGACCTTCTTTGCCCTTCTCCGACCTTCTTTGCCCTTCTCCGACCTTCTTTGCCCTTCTCCGACCTTCTTTGTCCTTCTCCGACCTTCTTTGCCCTTCTCCGACCTTCTTTGCCCTTCTCCGACCTTCTTTGCCTTCTCCGACCTTCTTTGCCCTTCCCCGACCTTCTTTGCCCTTCCCCGACCTTCTTTGCCCTTCCCCGACCTTCTTTGCCCTTCCCCGACCTTCTTTGCCCTTCCCCGACCTTCTTTGTCCTTCCCCGACCTTCTTTGCCCGTTCTCCGACCTTCTTTGCCCGTTCTCCGACCTTCTTTGCCCTTCTCCGACCTTCTTTGCCCTTCTCCGTCCTTCCTTGCCCTTGTCCGACCTTCCTTGCCCTTGTCCGACCTTCCTTGCCCTTCTCCGACCTTCCTTGCCCTTCTCCGACCTTCTTTGCCCTTCTCCGACCTTCTTTGCCCTTCTCCGACCTTCTTTGCCCTTCTCCGACCTTCTTTGCCCTTCTCCGACCTTCTTTGCCCTTCTCCGACCTTCCTTGCCCTTGTCCGACCTTCCTTGCCCTTGTCCGACCTTCCTTGCCCTTCTCCGACCTTCCTTGCCCTTCTCCGACCTTCCTTGCCCTTCTCCGACCTTCCTTGCCCTTCTCCGACCTTCCTTGCCCTTCTCCGACCTTCCTTGCCCTTCTCCGACCTTCTTTGTCCTTCTCCGACCTTCTTTGTCCTTCTCCGACCTTCTTTGTCCTTCTCCGACCTTCTTTGTCCTTCTCCGACCTTCTTTGTCCTTCTCCGACCTTCTTTGCCCTTCTCCGACCTTCTTTGTCCTTCTCCGACCTTCTTTGTCCTTCTCCGACCTTCTTTGTCCTTCTCCGACCTTCTTTGTCCTTCTCCGACCTTCTTTGTCCTTCTCCGACCTTCTTTGTCCTTCTCCGACCTTCTTTGCCCTTCTCCGACCTTCTTTGTCCTTCTCCGACCTTCTTTGCCCTTCTCCGACCTTCTTTGTCCTTCTCCGACCTTCTTTGTCCTTCTCCGACCTTCTTTGTCCTTCTCCGACCTTCTTTGTCCTTCCCCGACCTTCTTTGCCCTTCTCCGACCTTCTTTGCCCTTCTCCGACCTTCTTTGCCATTCTCCGAACTTCTTTGCCCTTCACCGACCTTTTATGCCCTTCTCCGACCTTCTTTGCCTTCTCCGACCTTCTTTGCCTTCTCCTACCTTCTTTGCCTTCTCTGACCTTCTTTGCCCTTCTCCGACCTTCTTTGCCCTTCTCCGACCTTCTTTGCCCTTCTCCGACCTTCTTTGCCCTTCCCCGACCTTCTTTGCCCTTCCCCGACCTTCTTTGCCTTCTCCGACCTTCTTTGCCCTTCCCCGACCTTCTTTGCCCTTCTCCGACCTTCTTTGCCCTTCTCCGACCTTCTTTGTCCTTCTCCGACCTTCTTTGTCCTTCTCCGACCTTCTTTGCCCTTCTCCGACCTTCTTTGCTCCTCTCCGACCTTCTTCGCCCTTCTCCGACCTTCTTCGCCCTTCTCCGACCTTCTTCGTCCTTCTCCGACCTTCTTTGCCCTTCTCCGACCTTCTTTGCCTTCTCCGACCTTCTTTGCCTTCTCCGACCTTCTTTGCCCTTCTCCGACCTTCTTTGCCCTTCTCCGACCTTCTTTGCCCTTCTCCGACCTTCTTTGCCCTTCTCCGACCTTCTTTGCCCTTCCCTGACCTTCTTTGCCCTTCTCCGACCTTCTTTGCCCTTCCCTGACCTTCTTTGCCCTTCCCCGACCTTCTTTGCCCTTCTCCGACCTTCTTTGCCCTTCCCCGACCTTCTTTGCCCTTCTCCGACCTTCTTTGCCCTTCTCCGACCTTCTTTGCCCTTCCCCGACCTTCTTTGCCCTTCTTCCACCCTTCTTTGCCCTTCTCCGACCTTCTTTGCCCTTCCCTGACCTTCTTTGCCCTTCTCCGACCTTCTTTGCCCTTCTCCGACCTTCTTTGCCCTTCCCCGACCTTCTTTGCCCTTCTCTGACCTTCTTTGCCCTTCTCCGACCTTCTTTGCCCTTCTCCGACCTTCTTTGCCCTTCCCCGACCTTCTTTGCCCTTCTCTGACCTTCTTTACCCTTCTCCGACCTTCTTTGCCCTCTCCGTCCTTCTTTGCCCTTCTCCGACATTCTTTGCCCTTCTCCGACATTCTTTGCCCTTCTCCCATCTTCTTAGTCCTTCTCCAACCTTCTTCGCCCTTCCCCGACCTTCTTCGCCCTTCTCCGACCTTCTTTGCCCTTCTCCGACCTTCTTTGCCCTTCTCCGGACTCTTTGCCCTTCTCCGACCTTCTTTGCCCTTCTCCGGACTCTTTACACTTCTCCGACTTTCTTTGCCCTTCTCCGACCTTCTTTGCCCTTCTCCGACCTTCTTTGTCCTTCTCCGACCTTCTTTACCCTTCTCCGACCTTCTTTGCCCTTCTCCGACCTTCTTTGCCCTTTTCCGACCTTCTTTGCCCTTTTCCGACCTTCTTTGCCCTTTTCCGACCTTCTTTGCCCTTCTCCGACCTTCTTTGCCCTTCTCCGGACTCTTTGCCCTTCTCCGACCTTCTTTGCCCTTCTCCGGACTCTTTGCACTTCTCCGACTTTCTTTGCCCTTCTCCGACCTTCTTTGCCCTTCTCCGACCTTCTTTGTCCTTCTCCGACCTTCTTTACCCTTCTCCGACCTTCTTTGCCCTTCTCCGACCTTCTTTGCCCTTTTCCGACCTTCTTTGCCCTTTTCCGACCTTCTTTGCCCTTTTCCGACCTTCTTTGCCCTTCTCCGACCTTCTTTGCCCTTCTCCGACCTTCTTTGTCCTTCTCCGACCTTCTTTGCCCTTCTCCGACCTTCTTTGCCCTTCTCCGACCTTCTTTGCCCTTCTCCGAACTTCTTTGCCCTTCTCCGACCTTCTTTGCCCTTCTCCGACCTTCCTTGCCCTTCTCCGACCTTCTTTGCCCTTCCCCGACCTTCTTTGCCCTTCTCCGACCTTCTTTGCCCTTCTCCGACCTTCTTTGCCCTTCTCCGACCTTCTTTGCCCTTCTCCGACCTTCTTCGCCCTTCTCCGACCTTCTTCGGCCTTCTCCGACCTTCTTTGCCTTCTCCGACCTTCTTCGCCCTTCTCCGACCTTCTTCGCCTTTCTCCGACCTTCTTCGCCCTTCTCCGACCTTCTTTGCCCTTCTCCGAACTTCTTTGCCCTTCTCCGACCTTCTCTGCCCTTCTCCGACCTTCTTTGCCCTTCTCCGACCTTCTTTGCCCTTCTCCAGACTCTTTGCCCTTCTCCGAACTTCTTTGCCCTTCTCCGACCTTCTTTGCCCTTCTCCGACCTTCTTTGCCCTTCCCCGAACTTTTTTGCCCTTCTCCGACCTTCTTTGCCCTTCCCCGACCTTCTTTGCCCTTCTCCGACCTTCTTTGCCCTTCTCCGACCTTCTTTGCATTCTCCGACCTTCTATGCCTTCTCCGTCCTTCTTTGCCCTTCTCCGTCCTTCTTTGCCCTTCTCCGACCTTCTTCGCCCTTCCCCGAACTTCCTCGCCCTCCTCCGACCTTCTTCGCCCTTCCCCGACCTACTTCGCCCTTCCCCGACCTTCTTTGCCCTTCCCCGACCTTCTTTGCCCTTCCCCGACCTTCTTTGCCTTCTCCGACCTTCTTTGCCTACTCCGACCTTCTTTGCCTTCTCCGACCTTCTTTGCCTTCTCCGACCTTCTTTGCCCTTCCCCGACCTTCTTTGCCTTCTCCGACCTTCTTTGCCTTCTCCGACCTTCTTTGCCTTCTCCGACCTTCTTTGCCCTTCTCCGACCTTCTTTGCACTTCTCCGACCTTCTTTGCCCTTCTCCGAACTTCTTTGCCCTTCCCCGACCTTCTTTGCCCTTTCCCGACCTTCTTTGCCCTTCTAGGACTTTCTTTGCCCTTCCCCGACCTTCTTTGCCCTTTCCCGACCTTCTTTGCCCTTTCCCGACCTTCTTTGCCCTTCTCCGACCTTCTTTGCCCTTCTCCGACCTTCTTTGCCCTTCTCCGACCTTCTTTGCCCTTCTCCGACCTTCTTTGCCCTTTCCCGACCTTCTTTGCCCTTTCCCGACCTTCTTTGCCCTTATCCAAACTTCTTTGCCCTTCTCCGACCTTCTTTGCCCTTCTCCGACCTTTTTTGCCCTTCTCCGACCTTCTTTGCCCTTCTCCGAACTTCTTCGCCCTTCTCCGACCTTCTTCGGCCTTCTCCGACCTTCTTTGCCTTCTCCGACCTTCTTCGTCCTCTCCGACCTTCTTTGCCCTTTCCCGACCTTCTTTGCCCTTTCCCGACCTTCTTTGCCCTTCTAGGACTTTCTTTGCCCTTCCCCGACCTTCTTTGCCCTTTCCCGACCTTCTTTGCCCTTTCCCGACCTTCTTTGCCCTTCTCCGACCTTCTTCGGCCTTCTCCGACCTTCTTTGCCCTTCTCCGACCTTCTTTGCCCTTCTCCGACCTTCTTTGCCCTTCTCCGACCTTCTTTGCCCTTCTCCGACCTTCTTTGCCCTTTCCCGACCTTCTTTGCCCTTTCCCGACCTTCTTTGCCCTTATCCAAACTTCTTTGCCCTTCTCCGACCTTCTTTGCCCTTCTCCGACCTTTTTTGCCCTTCTCCGACCTTCTTTGCCCTTCTCCGAACTTCTTCGCCCTTCTCCGACCTTCTTCGGCCTTCTCCGACCTTCTTTGCCTTCTCCGACCTTCTTCGTCCTCTCCGACCTTCTTCGCCCTTCTCCGAACTTCTTCGCCCTTCTCCGACCTTCTTCGCCCTTCTCCGACTTTCTTCGCCCTTCTCCGACCTTCTTCGCCCTTCTCCGACCTTCTTTGCCCTTCTCCGACCTTCTTCGTCCTTCTCCGACCTTCTTCGCCCTGCTACGACCTTCTTCGCCCTGCTACGACCTTCTTCGCCCTGCTACGACCTTCTTCGCCCTGCTACGACCTTCTTTGTCCTTCTCCGACCTTCTTCGCCCTTCTCCGACCTTCTTTGCCCTTCCCCGACCTTCTTTGCCCTTCCCCGACCTTCTTTGCCCTTCCCCGACCTTCTTTGCCCTTCCCCGACCTTCTTTGCCCTTCCCCGACCTTCTTTGCCCTTCCCCGACCTTCTTTGCCCTTCCCCGACCTTCTTTGCCCTTCCCCGACCTTCTTTGCCCTTCCCCGACCTTCTTTACCCTTCCCCGACCTTCTTTGCCCTTCTCCGACCTTCTTCGCCCTTCTCCGACCTTCTTTGCCCTTCCCCGACCTTCTTTGCCCTTCCCCGACCTTCTTTGCCCTTCCCCGACCTTCTTTGCCCTTCCCCGACCTTCTTTGCCCTTCCCCGAACTTCTTTACCCTTCTCCGACCTTCTTTGCCCTTCTCCGACCTTCTTTGCCCTTCTCCGACCTTCTTTGCCCTTCCCCGACCTTCTTTGCCCTTCCCCGAACTTCTTTACCCTTCTCCGACCTTCTTTGCCCGTCTCCGACCTTCTTTGCCCTTCTCCGACCTTCTTTGCCCTTCTCCGACCTTCTTTGCCCTTTCCCGACCTTCTTTGCCCTTTCCCGACCTTCTTTGCACTTTCCCGACCTTCTTTGCCCTTCTCCGACCTTCTTTGCCCTTTTCCGACCTTCCTTGCCCTTTCCCGACCTTCTTTGCCCTTTCCCGACCTTCTTTGCCCTTTCCCGACCTTCTTTGCCCTTCTCCGACCTTCTTTGCCCTTCTCCGACCTACTTTGCCCTTTCCCGACCTTCTTTGCCCTTCTCCGACCTTCCTTGCCCTTTCCCGACCTTCTTTGCCCTTTCCCGACCTTCTTTGCCCTTCTCCGACCTTCTTTGCCCTTCTCCGACCTTCTTTGCCCTTCTCCGACCTACTTTGCCCTTTCCCGACCTTCTTTGCCCTTTTCCGAGCTTCCTTGCCCTTTCCCGACCTTCTTTACCCTTTCCCGACCTTCTTTGCCCTTTCCCGACCTTCTTTGCCCTTCTCCGACCTTCTTTGCCCTTCTCCGACCTTCTTTGCCCTTCTCCGACCTACTTTGCCCTTTCCCGACCTTCTTTGCCCTTTTCCGACCTTCTTTGCCCGTTTCCGACCTTCCTTGCCCTTTCCCGAACTTCTTTGCCCTTTCCCGACCTTCTTTGCCCTTTCCCGACCTTCTTTGCCCTTCTCCGACCTTCTTTGCCCTTCCCCGACCTTCTTTGACCTTCTCCGACCTTCTTTGCCCTTTTCCGACCTTCTTTGCCCTTCTCCGATCTAATTTGCCCTTCTCCGACCTTCTTTGCCCTTCTCCGACCTTCTTTGCCCTTCTCGGACCTTCTTTGCCCTTCTCCGACCTTCTTTGCCCTTCTCCGACCTTCTTTGCCCTTCCCCGACCTTCTTTGCCCTTCTCCGACCTTCTTTGCCCTTCTCCGACCTTCTTTGCCCTTCTCCGACCTTCTTTGCCCTTCCCCGACCTTCTTTGCCCTTCCCCGACCTTCTTTGCCCTTCTCCGACCTTCCTTGCCCTTCCGCGACCTTCTTTGCCCTTCCCCGACCTTCTTTGCCCTTCTCCGACCTTCTTTGCCCTTCTCCGACCTTCCTTGCCCTTCTCCGACCTTCCTTGCCCTTGTCCGACCTTCCTTGCCCTTGTCCGACCTTCCTTGCCCTTGTCCGACCTTCTTTGTCCTTCTCCGACCTTCTTTGTCCTTCTCCGACCTTCTTTGTCCTTCTCCGACCTTCTTTGTACTTCTCCGAACTTCTTTGCCCTTCTCCGAACTACTTTGCCCTTCTCCGACCTTCTTTGCCCTTCTCCGACCTTCTTTGCCCTTCTCCGACCTTCTTTGCCCTTCTCCGAACTTCTTTGCCCTTCACCGACCTTCTATGCCCGTTCTCCGACCTTCTTTGCCCTCGTCCGACCTTCTTTGCCTTCTCCGACCTTCTTTGCCTTATCCGACCTTCTTTACCCTTCTCCGACCTTCTTTGCCCTTCTCCGACCTTCTTTGCCTTCTCCGACCTTCTTTGCACTTCTCCGACCTTCTTTGCCATTCTCCGACTTCTTTGCCCTTCTCCGACCTTCTTTGTCCTTCTCCGTCCTTCTTTGTACTTCTCCGACCTTCTTTGTCCTTCTCCGACCTTCTTTGTCCTTCTCCGACCTTCTTTGTCCTTCTCCGACCTTCTTTGTCCTTCTCCGACCTTCTTTGTCCTTCTCCGACCATCTTTGTCCTTCTCCGACCATCTTTATCCTTCTCCGACCTTCTTTGTCCTTCTCCGACCTTCTTTGCCTTTCTCCGACCTTCTATGCCCATTCTCCGACCTTCTTTGCCTTCTCCGACCTTCTTCGCCTCCTCCGACCTTCTTCGCCTCCTCCGACCTTCTTCGCCTCCTCCGACCTTCTTCGCCTCCTCCGACCTTCTTCGACCTCCTCCGACCTTCTTCGCCCTCCTCCGACCTTCTTTGCCTTTCTCCGACCTTCTTCGCTCTTCTCCGACCTTCTTTGCCTTTCTTCGACCTTCTTTGCCCTTCTCCGACCTTCTTTGTCCTTCTCCGACCTTCTTTGCCCTTCTCCGACATTCTTTGTCCTTCTCCGACCTTCTTTGCCCTTCCCCGACCTTCTTTGCCCTTCTCCGACCTTCTTTGTCATTCTCCGAAATTCTTTGCCCTTCTCCGACATTCTTTGCACTTCCCCGACCTTCTTTGCCCTTCCCCGACCTTCTTTGCCCTTGCCCGACCTTCTTTGCACTTCTCCGACCTTCTTTGTCCTTCTCCGACCTTCTTTGTCCTTCTCCGTCCTTCTTTGTCTTTAACCGACCTTCTCTGCCCTTCTCCGACCTTCTCTGCCCTTCTCCGACATTCTCTGCCCTTCTCCGACCTTCTTTGCCCTTCTCCGACCTTCTTTGCCCTTCTCCGACCTTCTTTGCCCTTCTCCGACCTTCTTTGTCCTTCTCCGACCTTCTTTGTCCTTCTCCGACCTTCTTTGTCCTTCTCCGAACTTCTTTGTCCTTCTCCGACCATCTTTGTCCTTCTCCGACCATCTTTATCCTTCTCCGACCTTCTTTGTCCTTCTCCGACCTTCTTTGCCTTTCTCCGACCTTCTATGCCCATTCTCCGACCTTCTTTGCCTTCTCCGACCTTCTTCGCCTCCTCCGACCTTCTTCGCCTCCTCCGACGTTCTTCGCCTCCTCCGACCTTCTTCGCCCTCCTCCGACCTTCTTTGCCTTTCTCCGACCTTCTTCGCTCTTCTCCGACCTTCTTTGCCTTTCTTCGACCTTCTTTGCCCTTCTCCGACCTTCTTTGCCCTTCCCTGACCTTCTTTGCCCTTCTCCGACCTTCTTTGCCCTTCTCCGACCTTCTTTGCCCTTCCCCGACCTTCTTTGCCCTTCTCCGACCTTCTTTGTCATTCTCCGAAATTCTTTGCCCTTCTCCGACATTCTTTGCACTTCCCCGACCTTCTTTGCCCTTCCCCGACCTTCTTTGCCCTTCCCCGACCTTCTTTGCACTTCTCCGACCTTCTTTGTCCTTCTCCGACCTTCTTTGTCCTTCTCCGTCCTTCTTTGTCTTTAACCGACCTTCTTTGCCCTTCTCCTACCTTCTCTGCCCTTCTCCGACCTTCTCTGCCCTTCTCCGACATTCTCTGCCCTTCTCCGACCTTCTTTGCCCTTCTCCGACCTTCTTTGCCCTTCTCCGACCTTCTTTGCCCTTCTCCGACATTCTCTGCCCTTCTCCGACCTTCTTTGCCCTTCTCCGAACTTCTTTGCCCTGCTCCGACCTTCTCTGCCCTTCTCCGACCTTCTTTGCCCATCCCCGACCTTCTTTGCCCTTCCCCGACCTTCTTTGCCCTTCCCCGAACTTCTTTGCCTTTCCCCGACCTTCTCTGCCCCTCTCCGACCTTCTTTGCCCCTCTCCGACCTTCTTTGCCCCTCTCCGACCTTCTTTGCCCCTCTCCGACCTTCTTTGCCCCTCTCCGACCTTCTTTGCCCCTCTCCGACCTTCTTTGCCCCTCTCCGACCTTCTTTGCCCCCTCCGACCTTCTTTGCCCTTCTCCGACCTTCTTTGCCCCTCTCCGACCTTCTTTGCCCCTCTCCGACCTTCTTTGCCCCTCTCCGACCTTCTTTGCCCTTCTCCGACCTTCTTTGCCCCTCTCCGACCTTCTTTGCCCTTCTCCGACCTTCTTTGCCCTCCTCCGAACTTCTTTGCCCTTTTCCGACCT
Source organism: Clamator glandarius (assembly GCA_033459285.1). Taxonomy (NCBI): domain Eukaryota; kingdom Metazoa; phylum Chordata; class Aves; order Cuculiformes; family Cuculidae; genus Clamator; species Clamator glandarius. The sequence goes on along the minus strand of JAUNZM010000860.1, from coordinate 92,280 downwards.
TGTTTGCCCTTCTCCGACCTTCTTTGCCTTTCTCCGACCTTCTTTGCCCTTCTCCGACCTATTTTGTCCTTCTTTGACTTTCTTTGCCCTTCTCCGACCTTCTTTGCCCTTCTCCGACCTTCTTTGCCCTTCTCCGACCTTCTTTGCCCTTCTCCGACCTTCTTTGCCCTTCTCCGACCTTCTTTGCCCTTCCCCGACCTTCTTTGCCCTTCTCCGACCGTCTTTGCCCTGCTCTGACCTTCCTTGCCCTGCTCCGACCTTCCTTGCCCTGCTCCGACCTTCCTTGCCCTGCTCCGACCTTCCTTGCCCTTCTCCGAAATTCTTTTTCCTTCTCCGACCTTCTTTGCCCTTCTCCGACCTTCTCTGACCTTCTCCGACCTTCTTTGCCCTTTCCCGACCTTCTTTGCCCTTCTCCGAACTTCTTTGCCCCTCTCCGACCTTCTTTGCCCCTCTCCGATCTTCTTTGCCCCTCTCCGACCTTCTTTGCCCCTCTCCGACCTTCTTTGTCCTCCTCCGAACTTCTTTGCCCTCCTCCGAACTTCTTTGCCCTTCTCCGACCTTCTTTGCCCTTCTCCGACCTTCTTTGCCCTTCTCCGACCTTCTTTGCCCTTCTCCTACCATCTTTGCCCTTCTCCGACCTTCTTTGCCTTCTCCGACCTTCTTTGCCCTTCTCCGAACTTCTTTGCCCTTCTCCGACCTTCTTTGCCCTTCTCCGACCTTCTTTGCCCTTCTCCGACCTTCTTTGTCCTTCTCCGACTTTCTTTGCCCTTCTCCGACCTTCTTTGCCCTTCTCCGACCTTCTTTGCCCTTCTCCGACCTTCTTTGCCCATCCCCGACCTTCTTTGCCCTTCTCCGACCTTCTTTTTCCTTCTCCGACCTTCTTTGCCCTTCTCCGACCTTCTTTGCCTTCTCCGACCTTCTCTGACCTTCTCCGAACTTCTTTGCCCTTCTCCGACTTTCTTTGCCCTGCTCCGAACTTCTTTGCCCTTCTCAGACCTTCTTTGTCCTTCTCCGACCTTCTTTGCCCTTCTCCGACCTTCTTTGCCCTTCTCCGACCTTCTTTACCCTTCTCCGACCTTCTTTGCCCTTCTCCGACCTTCTTTGCCCCTCTCCGACCTTCTTTGCCCCTCTCCGACCTTCTTTACCCTTCTCCGACCTTCTTTGCCCTTCTCCGACCTTCTTTGCCCCTCTCCGACCTTCTTTGCCCCTCTCCGACCTTCTTTGCCCTTCCCCGACCTTCTTTGCTCCTCTCCGACCTTCTTTGCCCCTCTCAGACCTTCTTTGTCCTTCTCCGAACTTCTTTGCCCTTCTCCGAACTTCTTTGCCCTTCTCCGAACTTCTTTGCCCTTCTCCGACCTTCTTTGCCCTTCCCTGACCTTCTTTGCCCTTCCCTGACCTTCTCTGCTCTTCTCCGACCTTCTCTGCCCTTCTCCGACCTTCTCTGCCCTTCTCCGACCTTCTCTGCACTTCTCCGAACTTCTCTGCCCTACTCCGACCTTCTATGCCCTTCTCTGACCTTCTTTGCCTTTCTCCGACCTTCTTTGTCCTTCTCCGACCTTCTTTGCCCTTCTCCGACCTTCTTTGCCCTTCTCCGACCTTCTTTGCCCTTCTCCGACCTTCTTTGCCCTTCTCCGACCTTCTTTGCCCTTCTCCGACCTTCTTTGCCCTTCTCCGACCTTCTTTGCCCTTCCCCGACCTTCTTTGCCCTTCCCCGACTTTCCTTGCCCTTCTCCGACCTTCTTTGCCCTTCTCCGACCTTCTTTGCCCTTCTCCGACCTTCTTTGCCCTTCTCCGACCTTCTTTGCCCTTCTCCGACCTTCTTTGTCCTTCTCCGACTTTCTTTGCCCTTCTCCGACCTTCTTTGCCCTTCTCCGACCTTCTTTGCCCTTCTCCGACCTTCTTTGCCCTTCCCCGACCTTCCTTGCCCTGCTCCGAACTTCCTTGCCCTGCTCCGACCTTCCTTGCCCTGCTCTGACCTTCCTTGCCCTTCTCCGACCTTCTTTTTCCTTCTCCGACCTTCTTTGCCCTTCTCCGACCTTCTTTGCCTTCTCCGACCTTCTTTGCCATCCTCCGACTTTCTTTGCCCTGCTCCGACCTTCTCTGACCTTCTCCGACCTTCTTTGCCCTTCTCCGACTTTCTTTGCCCTGCTCCGAACTTCTCTGCCCTTCTCCGACCTTCTTTGCCCTTCTCCGACCTTCTTTGCCCTTCTCCGACCTTCTTTGCCTTTCTCCGACCTTCTTTGCCCTTCTCCGACCTTCTTTGCCGTCCTCCGTCCTTCTTTGCCCTCCTCCGACCTTCTTTGCCCTTCCCCGACCTTCTTTGCCCTTCTCCGACCTTCTTTGCCCTTCTCCGACATTCTTTGCCCTTCTCCGAACTTCTTTGCCCTTCTCCGACCTTCTTTGCCCTCCTCCGACCTTCTTTGCCCTCCTCCGAACTTCTTTGCCCTTCTCCGATCTTCTTTGCCCTTCTCCGAACTTCTTTGCCCTTCTCCGAACTTCTTTGCCCTTCTCCGAACTTCTTTGCCCTCCTCCGACCTTCTTTGCCCTTCTCCGACCTTCTTTGCCCTTCCCCGACCTTCTTTGCCCTTCTCCGACCTTCTTTGCCCTTCTCCGACCTTCTTTGCCCTCCTCCGACCTTCTTTGCCCTTCTCCGACCTTCTTTGCCCTTCTCCGACCTTCTTTGCCCCTCTCCGACCTTCTTTGCCCTTTTCCTAACTTCTTTGCCCCTCTCCCAACTTCTTTGCCCTTCTCCGAACTTCTTTGCCCTTCTCCGAACTTCTTTGCCCTCCTCCGACCTTCTTTGCCCTTCTCCGACCTTCTTTGCCCTCCTCCGACCTTCTTTGCCCTTCTCCGACCTTCTTTGCCCTCCTCCGACCTTCTTTGCCCCTCTCCGACCTTCTTTGCTCCTCTCCGACCTTCTTTGCCCCTCTCAGACCTTCTTTGCCCTTCTCCGACCTTCTTTGCCCTTCTCCGACCTTCTTTGCCCTTCTCCGACCTTCTTTGCCCTTCTCCGACCTTCTTTGCCCTTCTCCGACCTTCTTTGCCCTTCTCCGACCTTCTTTGCCCTTCTCCGACCTTCTTTGCCCTTCTCCGACCTTCTTTGCCCTTCTCCGACCTTCTTTGCCCCTCTCCGACCTTCTTTGCCCTTCTCCGACCTTCTTTGCCCCTCTCCGACCTTCTTTGCCCCTCTCCGACCTTCTTTGCTCCTCCCCGACCTTCTTTGCCCCTCTCAGACCTTCTTTGTCCTTCTCCGACCTTCTTTGCCATTCTCCGACCTTTCTTACCCTTCTCCGACCTTCTTTCCCTTCTCCGACCTTCTTTGCCCTTCTCCGACCTTCTTTGCCCTTCCCTGACCTTCTTTGCCCTTCCCTGACTTTCTCTGCCCTTCTCCGACCTTCTCTGCCCTTCTCCGACCTTCTCTGCCCTTCTCCGACCTTTACTGCCCTACTCCGACCTTCTATGCCCTTCTCTGACCTTCTTTGCCCTTCTCCGACCTTCTTTGCCTTTCTCCGACCTTCTTTGTCCTTCTCCGACCTTCTTTGACCTTCTCCGACCTTCTTTTTCCTTCTCCGACCTTCTTTGCCCTTCTCCGACCTTCTTTGCCTTCTCCGTCTTTCTCTGCCCTTCTCCGACCTTCTTGGCCTTCTCCGACTTTCTTTGCCCTGCTCCGAACTTCTTTGCCCTGCTCCGACCTTCTTTGCCCTTCTCCAAACTTCTTTGCCCTGCTCCGACCTTCTTTGCCCTTCTCCGTCCTTCTTTGCCCCTCTCCGACCTTCTTTGCCCCTCTCCGACCTTCTTTGCCCCTCTCCGACCTTCTTTGTCCCTCTCCGACCTTCTTTGCCCCTCTCCGAACTTCTTTGCCCTTCTCCGACCTTCTTTGCCCTTCTCCGACCTTCTTTGCCCTTCTCCGACCTTCTTTGCCCTTCTCCGACCTTCTTTGCCCTTCTCCGACCTTCTTTGCCTTTCTCCGACCTTCTTTGCCCTTCCCTGACCTTCTTTGCCTTTCCCTGACCTTCTCTGCCCTTCTCCGACCTTCTCTGCCCTTCTCCGACCTTCTCTGCCCTTCTCCGACCTTCTTTGCCCTTCTCCGACCTTCTATGCCCTTCTCTGACATTTTTTGCCCTTCTCCGACCTTCTTTGCCCTTCTCCGACCTTCTTTGCCTTTCTCCGACCTTCTTTGCCCTTCCCTGACCTTCTTTGCCTTTCCCTGACCTTCTCTGCCCTTCTCCGACCTTCTCTGCCCTTCTCCGACCTTCTCTGCCCTTCTCCGACCTTCTTTGCCCTTCTCCGACCTTCTATGCCCTTCTCTGACCTTTTTTGCCCTTCTCCGACCTTCTTTGCCCTTCTCCGACCTTCTTTGCCCTTCTCCGACCTTCTTTGCCCTTCTCTGACCTTCTTTGCCCCTCTCCGACCTTCTTTGTCCCTCTCCGACCTTCTTTGCCCCTCTCCGACCTTCTTTGCCCCTCTCCGACCTTCTTTGCCCCTCTCCGTCCTTCTTTGTCCTTCTCTGACCTTCTTTGCCCTTCTCCGACCTTCTTTGCCCTTCCCCGACCTTCTCTGCCCTTCTCCGACCTTCCTTACCCTTCTCCGACCTTCCTTGCCCTTCTCCGAACTTGCTTGCCCTTCTCCGACCTTCCTTGCCCTTCTCCGAACTTCCTTACCCTTCTCCGACCTTCCTTGCCCTTCTCCGAACTTGCTTGCACTTCTCCGACCTTCTTTGCCCTTCTCGACCTTCCTTGCCCTTCTCCGAACTTGCTTGCCCTTCTCCGACCTTGCTTGCCCTTCTCCGACCTTGCTTGCCCTTCTCCGAACTTGCTTGCCCTTCTCCGAACTTGCTTGCCCTTCTCCTAACTTGCTTGCCCTTCTCCGAACTTGCTTGCCCTTCTCCGACCTTGCTTGCCCTTCTCCGACCTTGCTTGCCCTTCTCCGACCTTCTTTGCCCTTCGCCGACCTTCTTTGCCCTTCTCGGACCTTTTTTCCCATTTTCCGACCTCCCTTGCCCTTTTCCGACCTTCTTTGCCCTTCTCTGACCTTCTTTGCCCTTCTCTGACCTTCTTTGCCCTTCTCTGACCTTCTTTGCCCTTCTCTGACCTTCTTTGCCCTTCTCTGACCTTCTTTGCCCTTCTCCGAACTTCCTCGCCCTTCTCCGACCTTCCTCGCCCTTCTCCGACCTTCCTCGCCCTTCTCCGACCTTCCTCGCCCTTCTCCGACCTTCCTCGCCCTTCTCCGACCTTCCTCGCCCTTCTCCGACTTTCCTCGCATTTCTCCGACCTTCCTCGCATTTCTCCGACCTTCCTCGCCCTTCTCCGACCTTCCTCGCCCTCCTCCGACCTTCCTCGCCCTCCTCCGACCTTCCTCGCCCTCCTCCGACCTTCCTCGCCCTCCTCCGACCTTCTTTGCCCCTCTCCGACCTTCTTTGCCCATCTCCGACCTTCTTTGCCATTCTCCGACCTTCCTCGCCCTTCTCCGACCTTCCTCGCCCTTCTCCGACCTTCCTCGCCCTTCTCCGACCTTCCTCGCCCTTCTCCGACCTTCCTCGCCCTTCTCCGAACTTCTTTGCCCTTCTCCGACCTTCTCTGCCCTTCTCCGACCTTCTCTGCCCTTCTCCGACCTTCTCTGCCCTTCTCCGACCTTCTCTGCCCTTATCCGACCTTCTCTGCCCTTCTCCGACCTTCTTTGCCCTTCTCCGACCTTCTTTGCCCTTCTCCGACCTTCTCTGCCATTCTCCGACCTTCTCTGCCCTTCTCCGACCTTCTCTGCTCTTCTCCGAACTTATTTGCCCTTCTCCGACCTTCTTTGCCCTTCTCCGACCTTCTTTGCCCTTCTCCGACCTTCTTTGCCCTTCTCCGACCTTCTTTGCCCTTCTCCGACCTTCTCTGCCCTTCTCCGACCTTCTTCGCCCTTCTCCGACCTTCTTCGCCCTTCTCCGACCTTCTCCGCCCTTCTCCGACCTTCTCCGCCCTTCTCCGAACTTCTCCGCCCTTCTCCGACCTTCTTCGCCCTTCTCCGACCTTCCTCGCCCTTCTCCGACCTTCCTCGCCGTTCTCCGACCTTCCTCGCCGTTCTCCGACCTTCCTCGCCCTTCTCCGACTTTCCTCGCCCTTCTCCGACCTTCCTCGCCCTTCTCCGACCTTCCTCGCCCTTCTCCGACCTTCCTCGCCCTTCTCCGACCTTCCTCGCCCTTCTCCGACCTTCCTCGCCCTTCTCCGACCTTCCTCGCCCTTCTCCGACCTTCCTCGCCCTCCTCCGACCTTCCTCGCCCTCCTCCGACCTTCCTCGCCCTCCTCCGACCTTCCTCGCCCTCCTCCGACCTTCTTTGCCCCTCTCCGACCTTCTTTGCCCCTCTCCGAACTTCTTTGCCCCTCTCCGACCTTCTTTGCCCATCTCCGACCTTCTTTGCCCTTCTCCGACCTTCTCTGCCCTTCTCCGACCTTCTCTGCCCTTCTCCGACCTTCTCTGCCCTTCTCCGACCTTCTCTGCCCTTCTCCGACCTTCTCTGCCCTTCTCCGAACTTCTCTGCCCTTCTCCGACCTTCTCTGCCCTTCTCCGACCTTCTCTGCCCTTCTCCGACCTTCTTTGCCCTTCTCCGACCTTCCTCGCCCTTCTCCGACCTTCCTCGCCCTTCTCCGACCTTCCTCGCTCTTCTCCGACCTTCCTCGCCCTTCTCCGACCTTCTTTGCCCTTCACCGACCTTCTTGGCCTTCTCCGACCTTCTCTGCCCTTCTCCGACCTTCTCTGCCCTTCTCCGACCTTCTCTGCCCTTCTCCGACCTTCTTTGCCCTTCTCCGACCTTCTTTGCCCTTCTCCGACCTTCTTTGCCCTTCTCCGACCTTCTCTGCCATTCTCCGACCTTCTCTGCTCTTCTCCGAACTTATTTGCCCTTCTCCGACCTTCTTTGCCCTTCTCCGACCTTCTTTGCCCTTCTCCGACCTTCTTTGCCCTTCTCCGACCTTCTTTGCCCTTCTCCGACCTTCTTTGTCCTTCTCCGACCTTCTCTGCCCTTCTCCGACCTTCTTTGCCCTTCTCCGACCTTCTTTGCCCTTCTCCGACCTTCTTCGCCCTTCTCCGACCTTCTCCGCCCTTCTCCGACCTTCTTTGCCCTTCTCCGACCTTCTCCGCCCTTCTCCGAACTTCTCCGCCCTTCTCCGACCTTCTTTGCCCTTCTCCGACCTTCCTCGCCGTTCTCCGACCTTCCTCGCCCTTCTCCGACCTTCCTCGCCCTTCTCCGACCTTCCTCGCCCTTCTCCGACCTTCCTCGCCCTTCTCCGACCTTCCTCGCCCTTCTCCGACCTTCCTCGCCCTTCTCCGACCTTCCTCGCCCTTCTCCGAACTTCTTTGCCCTTCCCCGACCTTCTTTGCCCTTCTCCGACCTTCTTTGCCCTTCTCCGACCTTCTTTGCCCTTCTCCGACCTTCTTTGTCCTTCTCCGACCTTCTCTGCCCTTCTCCGACCTTCTTTGCCCTTCTCCGACCTTCTTTGTCCTTCTCCGACCTTCTCTGCCCTTCTCTGACCTTCTTTGCCCTTCTCCGACCTTCTTTGCCCTTCTCCGACCTTCTTTGTCCTTCTCCGACCTTCTCTGCCCTTCTCCGACCTTCCTCGCCCTTCTCCGACCTTCCTCGCCCTTCTCCGACCTTCCTCGCCCTTCTCCGACCTTCTCCGCCCTTCTCCGACCTTCTTTGCCCTTCACCGACCTTCTTGGCCTTCTCCGACCTTCTCTGCCCTTCTCCGACCTTCTTTGCCATTCTCCGACCTTCTTTGCCCTTCTCTGACCTTCTTTGCCCTTCTCCGACCTTCTCCCCCCTTCTCCGACCTTCTCCGCCCTTCTCTGAACTTCTTTGCCCTTCTCCGACCTTCTTTGCCCTTCTCTGAACTTCTCTGCCCTTCTCCGTCTTTCTCTGACCTTCTCCGACCTTCTCCGACCTTCTCCGACCTTCTCCGACCTTCTCCGACCTTCTCTGCCCTTCTCCGACCTTCTCTGCCCTTCTCTGACATTCTCCGACCTTCTCCAAACTTCTCCGACCTTCTTTGCCCTTCTCCGACCTTCTTTGCCCTTCTCCGACCTTCTTTGCCCTTCTCCGACCTTCTTTGTCCTTCTCCGACCTTCTCTGCCCTTCTCCGACCTTCTTTGCCCTTCTCCGACCTTCTTTGCCCTTCTCCGACCTTCTTCGCCCTTCTCCGACCTTCTCCGCCCTTCTCCGACCTTCTTTGCCCTTCTCCGACCTTCTCCGCCCTTCTCCGAACTTCTCCGCCCTTCTCCGACCTTCTTTGCCCTTCTCCGACCTTCCTCGCCCTTCTCCGACCTTCCTCGCCCTTCTCCGACCTTCCTCGCCCTTCTCCGACCTTCCTCGCCCTTCTCCGACCTTCCTCGCCCTTCTCCGACCTTCTTTGCCCTTCTCCGACCTTCTTTGCCCTTCTCCGACCTTCTTTGCCCTTCTCCGACCTTCTTTGTCCTTCTCCGACCTTCTCTGCCCTTCTCCGACCTTCTTTGCCCTTCTCCGACCTTCTTTGTCCTTCTCCGACCTTCTCTGCCCTTCTCTGACCTTCTTTGCCCTTCTCCGACCTTCTTTGCCCTTCTCCGACCTTCTTTGTCCTTCTCCGACCTTCTCTGCCCTTCTCTGACCTTCCTCGCCCTTCTCCGACCTTCCTCGCCCTTCTCCGACCTTCCTCGCCCTTCTCCGACCTTCTCCGCCCTTCTCCGACCTTCTTTGCCCTTCACCGACCTTCTTGGCCTTCTCCGACCTTCTCTGCCCTTCTCCGACCTTCTTTGCCATTCTCCGACCTTCTTTGCCCTTCTCTGACCTTCTTTGCCCTTCTCCGACCTTCTCCCCCCTTCTCCGACCTTCTCCGCCCTTCTCTGAACTTCTTTGCCCTTCTCCGACCTTCTTTGCCCTTCTCTGAACTTCTCTGCCCTTCTCCGTCTTTCTCTGACCTTCTCCGACCTTCTTTGCCTTTCTCCGACCTTCTCCGACCTTCTCCGCCATTCTCCGACCTTCTCTGCCCTTCTCCAAACTTCTCTGCCCTTCTCTGACATTCTCCGACCTTCTCCAAACTTCTCCGACCTTCTTTGCCCTTCTTTGCCCTTCTCCGACCTTCTTTGCCCTTCTCCGACCTTCTTTGCCCTTCTCTGACATTCTCCGACCTTCTCCAACTATCTCCGACCTTCTTTGCCCTTCTTTGCCCTTATCCGAAATTCTCCAACCTTCTTTGCCCTTCTATGACCTTATTTGCCCTTCTATGACCTTCATTGCTCTTCTGTGACCTTATTTACCCTTCTCCGACCTTCTCCGACCTTCTTTGCCCTTTTTCGCCCTTCCTTGCCCTTCTCCGACCTTCTTTGCAATTCTCCGACCTTCTCTGACCTCCCACGACCTTCCCCGGCCTTCTTTGACCTTATCTGATCTTTTTTGACCTTCTTTGACATTCTCCGATCTAACCCTAACCCCTAACCCTAACCATAACCCTAACCCCTAACACTAATCTCTAACCCCTAACCATAATCCTAACCCCAGCCCCTAACCATAACTCTTACCATAACCCCTAACACTACCCCAACCTCTTACCCCTAACCCTAACCCCTAACCCCTAATCTTAACGCTAACAGCTAACCACTAACCCTATCCCCTAACCGTAACCCCTAACACCTTACCACTAACCATAACCCTAACCCTAAGCACTAACCCTAACCCCTCCCCCTAACCCCTAGCACTAACCCTAACCCCAACTTCTAACACTAACCCAAACCCTAACCCTAACCTCTGACCATCTCCAACCTTCTCCGATCTTCTTTGACCTTCTTTGACATTCTCCAATCTAACCCTAACCCCTAACCCTTAACCCCTAACCCTAGCCCCTAACCCCAATCCCGAACCCCTAACCCTAACCCCTAACCGTAACCCCTAACACCTAACCCTAACACTAACCCCTACCCCTAACCACTAACCCTAACCCCTCACCCCAACCCCTAACACTAACCCAAACCCTAACCCTAACCTTTGACCTTCTTTGATCGCCTCTGTCCTTCTGCGAGCTCCTTCGACCTTCTCTGAACTTCTTTGAACTCCTCCATCCTTATGCGACCTCCTTTGACCTTCTTAGACCTTCTTTGACCTCTTCCATCCTTCTTCGAGCTCCTTCGAGCTCCTTTGACTTTCTTTGACCTTCTTTGACCGCCTCCGTCCTTCTGCAACTCCTTCGACTTTCTTTGACATTCTTTGACCTCCTCCGTCCTTCTGCAAGCTCCTTAGACCTTCTTTGACATTCTTTGACCTCCTCCGTCCTTCTGCGAGCTCCTTTGACCTCCTCCGTCCTTCTTTGACCTCCTCCGTCCTTCTGCGAGTTCCTTCATCTTTCTAGACCTGCTTTGACTTCCTCCGTCCTTCTTTGACCTCCTCCGACCTCCTCCGACCTTTTCCGAACTTCTCCGACCTTCACCCACATTCTCCCACCTTCTCCGACCTTCTTTGACCTTCTCCAGACTTCTTCGACCTTCTCCGGACTTCTTCGACCTTCTCCGGACTTCTTCAGCCTTCTCCGACCTTCTCCGGACTTCTCTGACCTTCTCCGACCTTCTCCAACATTCCACCACCTCCTCCGACCTCCTCTGACCTTCTTTGACTTTCTCCTATCTTCTTTGACCTTCTCCAATCTAACCCTAACCCTTAACCCCTAACCCTTAACCCCTAACCCGTAACCCTAACCCTTAACCCCTAAACCCTAACCCCTAACCCCTAACCCTTAACCCCTAACCCCTAACCCTAACCCCTAACTCTTAACCCCTAACTCTAGCCCCTAACCTTAACCCTAACCCCGAACCCTAACATCTAACCCTAACCCCTAAACTTAACCCTAACCCTAACACCTAAACCCAACCATAACCCTAACCCCTACACCTAACCCCAACCACTAAGCCTAACCCCTCACCCTAACCCCTCACACTAACCCTAACCCCAACCCCTAACACTAACCCAAACCCTAACCCTAACCTTTGACCTTCTTTGACGTTCTTTGATATCCTCCGTCATTCTGCAAGCTCCTTCGAACTTCTCTGACCTTCTTTGACCTCCTCCGACATTCTGCGAGTTGGTTCGTCTTTCTAGACCTTCTTTGACCTCCTCCGTCCTTCTGCGAGCTCCTTCGACCTTCTCTGACCTTCTTTGAACTCCTCCGTACTTCTGCGAGCTCCTTTGACCTTTTTTGACCTTCTTTGATCTCCTCTGTCTTTCTGAGAGCTCCTTTGACCCTCCTTGACCTTCTTTGACCTCTTTCGTCCATCTGCGAGCTCCTTTGACCTTCTTTGACATCCTCCGTCCTTCTGCGAGTTCCTTCGTCTTTCTAGACCTTCTTTGACCTCCTCTGTCCTTCTGCGAGCTCCTTCTACCTTCTCTGACCTTCTTTGACCTCCTCCATCCTTCAGCGATCTCATTCAAACTTTTTTGACCTTCTTTGACCTCTTCCGTCCTTCTGTGAGTTCCTTTTACCTTCTCTGACCTTCTTTGACCTCCTCCATCCTTCTGCAACGTCCTTTGACCTCCTTTGACCTTCTTTGACCTCCTCCATTCTTCTGCCAGCTCCTTTGACCTTCTCTGACCTTCTTTGACCAACTCTGTCCTTCTGCGAGCTCCTTAGACCTTCTCTGACCTTCTTTGACCTCCTCCGTCCTTCTGCAAGCTCCTTTGACATTCTTTGACCTCCTTTGACCTCCTCTGTCTTTCTGCGAGCTCCTTTGACCCTCCTTGACCTTCTTTGACCTCCTCCATCCTTCTGCGAGCTCCTTTAACTTTCTCTGACCTTCTTTGACCTCCTCCGTCCTTCTGCAGGTTCCTTCATCTTTCTAGACCTTCTATGACCTCCTCCGTCCTTCTGCGAGCTCCTTTGATCTTTTTTGACCTTCTTTGACCTCCTCTGTCCTTCTGCGAGCTCCTTTGACCTTCTTTGACCTCCTCCATTATTCTGCGAGCTCCTTCAACCTTCTTTGTCCTTCTTTGACCTCCTCCTTCCTTCTGCAAGCTCCTTTGACCCTCCTTGACCTTCTTTGACCTCCTCCGTCCTTCAGCGATCTCCTTCCACCTTTTTTGACCTTCTTTAACCTCCTCCGTCCTTCTACGAGCTCCTTCTACCTTCTCTGACCTTCTTTGACCTCCTCCGTCCTTCAGGGATCTCCTTCCACCTTTTTTGACCTTCTTTGACCTCCTCCGTCCTTCTGCGACCTCCTTTGACCTTCTTTGAACTTCTTTGACCTCCTCCATCCTTCTGCGAGCTCCTTTGACCTTCTTTGATGTTCTTTGACCTCTTCCATCCTTCTGCGAGCTCCTTTGATCTTCTTTGACCTTCTTTGACCTCCTCCATCCTTCTGCGAGCTCCTTCAACCTTCTTTGACCGGGGAACCGCTGGAACGGGGCTGGGATCGGGTCAGTCAGAGGCGCCCAGAGAGGCGCAGCTCTAGGGCGGTGGGGGCGGCCGGGAGCTGCTCCCTGCTCGCTCTCCGTGATCCATGGTCCTGCCGGGGCCGGGCTGTATCTCAGTCTCCTCTCAGGCCCCTCTCAGGCCCTTCTCAGGCCCCTCGACTTCTTTGACCTTCCCCGACCGTCTTTGACCTTCTCTGACCTTCTCCAACCTTAGGACCTCTACCCACGAATCCCTCTGCTCCAAAGGCAGAGAGCATTGCTCTGACCTGAGCCTTGCGATTGGCTAAAGGCAAAGCTGCAAATATCTCTACAGGTTCGAGGTGCACGTTCGGAGTTGTACATGCACACGGAGCGGTCTGGAAGGAAAAAGAGTTATTGAACTCACAGGGTAAACCCTTCAAACACGGAGATCCTGAAACTCTTGGAAGCAGCCCAGCTGCCTGAGAAGGTAACAACCGTGCAATTCAAAGCGCCCCAGAAAGTGAATTTGGACCTGGAAAGAGGAAATGAGCTGGCGGCCAGGGAGGCGAAACAGGCAGCCGAAGGGGAGGTACAACCAGAAGGGGCTTTGACCCCCGACGGGCAAATCTCCCTGGAAGGAGAGCCCCGATAGAGCAAAGAAGATGAAAAGCTCCCTGCAGATTCGGAAGGGTCATATAACGAGGAGGGATGGGTTCTCACCCCACAAGGTAAATTAGTCCTCTGGGGTTTAGTAAAAGAGAAGCATAGAAAAAGGCATCGGGGAGCAGAGGCCCTATAAAAACGCCTAGTTAGATAAATTGTAGCTACATTACTGTGAGACAAGTGACTCAGCAGAATGATCTTTGCCTCCAGGCTCATCGCCAAAATACCCCCACCCTGGAAATGGGCCAAATCGGGAAAGGAGACGAGCCTGGACAACAATGGCAAATTGATTTTTCAGAACTTCCAAGAAAAGGGGAGGTAGTGTATGTTTAAGAACTTCTTGTGTTTCTATCGTAATAGATGAGACAATTGTAGGTAGCAAGAATCATTCTAATTTTTGCGTTTGTAATTTTGTTTAGATTGTTGTGTGTGACTTTTCTTCCTCAGCACCAGCCGTATCCTACCAGCCTGTACCTATTGGAATGAATCTTCGATTGGTAAAACAATTCCTGAAACATCAGGATTTGATCAAAATCTTGGAGGAGGCCCTAGAAAGAGGGAGGAAGACCCTGATAACAGTCCAGCAGGACACGGAGGAAATGAACGGGGTCCTGAAAAGGGTAAGAGAAGATGGAACCATGCTTGGTGGGACACGCTATTTGGATGGTCCCCCACGGCGACCGGCATTCTAAATAAGCTCTGTCACCCCATTGGTGTCCTGTTGATGTCAGTTTTAGTTGGGTTTTTCTTCTCTCCCGTGTTGTTGGTTTGGAATTGGAGAATGCTGCTACAACAACTAACAATTTTGACTTCTCTCTCTAGAACTTGTGAGATTGTGTTGTAAAGTAATTTTGAAGCAAAATGCTACCCAGTTCCCCTTGAAAAGATGGATCCTTGATGGGGCCAATGAATTTGCCTGAGTTTAAAAGAGGGGGGGGAATTGATGAGCGGGCGTATGATACAGGGGGGAAAGTTAGAAAAACTTAGAGGGCTTAGCGCACTGAGATGCGCGCTGTCTGCTCGTAAAGGCCTTGAAGAGCCTGGGTGTTGATAAGGGAGGAGCTCGTTCACAGACATTCGCTGATAAGGGACAGCTGGAACGTGCCCAACAGCAGAAAGCAGACTGCGTCCTGCTCTGCAGACTTGGAGCTCGACCGGGATGAGGCTGCACCTGCGCACAGATTGAGTTCCGGGACGATTCGTGAGGAAGATGAAGGCGACTTCAGCCCTGAGCCCCAGCCCAGGGCGCTGCGCCTGCGCCAGCGTGGGGGAAGCTTCTGGAATCTCATGATAACAGGAATCATAGAATCATAGAATCATTTGGTTGGAAAGGACCCACTGGATCATCAAGTCCAACCATTCCTATCAAACACTAACCCATGTCCCTCAGCACCTCATCTACCCACCCTTTAAACCCATCCAGGGAAGGTGACTCAACCCCCTCCCTGGGCAGCCTCTGCCAGGGACCAATGACCCTTTCCACGAAAAAGCTTTTCCTGATGTCCAGCCTGAATCTCCCCTGGCGGAGCTTGAGGCCATTCCCCCTTGTCCTGCCCCCTGTCACTTGGGGGAAGAGCCCAGCTCCATCCTCTCCACAACCTCCTTTCAGGTAGTTGTAGAGAGTCCAGGAGATGGGTTGCATCTAGCAATGCTTTTTGTTTCCTTGTCACCCTGCACCCTCAGCTGCACTCCACACACTTGAGTGTGGCCACGGGCGAAGGAGTCGGGCGAAGCCACTGCCATTTTGAGTGAAGGCACGGGGCCCGCCGCCACCTTGAGTAAGGGTACGGGACGGAAACCGGAGGACCTGTCACCATCTTGGGTGGGGGCACGACAAGGGAGATGGGTGAAGCCGCCGCCATCTTGAGTGAGGTAACAGCATGTCCGTGTCGCCCCCACCTTGAGTGAGGGCACTGCCTGTCAGTTCGCCAGCATCTTGAGTGAGGGATCTGGGAGGGAAACAGGAGGTCATGCCGCCATCTTGAGTGCAGACATAACGTGTCAGTGTCTCCGCCATCTTGAGTAGGGACAAGGGGTCTGCAGCCATGTTGAGTAGGGGCATGTGTCCCGCTACCATCATGAGTGAGGGCACAGCTTGTCAGTGTTGCCGCCATTTGAGTGGGGGCATGGGTCCCGCAGCCATCCTGAGTTAGGTCTCGGTGCCTGCTGCTCTCTTAAGTGAGGGCAAAGCTTGTCAGTGTTTCCGCCATCTTGAGTGGGGGCACGGAGTTCGTCACCATCCTGATTGAGACTACAGAGCATGTCGTCGCCTCTATCTTGAGTAAGGGCAAGGGCGAGGGAGACGGGCGAAGGAGCCACCATCTTGAGTGAGGGCAGGTTGAGGGGGAATGGACAGGCCCGCCGCCATCTTGACCGAGGGCACTGGGAGGGAGATGGATGGGCCCGACCCCAGTGCGAGTGAGGTAACCGCAAATTCACCATATAAGGGCAAATTGAGCAGCTAAGGCAAAGTTGGTGAGGATAAAAGTGCAAATTGACCATGTCAGGGCAATCTTGGGCAATTATCTGAAAGGGAAAATTTACCAAAGAAGGGCAAACATGGCCAATGTCCATAAAATGGGCAAATATATCCTTAAAGGGCAAATTTATTATATTACAGCAAACTTGGCCAGTTTCCATAAAAGGGTAAATTTATCCTATAAGTGAAACGTGACCATAAAATGGGCCAATTTAGCATAAAAGGGCACATTTATCATATTAGGGTAAACTTGGCCAATTGACCACATAAGCATAAACTTGTCCAATTGCTGTAAAGGGCAAACTTACCATTAAACAGGAATGGTCAGACTCGATGATCCGATGGGTCTTTTCCAACGTGGTGACTGTATGATTCTGTGCATTACATAATCATATCCTCATGCACTGTTTCGATGGAACGGAGCATTGGGCTGAGCACCTTTGATCTGTCTCGTACAGTAGCAAAATCCCAGAGACTGTGCTATTTCTCAGCAGCCAAAGAAGCAGCAAACTCTAAAGGGCCTTTTCAACTCTTTGTTATCGATCCTCTTCTTGCCCTTCTCCCAGCAGCCTTACCATCGCCTACAGCCACTCCTTTTGCGTGGTCATCAGGCTGAACCATCGAGGCTGAGAAGCAAGCAATGTTGCCGTGAAGGCGCACACTGTTATTCCTTGTGAGGATGCTTTCAGACCTGTAGTGGTGGTGTTCTTGCTGAGAACGTAAGGCAGAGTTAATAGAACCCAGCTGCTCCCCAGGCCCTGTTTATACCTGTGAGGGGGTTCACCACACCCCATCCACAGGTGGTGGCTGGGAGGGCCCAGGGGGGATATAAACCACAGGCCTTGCCTCACGGGCTCATTTGGGGTCTGTTTTCCCTTGAGGTAGGAGGTTTGCTGCTGTGTCTACTCCTTGTAGCTTCTGAGCAGGCTAAGGTAGGATGAACAAGGTTGGGGTCTTTTTGTCTCCTGAAGAAGCAGAGGCAGCTGTGGGAGGTTTGAGTTTTGGAAGAGTCCAGGCTAAACAGCACCTGCAGTTGTAACTCTGGGATTTTTGTGTGTGGGACGTTGCGTTGGCCCTAGGGGCTGTGCAGTTTGTAACAGGCACCTCGGGGGTGATAATAATCTGGAATTACGTTTGTCAGCGTAGGGTGGGAAGTTGAGTCTATGGGTGATAATAAGCAGGCCCTTCTTTGACCTTCTTTGACCTTCTTTGACCTTCTTTGACCTTCTTTGACCTTCTTTGACCTTCTTTGACCTTCTTTGACCTCCGTCATAGAAGGTGATCAGATTACTCTGGCAAGACCTGCCTTTCATGAACCCGTGTTGACAGGGCCTGATCACCCTGTTCTCTTGCAAGTGCTTCATGATCGCACTCAAGATCACCCCCCGCTCCATGACTTTCCCTGGTACCGAGGTCAGACTGACAGGCCTGTAGTTCCCCAGATCCTCCCTGCGCCCCTTCTTATAGATGGGCACGACATCAGCCTCCAGTCCAGCGGAACCTCCCCAGTCATCCAGGACTGCTGGAAGATGATGGAAAGGGGTTTGGCCAGCACATCCTCCAGTTCCCTCAAAACTCTTGGGTGGACTCCATCTGGCCCCATAGACTTGTGGGCATCTAGCTGGGCTAGCAGGTCTCTAACCACCTCCTCTTGGACCTTGGGAATCTCATACTTCTCATCCAACCCTTGGGGTTGTGCACAGAGGGAACAATTTTCCTTACTATTAAAGACTGAGGTGAAGTAGGCATTGAGCACTTCAGCCTTGTCTTCGTCCCCTGTTACTCTTGTTCCCTCTGCATCTACTAGGGACTGGAGATTCTCCCTAGCCCTCCTTTTGCTGTTGACGTATTTGTAGAAAGACTTTTTGTTGTCTTTCACAGTCTTGGCCAATCGCATTTCTAGTTGGGCCTTAGCCCTCCTGATTTTTTCCCTGCACGTTCTCACTTTCTCCCTGTAGTCCACCCAGGATGCCTGCCCCTTCCTCCAGAGGTCGTAGACCCTCCTCTTCCTATTGATGTCTCTTAAGGACCTCCCTACTCAACCACGCTGGTTTCTTACTCCTCCAGCTACTTTTCCGGAACTTGGGGATGGCTTTCTCCTGAGCTGCTAGGAGTTCCTTCTTGAAGAGCGCCCAGCCCTCATGGACACCTTTGCCTTCAAGGACCACCTCCCACGGGACTTTTCCGACCAGCCTTCTGAACAGCCCAAAGTCTGCTCTCTGAAAGTTGAGGGCGACTGTTCTGCTAACCTCCTTCTTCATTTTACCCCGCACTGAGAACTCTATCATCTCATGATTGCTTTGCCCCAAGCGTCCTCCAACCTTCACATCCCCCACCAGTCCTTCTCTGTTCACCAACAGCAGGTCCAGGAGGGCACCGTCCCTTGTCGGTTCGCTCACCAGCTGTGTGAGGAAGTTGTCTTCCACACACTCCAGGCACCTCCGGGACTGCTTCCTTTCTGCTGTATTATACTCCCAGCCTATATCTGGGAAATTGAAGTCTCCCACAAGGACTAGAGGTAGCGATTTTGAGACTACACTCAGTTGTTTGTAGAAGCGCTCATCAGCTGCTTCTTCTTGGCTGGGTGGTCTATAGCAGACTCCCATCACAATTCCTTCCTGCCCATGGGCTCCTCTGATTTTCACCCACAGGCACTCAGTCCCATCCTGATTGTAGTCCAGCTCGAGGGTATCAATGCCCTCTCTAACATAGAGGGCTACCCCGCCTCCTCTTCTGCCCTTCCTGTCCTTCCTAAAGAGTTTATACCCCACCATGGGTACGCTCGAGTCGTACGAGTCATCCCACCACATCTCTGCAATGGCAACGACATCGTAGTCTCCCTGCCCTACCACAGCTTCCAGCTCCTCCTTCTTATTTCCCATGCTGTGTGCATTGGTGTAAATGCACTTCAGCTGGGCAGGCGTAGCTTCAGCCTTCGCAATAGGGCTCCTCCCCAGCTGAGCGGTCCTTGACTTAACTAAGGCCACAGTGCCAGTTTGCTGCCTACCATCCTCAGCTGCACTCACCCCCTCTTGCTTAGTGGTGATATACTGGCAGGCATCGCCAGCACACCCCCCCTTTGCCACTGAAGTCTCACCTCCAGGCTCACTCCCATCCTGCCTGGCCTCCATCCCCTCCCCCCTCACATCTAGTTTAAAGCTCGATTTATGAGCTTAACTAGTTTTTTGGTGAGGGCTTTTGTCCCCCTAGCAGACAGGCATGTCCCATCCCTGGTAAGAAAGCCTGGGGGTGCGTGGGCCTCCCCATGATTAAAGAACCCAAAGCCCCTCTTCTCACACCAGTCCCTAAGCCATTCATTAACCCGTTTCTTATTCCTCATTTCCTGCTCCTGATTCCTTAGTATTGGGATGGAAGAAATTCAAAGAAAGTCAAAAGAAGGTTGGAGATGGTCGAAGAAAGTCAAAGAAGGTCCAAGAAGGTCAAACAACAGAGGAGAAGGTCGGAGAAGGTCGAAGAAGATAGAAGGTGGTCGGAGAAGGTCAGGGAAGGTAAAAGAAGGTCAAAGGAGGTCGGAGAAGGTTAAAAAGGGTCGAGGAAAGTCAAGGGAGAAGGTGGGAGAAGATCAAAGAAGGTCATAGAAAGTCAAAGAACGTCAAAGAAGATGAAAGAAGGTCGAAGGTCTGAGATGGTGGTCAAAGAAGGTCAGAGAAGGTCAAAGAAGATTGAAGAAGGTGAGCAAAGAAGGACGAAAGTCGAAGACGGTCAGAGAAGTTCAAAGAAGTTCAGGGAAGGTCAGAGAGGTCGAAGAAGTACAGAGAATGTCAGAGAAGGTCGGAAGTCGGAGAAAATCAAAGAAGGTCAAAGAAGATCAGAGAAGGTCGGAGAAAGTCGAAGATGGACGGAGACAAAGGTCGGAGACAGTTGAAGAAAGTCAAAGAAGGTCAAAGAACGTCAGAAAAGTTCAGAGAAGGTCAAAGAATGTCAGAGAAGTTCAAAGAAGTTAGAAAAGTCTAAATAAGGCCGGAGAAGGCCAGAGAAGGTCAAAGAGGCCGGAGAAGGTCAAAGAAGGCCGAGGAAGAAGGCTAAAGAAGGTTAGAGAAGGTTAGAGAGGTTGAAGAAGGTTGAAAAAGGTCAGAGTAGATCAGAGAGGTCAAAGAAGGTCAGAGAAGTTCAAAGCACCTCCGAAAAAGTTGAAGAAGGTCAAAGAAGGTGGCTAAAGAAGGATGAAGGTCGAAGAAGGTCGGAGACAGTCGGAGAATGTCAAAGACGCTCGGAGAAGGTCAGGGAAGTTCAGGGAAGAAGTTTGGAGAAGGTCGGAAGTCAGAAAAAATCAGAGAAGGTCAGAGAAGGTCAAAGAAAGTTGGAGACGGTCGGAGAACATTGGAGAAGATCAAAGAAGGTCCGAGAAGAAGAAGTTCGAAGAAGGTCAGAGATGGTCGGAGAAAGATGTCGGAGAAAATTGAAGAAAGTCAAAGAAGATCGGAGAAGGTCAAAGAAGGTCAGAAAAGTTCAGAGAAGGTTGAAGAAGATCAAAGAAAGTTGAAGAAGAAGGTCAGAGAGGTTGAAGAAGGTCAAAGAAAAATGAAGAAGGCTGAAGGAGGTTGAAGAAGGTTGGAGAAGGTCAGAGAGGTTGAAGAATTTTGAAGAAGGTCAAAGAAGGTCAGAGAAGATTGAAGGTGGTCAAAGAAAGATGAAGGTCGAAGAAGGCTGGAGACGGTCTGAAAATCCATCACAAACGTCACCCTCGCTCAGAGCCGCAAAGCGGACGTTTCTCCTCTCACCTGAATGGCAGCCGCTCCCGTTCCACCCGTGGGCGCCCTCCTCGTCTCCCGCCGCCAGCGCAGGAGAGAGATGGGAAGGCTCCATAGCGCTCTGCAAAGATGAAGGACGTCTAAGAGGCTAAGGGTGCACTCGATGCCTTCATCCAGGTCCTTGATAAAGACACTGGACAGGGCTGGACCCAGCACTGAGCCCTGGGGTGACAGTTTCCGAAGCAGAATGCTGGGAGAAACTGTGTCAAAGGCTTTACTGAAGTTCAGGAAGATCCATCCACAGCCTTTCCCTCATCCAGCAGCCGAGTCACTTTGTCACAGAAGGCAATCAGGTTAGTTTGGGAAGACCTGCCTTTCGTGAACCCGTGTTGACTGGGCCTGATCCCCCGGTTCTCTTGCACGTGCTTCATGATCGCACTCAAGATCACCTGTTCCATGACTTTCCCTGGCACTGAGGTCAGACTGACAGGCCTGGAGTTCCCTGGATCCTCCCTGTGACCCTTCTTATCGATGGGCACAACACCCCCAGGCTCCAGTCCAGTGGAACTGCCCCAGTCAGCCAGGGCTCCCCCGATTTTAACCCCCAGGCACTCGGTCCCATCCTCACCGCGATCGAGCTCGAGGGGATCAAAGCAGAAGGAACGAGCTGTTAGGGCAAAATACTCCGAGGAACCGTGGTTGAAATGAACCCCCCACCACCCCTGCAGCTCTCACTGCCGCACACAACACCCCAAAAAAGCGACACCCCCCCCCCCCCCTCTAGACTGACACCACAAAAGCGCTTTCCAAGCCTCTCTTTCAGCTCCTTCTCCCCCTTCTCCTCCCATTTTGCCCCATGCACCCCCTGCTCTCCTCCTCCCGCCTTTCCCCGGGGGCAGCGAAACACAGCCCGGCCCCGGCAGGACCGCGGAGCATGGAGAGCGAGCCTGGAGCAGTGCCGCCAACCACAGAGCGATACCCATGCCGCTCCCAGCCGCATCCCCTGCCCTCGAGCCGCGCTTCTGCCCCGAGCCCAGCCCCGTTCCAGCCATTCCCCGGCGGGGCTGGCACGGGCCCTGGTGGGCAGCGAGGGAGCGCGGCACCCGCGCCACGTGCGTGGCAGGAACTGCTCGCCCGCGCTCTGCCTCGGCCCACCCCCCGGCCGCTCTCCCGGCGCCGATTGGCCGCCTCTCACCGAGGGACGCATGGCACAGTCAATGGGAGCACTCTCTGCGGGGCCATTCCCAGGGGGAGCCGAGCACAGCCAGGACACGTGGGGCTCTCGAGGGACACGGGGGGCGTGGGCACCCCAGGCAGGGACGGGAGATACGTGGGGCTCAGGACGCCGTCCCTCTCCTGGCCATCAGCCTGCATCCCGCTGGCCGCAGGCGGAGAGGCTGCGAAGAGCAGAGCCGAGCCGTCCGGAAGGGTGCTGCGTGGAGCCGACAGAAGCCGAGCGGATCCGAGCTGCAATTCGAGTCACGCCACTCCCCGCCCTCCCCTCCCGGCTCGCTCTCCCCTGGGGGGCGTCCCCTCCCGCCCCGGCTGCAGTGCCGCTCGGTGGCCACGACGCGGTGGCACCGAGCCGGGTGAAGCTTTTTTTGGACCGTTTTCTCGAGTAGCAGGTTCGAGCCCGACGGGCGACCAATCGCCCGGAGCAGCAGCTCCTGCGGCGCTGCCCGCACACCCATATGGCGGCGCCTAATGGGAGCTACTGCGCGTGTGTGCGGCACAACATGGTGGTTTCTATGACGAGCCACTGCGCATGCGTGCCGTACAACACGGCGGCATCTATGAATAGCTACGGCACATGCCTGTTGTGCAAAACGGCAACGTACATTAGGAGCTACTGTGCGTGTGGGCCGTGCAACACGGCGGCTCCCATTAGGAGCTACTGCGCGTGCGTGCCGTGCAACACGGCGGCTCCCATTAGGAGCTCCTGCGCACACGTGCCGTGCAAAACGGCAGCTCCCATTAGGAGCTACTGCACATGCGTGCCGTGCAACACGGCAGCTCCCATTAGGAGCTACTGTGCGTGTGGGCCGTGCAACACGGCGGCTCCCATTAGGAGCTACTGTGCGTGCGTGCCGTGCAACACGGCGGCTCCCATTAGGAGCTACTGCTCGTGAGTGCCGTGCAACACGGCGGCTCCCATTAGGAGCTACTGTGCGTGCGTGCCGTGCAACACGGTGGCTCCCATTAGGAGCTACTGTGCGTGCGGGCCGTGCAGCATGGCGGCACATGTATATTTTTCATTGTACATGCGTGTCATTTAGCATGCTGGCACGCTAATTAACTCCTTAGCAGGCGTGCAGCTCGTCCCCTCCTCTTCTCCCCCCCTTCAACAGGCAATGTGCTGGTGCTGATTGGCTGCCGCGCTGTGAGGGGGTTGGGGTTGGGGCCGTGTGGGGTTGGCTGCGGGGGGGTCTCCGGGGTCTCCGCCTGGTCTGTGTCACACAGCAGCACTTCCAGGTTTCTCCTTACCCTTTTGAATTCCCAGCCTACACTGAACCGGCACACAATACATCTACTAATACACCTTCTTAGCAAAACAAAGTTATTTTTTCCATGGCTGCCTTTTTTATTTCCCTTCCCTCTGTGACAGCTTTGGCATTTGTTTTCAGAGTTTGATTAATGATTAAGGAGTTCAGGTGGGATGTGTAAGTCACACTTCAGAGAAGGAATCGGTTTTGTTTAAAAATAACTGAAAAATATTATAATAGTCTGATTTTACTGCTTTCCCTTTCCCATTCCCAGCAAAATGGTGGTTCCAGCGGCCCTGTTTGTACAAAGTCCCCCAACGTGAGGAGCGCTCCCCAGGCTGCAGGAGGAGACGCTGCCACAGACTGAACTCAGAGTAACGAAGATGCAGGTTCCTTCTCTAAGTTGTGACGCAGTCGTTGCCCCAGCGTGCGACTCCTCGCCGCCAAACGAGGAAATCTGTTGCTGGCACAGGGATGCCTCGATGGAAACTCGTATGCAAGGTCTGCGTGAGGCACAGCATGGATTGTGTTGCCATGGCAACCCTGAACTACTTTCATCCATCGACATCCACATCCTTCTTTCTGGCCTTTAACAAAGTCTTCAAAGACCTTTTTCCCCGACAGCTGTGTAGATTGTTAGATTTCCTTTTATCACCACAATAAATACGTATGAAAGCAGAATTTGGGGACTACAGAAATCACAGAATCACAGAATAACCAGGTTGGAAGAGACCCACTGGATCGTCAAGTCCAACCGTTCCCACCAATCCCTAAATCATGCTCCTAAGCACCTCATCCACCCTCACCTTAAACACCTCTAGGGACGGTGACTCAACCACCTCCCTGGGCAGACCGTTCCAATGCCTAACCACCCTCTCCGGGAAGAATTATTTCCTAATCTCAAGCCTAAATCTCCCCTGGCAGAGCTTGAGACCATGAGAGGAGAGTACAGTCCGCACTTCCAGATTACTCTGACCATTAACTCCCACCAGTTTGCCCATGGATCTCCCACATTATCCCCACATTATCCCCTCTCCTTTCTCCAAAGCAAATCCACTTTTCCTGGAAACGACCCTCTTTCCAGGCACCTGAGTACCACCAAGCGTAAGCAAATATGTGTAAGAAACCTGGCCTCACTCCTTCCCCGTGTTTCATTTTTCACGAATGGCTCTTGCGTGTGTTTCCTTGGGCTGTGTCACACTGGGGAACAGAAAAGCCACCTAGATCAGAGGCAAAGAGACTCACTCAGAAACAGAGCGCCACCGTCAGTCTTTAGAAATGAGAATCTTTTCTTCAACAGAGTTTTTCCCACAAAGCCCTAAGTGTGTTTTCTCACCTGGCCCACGGTTTGCTGGGCTCTAGTTTAAAGAATTCCAGCCCCCTGGGGGGCCCCTGCTGTGACCGCCCAGTCCCCAGCTCAGAACCGTTTAAGCAAACGGCTTACAAATACCCTACAGGCAGAATTTCATTCAAAACCAGTAAGTGAAAATTATGATTAATGATATATTTGCAGGAGTTATCATCCGTTTATGAATGATTCATGAAAGGAAAAAGAAGACTAAATAGCCTACGAATATCATCGCAAGCAGTAATTTAAACAACTTCGTCCCTCAAAGTGAGGTCCTTCCAGCCTTATGTTCACGTACCGAGAGCCTGCGGAGCCGGGGGTGGGCGCTGCACGGTGGATACCGATCTGTCCCCACACATCACCACATCCAGCACAGTTTGCCCTGACAAAGGGCAGGCGCGCTGCCCAGAAGGGTCCCCTGCTGCGTGCAGAGCTCAGAGAGCTGAAGGAATCACTGTGCTGAGTCGTGCAGCCCAGCTCCTGCCGCACACAGACACACACGATGCAATTAGGAGCCAAGATAGAGGAGCAGCCCGGTACAAATACAGACGTGATCTGCCCCTGCTTCGGGTATGAAACTCCCACGCTTCCTTTCCGGGAAGCGCAGTTTAAGCCCTTATTGTACATTTTCTCTTTCAGGTTTTCACCAAAGCCAGCATCCGATGTCAACTGCCATCAGAAATGCGATGTGAGATACCAGAGATGCTGTTCATGTATTATTACTGTAATTCCCATCTGCACGCAGTCCCCGAATTTCAATGAAGGTCGTGTTTTTGGGGGCTTTTTTCACTCAGTTTTTGAACAGTTTTTGAACTCAAATTTGCCGTTATATGGTGAATTTGCGGTTACCTCACTCGCGCTGGGGGCGGGTCCATCCGTCTCCCTCCCAGTGCCCTCACTCAAGATGGCGGCGCGCCCACCCAGTGTACGTCGCCGTGCCCTCATTCAAGAGGGTGGTGATACGGACATGTCATTACCTCACTCAAGATGATGGCGGCGAGCCCAGTGCCCTCACTCAAGGGGGCAGTGACACTGACATGCCGTGCCCTTAGTAAAGGTGGCAGCGTTGTGCCCTCACTCAGGATGGCGGCGTGACCTCCGGTTTCCCTCCCCGTACCATTACTGACGATGGCGGCGACAGTGACAAGCTGTGCCCTCAGTTAATATGCCGGTGGGTGCCGTGCCCTCACTCAAGATGGCGCCAACACCAACACGCTGTACCCTCACTCAAGATGGCGGCGTGACCGCCCATTTCACTCCCCCTGCACTCACTCAAGATGGTGGTAGCTTCGCCCGTCTCCCTCGCCCTTGCCCGTACTCAAGATAGCGGCGCCAACGACATGCTGTACTCTCAATCAGGATGGCGACAAACTCCGTGCCCCCACTCAAGATGGCGGCAACACTGACAAGCTTTGCCCTCACTCATGATCGTAGCGGGACACATGCCCCTACTCAACATGCTGGAGGACCCTTGTCCCTACTCAAGATGGCGGCGATACTGACAAGCTGTGCCCTCACTCAAGATGGTGGCAACACTGACACTTTATGTCGGCACTCAAGATGGCTGCATGACCTCCTGTTTCCCTCCCAGATCCCTCACTCAAGATGCTGGCGAACTGACATGCAGTGCCCTCACTCAAGGTGGGGGCGACACGGGCATGCTGTTACCTCACTCAAGATGGCGGCGGCTTTGCCCGTCTCCCTTGTCGTGGCCCCACCCAAGATGGCAGCAGGACCTCTGGTTTCCGTCCCGTACCCTTACTCAAGGTGGTGGCGGGCCCCGTGCCTTCACTCAAAATGGCCGTGGCTTCACCCGACTCCTTCGCCCGTGGCCACATTCAAATTTGTGGAGACATTTTAACGTCCTGCCCTCACTCATGATGGTGGCAGGCCCACCCGGAGTCCCCTCACCGTGCCCTCACTCACGATGGCGGCAGGCCCGCCCAGAGTCCCTCACCGTGCCCTCACTCATGATGGTGGCAGGCCCACCCAGAGTCCCTCACCGTGCCCTCACTCAAGATGGCGGCAGGCCTGCCCAGAGTCCCTCACCGTGCCCTCACTCACGATGGCGGCAGGCCCGCCCGGAGTCCCTCACCGTGCCCTCACTCAAGATGGTGGCAGGCCCACCCAGAGTCCCTCACCGTGCCCTCACTCACAATGGCGCCAGGCCCACCCGGAGTCCCTCACCGTGCCCTCACTCACGATGGCGGCAAGCCCACCCAGAATCCCTCACCGTGCCCTCACTCAAGATGGCAGCAGGCCCGCCCAGAGTCCCTCACCGTGCCCTCACTCAAGATGGCGGCAGTCCCACCCAGAGTCCCTCACCGTGCCCTCACTCAAGATGGCGGCGGGCTACTCCCTTCTCCCTTCCCCTGTCCTCACTCAAGAGTTTTTGGTAATTTGCCCTTTTCGGGTCAGTTTGCCCTTTGATTGTTTGGGGGAATCGAGCTCTAGAGCTCCGTTAAGGGTTATAAAGCGGGTCTGTGTTTATCTGCCACCAGGGGCGAGGGGCTAATCCTCCTCACTCGCACACCCTGGCCTCTAACGAGCCCATAGTTAGAGTGTCAGGACAGGCCGAGTCATAAGCGCCTCGTACAGATTCCCGACCTTTCTCCGCTTCCTGTCAGCAGCCTGAAGATGGGGATGCTAAAATTTCATCGTACCCATCTTTTCCTACAGGCACCCCAGAGCCCCACCCCTGGGGTTTCATGCCAAGGGAGATGGTGGTTGGTGCTACAGAAGAGCCACCAGCCCTGGCTAAACCAAAAGTGAGATGTCTCCAGCGTCCCAGTAAACGAGCTGGAATTTAAAGGGTGCAGGGTGACAAGGAAACAAAAAGCATTGCTAGATGCAACCCATCTCCTGGACTCTCTACAACTACCTGAAAGGAGGTTGTGGAGAGGACGATCTGGGCTCTTCCCCCAAGTGACAGGGGGCAGGACAAGGGGGAATGGCCTCAAGCTCCACCAGGGGAGCTTCAGGCTGGACATCAGGAAAAGCTTTTTCATGGAAAGGGTCATTGGGCACTGGCAGAGGCTGCCCAGGGAGGGGGTTGAGTCACCTTCCCTGGAGGGGTCTAAAGAGTGGGTAGATGAGGTGCTGAGGGACATGGGTTAGTATTTGATAGGAACGGTTGGACTGGATGATCCAGTGGGTCCTTGCCAACCAAGTGATTCTATGATTCTATGATTCCTGTTATCATGAGTTTCCAGAAGCTTCTCCCACGCTGGCACAGGCACCTGTAGTGGTGGTGTTCTTGATGAGAATGTAAAGCAGAGTTAACAGAACCCAGCTGCTCCCCAGGCCCTGTTTATACCTGTGAGGGGGGTCACCACACCCCATCCACAGGTGGTGGCTGGGAGGGCCCAGGGGGGATATAAACCACAGGCCTTGCCTCAGGGGCTCATTTGGAGTCTGTTTTCCCTTGAGGTAGGAGGTTTGCTGCTGTGTCTACTCCTTGTAGCTTCTGAGCAGGCTAAGGTAGGATGAACAAGGTTGGGGTCTTTTTGTCTCCTGAAGAAGCAGAGGCAGCTGTGGGAGGTTTGAGTTTTGGAAGAGTCCAGGCTAAACAGCACCTGCAGTTGTAACTCTGGGATTTTTGTGTGTGGGACGTTGCGTTGGCCCTAGGGGCTGTGCAGTTTGTAACAGGCACCTCGGGGGTGATAATAATCTGGAATTACGTTTGTCAGCATAGGGTGGGAAGTTGAGTCTATGGGTTGGTGGAAGATAGAAGGAGGTGAGTTCCTTCTCTAGCCCTTCAGAGGTGGAGAAGGGCTTTAATGGTTGGGGGAAAAGAACATGGGTTCATCAGTCATTCTTGGCTTGGTTTGGTAGGTGGATGCGAGTGCCATTCAGGTGTCCATTGCTCTAGTCTCTCTGCAGCTGATGGGAACGATGAGGTTGAGACACAAGGTGTGGGTCACCTGGACCTTTGTACAGCAATTGTCTGGTTTGCACATGGAGTTTCTAATTTAGGTCTGAGAATTGTCAAATCCCAGTGTTGTGAGGGACCATGGCTTGGCCCTGTAGAGAGGGAACAAGTGTTGTCCCTCAGCTTCTGCCGGCTCTGTGCTCTTCGCTGCCAACAGGGTGTGGGCTGGGACTGGGTGATGGACAGTGCCCTGTGGGCCCCCAGGTCCCCCGTGTCCCACCCGAGCCCCGCGTGTCCCCCGTCCCTGCCCGGGGTGCCCTGCGCAGGCCCTTCTCAACTTCTGTGATCTTCTCAGACCTCCTTTGACCTGTTTGGTGTCCTCTGTCTTTCTCAGGACCTTCCCTTAACATGGGAACTCTTTGACCTTCTTTGACCTTCTTTGACCTTCTTTGACCTTCTTTGACCTTCTTTGACCTTCTTTGACCTTCTTTGACCTTCTTTGACCTTCTTTGACCTTCTTTGACCTTCTTTGACCTTCTTTGACCTTCTTTGACCTTCTTTGACCTTCTTTGACCTTCTTTGACCTTCTTTGACCTTCTTTGACCTTCTTTGACCTTCTTTGACCTTCTTTGACCTTCTTTGACCTTCTTTGACCTTCTTTGACCTTCTTTGACCTTCTTTGACCTTCTTTGACCTTCTTTGACCTTCTTTGACCTTCTTTGACCTTCTTTGACCTTCTTTGACCTTCTTTGACCTTCTTTGACCTTCTTTGACCTTCTTTGACCTTCTTTGACCTTCTTTGACCTTCTTTGACCTTCTTTGACCTTCTTTGACCTTCTTTGACCTTCTTTGACCTTCTTTGACCTTCTTTGACCTTCTTTGACCTTCTTTGACCTTCTTTGACCTTCTTTGACCTTCTTTGACCTTCTTTGACCTTCTTTGACCTTCTTTGACCTTCTTTGACCTTCTTTGACCTTCTTTGACCTTCTTTGACCTTCTTTGACCTTCTTTGACCTTCTTTGACCTTCTTTGACCTTCTTTGACCTTCTTTGACCTTCTTTGACCTTCTTTGACCTTCTTTGACCTTCTTTGACCTTCTTTGACCTTCTTTGACCTTCTTTGACCTTCTTTGACCTTCTTTGACCTTCTTTGACCTTCTTTGACCTTCTTTGACCTTCTTTGACCTTCTTTGACCTTCTTTGACCTTCTTTGACCTTCTTTGACCTTCTTTGACCTTCTTTGACCTTCTTTGACCTTCTTTGACCTTCTTTGACCTTCTTTGACCTTCTTTGACCTTCTTTGACCTTCTTTGACCTTCTTTGACCTTCTTTGACCTTCTTTGACCTTCTTTGACCTTCTTTGACCTTCTTTGACCTTCTTTGACCTTCTTTGACCTTCTTTGACCTTCTTTGACCTTCTTTGACCTTCTTTGACCTTCTTTCTGGTTTCCTTTTGGGGTGTTGGAAACGCAGAAAGAAGAAGGCGGCAGAGGCTGTTGGGGGCGCGAGGTGATGGCTCCGCCAGCTGGGGTCCGGCACGGGGAGCGCCGTGCCACGCAGGTGCTGTTCAACCACTGAACAGAAACACCTTCAAAGGAATAAAGAAGCCATCGAGGCCTCTGAACTACTGAAAAAGGCCCTGGTGTCAGCTCCAGCCTTGGGACTCCCAGATGTCAGTAAGCCATTTTCTTCTCCTCTAGTATTGGCACAGGATCCGGGCCCGTATCCCCGAGCAGTTCCACGCTTTTCCAAGCAGTCGGCCGCAACTGCAAAAGGTCGGGATGGATGCCTGCGAGCGGTTACGGCCGTAATACTAGATACCCGGGAAGCCCAAAAATTCACCCTGCGCCAGAGAATGATTACGTTGGTGTCCCATAAAATATCTGCTGTTTTGGAAGTGAAGGGTGGAAACTGGCTTTCCCTGCAAATACCAGACTGCAATGGTAGAAAATTGTAATTACTAACATGGTCAATCCAGCCTCTTTTCTTTGCAGAAACACAGGGGAACGCGTCCAGCGTGACTGACTGGAAACTACTGAAGTGACATCCTCGAGCCATCGGGACGTGAAGGACAGTCCTATGGCAAGTGCTGAAGCCGGGTTCATGGATGGGAGCAGTTGTGTCCTAAGCGGTAAAAGACATGCTGGATGTGCCACGATCGCTAGTCGAGACCGAACAGAGTTAGGACCTCTACCCCCGAATCCCTCTGCTCCAAAGGCAGAGAGCATTGCTCTGACCCGAGCCTTGGGATTGGCTGAAGGCAAAGCTGCAAATATCTCTACAGGTTCGAGGTGCGCGTTCGGAGTTGTACATGCACACGGAGCGGTCTGGAAGGAAAAAGAGTTATTGAACTCACAGGGTAAACCCTTCAAACACGGAGATCCTGAAACTCTTGGAAGCAGCCCAGCTGCCTGAGAAGGTAACAACCGTGCAATTCAAAGCGCCCCAGAAAGTGAATTTGGACCTGGAAAGAGGAAATGAGCTGGCGGCCAGGGAGGCGAAACAGGCAGCCGAAGGGGAGGTACAACCAGAAGGGGCTTTGACCCCCGACGGGCAAATCTCCCTGGAAGGAGAGCCCCGATAGAGCAAAGAAGATGAAAAGCTCCCTGCAGATTCGGAAGGGTCATATAACGAGGAGGGATGGGTTCTCACCCCACAAGGTAAATTAGTCCTCTGGGGTTTAGTAAAAGAGAAGCGTAGAAAAAGGCATCGGGGAGCAGAGGCCCTATAAAAACGCCTAGTTAGATAAATTGTAGCTACATTACTGTGAGACAAGTGACTCAGCAGAATGATCTTTGCCTCCAGGCTCATCCCCAAAATACCCCCACCCTGGAAATGGGCCAAATCGGGAAAGGAGACGAGCCTGGACAACAATGGCAAATTGATTTTTCAGAACTTCCAAGAAAAGGGGAGGTAGTGTATGTTTAAGAACTTCTTGTGTTTCTATCATAATAGATGAGACAATTCTAGGTAGCAAGAATCATTCTAATTTTTGTGTTTGTAATTTTGTTAAGATTGTTGTGTGTGACTTTTCTTCCTCAGCACCAGCCGTATCCTACCAGCCTGTACCTATTGGAATGAATCTTCGATTGGTAAAACAATTCCTGAAACATCAGGATTTGATCAAAATCTTGGAGGAGGCCCTAGAAAGAGGGAGGAAGACCCTGATAACAGTCCAGCAGGACACGGAGGAAATGAACGGGGTCCTGAAAAGGGTAAGAGAAGATGGAACCATGTTTGGTGGGACACGCTATTTGGATGGTCCCCCACGGCGACCGGCATTCTAAATAAGCTCTGTCACCCCATTGGTGTCCTGTTGATGTCAGTTTTAGTTGGCTTTTTCTTCTCTCCCGTGTTGTTTGTTTGGAATTGGAGAATGCTGCTGCAACAGCTAACAATTTTGACTTCTCTCTCTAGAGCTCGTGAGAATGTGTTGGAAAGTAATTTTGAAGCAAAATGCTACCCAGTTCCCCTTGAAAAGATGGATCCTTGATGGGGCCAATGAATTTGCCTGAGTTTAAAAGACGGGGGGGGAATTGATGAGCGGGCGTATGATACAGGGGGGAAAGTTAGAAAAACTTAGAGGGCTTAGCGCACTGAGATGTGCGCTGTCTGCTCGTAAAGGCCTTGAAGAAGGGTGTTGATAAGGGAGGAGCTCGTTCACAGACTTTTGCTGATAAGGGACAGCTGGAACGTGCCCAACAGCAGAAAGCAGAGTGCGTCCTGCTCTACAGACTTGGAGCTCGATCGGGATGAGGCTGCACCTGCGCACAGATTGAGTTCTGGGACGATTCGTGAGGAAGATGAAGGCGAATTCAGCCCTGAGCCCCAGCCCACAGCACTGCGCCTGTGCCAGCATGGGGGAAGCTTCTGGAATCTCATGATAACAGGAATCATAGAATCACTTGGTTGGAAAGGACCCACTGGATCATCAAGTCCAACCATTCCTATCAAACACTAACCCATGTCCCTCAGCACCTCATCTACCCACCCTTTAGACCCATCCAGGGAAGGTGACTCAACCCCCTCCCTGGGCAGCCTCTGCCAGGGACCAATGACCCTTTCCATGAAAAAGCTTTTCCTGATGTCCAGCCTGAATCTCCCCTGGCGGAGCTTGAGGCCATTCCCCCTTGTCCTGCCCCCTGTCACTTGGGGGAAGAGCCCAGCTCCATCCTCTCCACAACCTCCTTTCAGGTAGTTGTAGAGAGTCCAGGAGATGGGTTGCATCTAGCAATGCTTTTTTTTCCTTGTCACCCTGCACCCTTTAAATTCCAGCTCGTTTACTGGGACGCTGGAGACATCTCACTTTTGGTTTAGCCAGGGCTGGTGGCTCTTCTGTAGCACCAACCACCATCTCCCTTGGCATGAAACCCCAGGGGTGGGGCTCTGGGGTGCCTGTAGGAAAAGATGGGTACGATGAAATTTTAGCATCCCCATCTTCAGGCTGCTGACAGGATGCGGAGAAAGGTCGGGAATCTGTACGAGGCGCTTATGACTCGGCCTGTCTTGACACTCTAACTATGGGCTCGTTAGAGGCCAGGGTGTGCGAGTGAGGAGGATTAGCCCCTCGCCCCTGGTGGCAGATAAACACAGACCCGCTTTATAACCCTTAACGGAGCTCTAGAGCTCGATTCCCCCAAACAATCAAAGGGCAAACTGACCCGAAAAGGGCAAATTACCAAAAACTCTTGAGTGAGGACAGGGGAAGGGAGAAGGGAGGAGCCCGCCGCCATCTTGAGTGAGAGCACGGTGAGGGACTCTGGGTGGGACTGCCGCCATCGTGAGTGAGGGCACGGTGAGGGACTCTGAGTGGGCCTGCCGCCATAGTGAGTGAGGGCAGGGTGTTAAAATGTCTCCACAAACTTGAGTGTGGCCACGGGCGAAGTAGTCGGGTGAAGCCACTGCCATTTTGAGTGAAGGCACGGGGCCCGCGCCACCTTTAGTAAGGGTACGGGATGGAAACCGGAGGTCCTGTCACCATCTTGGGTGAGGGCACGACAAGGGAGACGGGCGAAGCCGCCGCCATCTTGAGTGAGGTAACAGCATGTCCGTGTTGCCCCCACCTTGAGTGAGGGCACTGCATGTCAGTCTCGCCAGCATCTTGATGAGGGATCTGGGAGGGAAACAGGAGGTCATGCCGCCATCTTGAGTGCGGATATAATGTGTCAGTTTCACCACCATCTTGAGTGGGGGCACAGGTCCTGCCACCATCTTGATTGAGGGCACAGCTTGTCAGTGTCGCCGACATCTTGAGTAGGGAGAAGGGTCCTCCAGCATGTTGAGTAGGGGCATGTGTCCCGCTACCATCATGAGTGAGGGCACAGCTTGTCAGTGTTGCCGCCATTTGAGTGGGGGCACAGGTCCCGCAGCCATCTTGAATTGGGGCTCGGGGCCCGCCGCTCTCTTAAATGAGGGCACAGCTTGTCAGTGTTGCTGCCATTTGAGTTGGGGCACGGGTCCCGCAGCCATCCTGAATTAGGGCTCGGGGCCTGCCGCTCTCTTAAGTGAGGGCAAAGCTTGTCAGTGTTTCCGCCATCTTGAGTGGGGGATCGGAGTTCGTCGCCATCCTGATTGAGGGTACAGCATGTCGTTGGCGCCACTATCTTGAGTAAGGGCAAGGGCGAGGGAGACGGGCGAAGCAGCCGCCATCCTGAGTGAGGGCAGGTTGAGGGGGAATGGGCAGGCCCGCCGCCATCTTGACCGAGGGCACTGGGAGGGAGACGGATGGGCCCGACCCCAGAGCGAGTGAGGTAACCTCAAATTCACCATATAAGGGCAAATCGAGCAGCTAAGGCAAAGTTGGTGACCATAAAAGTGCAAATTGATCATTTCAGGGCAATCTTGGGCAATTGTCTGAAAGGGAAAATTTACCAAAGAAGGGCAAACATGGCCAATGTCCATAAAATGGGCAAATATATCCTTAAAGGGCAAATTTATCATATTACAGCAAACTTGGCCAGTTTCCATAAAAGGGTAAATTGATCCTATAAGTGAAACGTGACCATAAAATGGGCCAATTTAGCATAAAAGGGCACATTTATCATATTAGGGTAAACTTGTTCAATTGACCATATAAGCATAAACTTGGCCAATTGCTCTAAAGGGCAAACTTACCATTAAACAGGAATGGTCAGACTCGATGATCCGATGGGTCTTTTCCAACGTGGTGACTGTATGATTCTGTGCATTACATAATCATATCCTCAGGCACCGTTTCGATGGAACGGAGCATTGGACTGAGCACCTTTGATCTGTCTCGTACAGTAGCAAAATCACAGAGACTGTGCTATTTCTCAGCAGCCAAAGAAGCAGCAAACTCTAAAGGGCCTTTTCAACTCTTTGTTATCGATCCTCTTCTTGCCCTTCTCCCAGCAGCCTTACCATCGCCTACAGCCACTCCTTTTGTGTGGTCATCAGGCTGAAACATCCAGGCTGAGAAGCAAGCAATGTTGCCGTGAAGGCGCACACTGTTATTTCTTGTGAGGATGCTTTCAGACCTGTAGTGGTGGTGTTCTTGCTGAGAATGTAAGGCAGAGTTAATAAAACCCAGCTGCTCCCCAGGCCCTGTTTATACCTGTGAGGGGGTTCACCACACCCCATCCACAGGTGGTGGCTGGGAGGGCCCAGGGGGGATATAAACCACAGGCCTTGCCTCAGGGGCTCATTTGGGGTCTGTTTTCCCTTGAGGTAGGAGGTTTGCTGCTGTGTCTACTCCTTGTAGCTTCTGAGCAGGCTAAGGTAGGATGAACAAGGTTGGGGTCTTTTTGTCTCCTGAAGAAGCAGAGGCAGCTGTGGGAGGTTTGAGTTTTGGAAGAGTCCAGGCTAAACAGCTCCTGCAGTTGTAACTCTGGGATTTTTGTGTGTGGGACGATGCATTGGCCCTAGGGGCTGTGCAGTTTGTAACAGGCACCTCGGGGGTGATAATAATCTGGAATTACGTTTGTCAGCGTAGGGTGGGAAGTTGAGTCTATGGGTTGGTGGAAGATAGAAGGGGCCCGGGGAACTCTGGGAAGGGCTCAGGAGCACAGCTCCCAAGGAACAGCAACGCAGAAGGGTGGTGGGGTTAAAATATAGGGCAGTTTCTGTTAGGAAGGAGCAGGGTTCCTTCTCTAGCTCTTCAGAGGTGGAGAAGGGCTTTAATGGTTGGGAGAAAAGAACATGGGTTCATCAGTCATTCTTGGCTTGGTTTGGTAGGTGGATGCGAGTGCCATTCAGGTGTCCATTGTTCTAGTCTCTCTGCAGCTGATGGTAACGATGAGGTTGAGACACAAGGTGTGGGTCACCTGGACCTTTGTACAGCAATTGTCTGGTTTGCACATGGAGTTTCTAATTTAGGTCTGAGAATTGTCAAATCCCAGTGTTGTGAGGGACCATGGGTTGGCCCTGTAGAGAGGGACCAAGTGTTGTCCCTCAGCTTCTGCCGGCTCTGTGCTCTTTGCTGCCAACAGGGTGCGGGCTGGGACTGGGTGATGGACAGTGCCCTGTGGGCCCCCAGGGCCCCCGTGTCCCACCCGAGCCCCACGTGTCCCCCGTCCCTGCCTGGGGTGCCCTGTGCAGGCCCCGCTCTTTGGACCTTCTTTGGACCTTCTTTGACCTTCTTTGACCTTCTTTGACCTTCTTTGACCTTCTTTGACCTTCTTTGACCTTCTTTGACCTTCTTTGACCGACTCGAGCGTACCCATGGTGGGGTATAAACTCTTTAGGAAGGACAGGAAGGGCAGAAGAGGAGGCGGGGTAGCCCTCTATGTTAGAGAGGGCATTGATACCCTCGAGCTGGACTACAATCAGGATGGGACTGAGTGCCTGTGGGTGAAAATCAGAGGAGCCCATGGGCAGGAAGGAATTGTGATGGGAGTCTGCTATAGACCACCCAGCCAAGAAGAAGCAGCTGATGAGCGCTTCTACAAACAACTGAGTATAGTCTCAAAATCGCTACCTCTAGTCCTTGTGGGAGACTTCAATTTCCCAGATATAGGCTGGGAGTATAATACAGCAGAAAGGAAGCAGTCCCGGAGGTTCCTGGATTGTGTGGAAGATAACTTCCTCACACAGCTGGTGAGCGAACCGACAAGGGACGGTGCCCTCCTGGAAATGCTGTTTGTGGTCGAAGAAGGTCGAAGAAGGTCAAAGAAGGTCAGAAAAGTTCAGAGAAGATCAAAGAAGGTCAAAGAAGGTCAGAAAAGTTCAGAGAAGGTCGAAGAAGGTCAAAGAAGGTCAGAAAAGTTCAGAGAAGGTTGAAGAAGATCAAAGAAGGTCAAAGAAGGTCAGAAAAGTTCAGAGAAGGTTGAAGAAGATCAAAGAAAGTTGAAGAAGGAGGTCAGAGAAGGTCAGAGAGGTTGAAGAAGGTCAAAGAAAAATGAAGAAGGCTGAAGGAGGTTGAAGAATTTTGAAGAAGGTCAAAGAAGGTCAGAGAAGATTGAAGGTGGTCAAAGAAAGATGAAGGTCGAAGAAGGCTGGAGACGGTCTGAAAATCCATCACAAACGTCACCCTCGCTCAGAGCCGCAAAGCGGACGTTTCTCCTCTCACCTGAATGGCAGCCGCTCCCGTTCCACCCGTGGGCGCCCTCCTCGTCTCCCGCCGCCAGCGCAGGAGAGAGATGGGAAGGCTCCATAGCGCTCTGCAAAGATGAAGGACGTCTAAGAGGCTAAGGGTGCACTCGATGCCTTCATCCAGGTCCTTGATAAAGACACTGGACAGGGCTGGACCCAGCACTGAGCCCTGGGGTGACAGTTTCCGAAGCAGAATGCTGGGAGAAACTATGTCAAAGGCTTTACTGAAGTTCAGGAAGATCCATCCTCAGCCTTTCCCTCGGCCAGCAGCCGAGTCACTTTGTCACAGAAGGCGATCAGGTTAGTTTGGCAAGACCTGCCTTTCGTGAACCCGTGTTGACTGGGCCTGATCCCCCTGTTCTCTTGCACGTGCTTCATGATCGCACTCAAGATCACCTGTTCCATGACTTTCCCTGGCACTGAGGTCAGACTGACAGGCCTGCAGTTCCCTGGATCCTCCCTGCGACCCTTCTTATCGATGGGCACAACACCCCCAGGCTCCAGTCCGGTGGAACTGCCCCAGTCAGCCAGGGCTGCTGGGAGATGATGGAAAGGGGTTTGGCCAGCACGTCCACCAGCTCCTTCAATGCTCTTGGCTGGATCCCATCCGGCCCCACAGACCTGTGGATGTCTCGCTGGGCAAGCAAGGCTCTGACCACCTCCTCTTGGATCATGGGAGCCTCATTCTGCTCCTCTAACTCCTGGGTTTGTACACAAAGGGAACAACCTTCCTTGCTATTAAAGACTGAGGCAAAGAAGGCATTAAGTACCTCAGCCTTGCCCTCATCCCCTGTCACTCTCATCAGTTCTGCATCCAAGAGGGTCTGAATATTC
The DNA here is from genome assembly GCA_033459285.1 of Clamator glandarius. Taxonomy (NCBI): domain Eukaryota; kingdom Metazoa; phylum Chordata; class Aves; order Cuculiformes; family Cuculidae; genus Clamator; species Clamator glandarius. The sequence goes on along the minus strand of JAUNZM010000860.1, from coordinate 54,977 downwards.
TCCCTAGTCCTTCTTTTATTGTTAATGTATTTATAGAAAGATTTTTTATTGTCTTTCACAGACTTAGCCCATTTGATTTCTGTAACAGACTCCATCACAGGATCTTGGGGGCTCCCCCGATTTTAACCCCCAGGCACTCGGTCCCGTCCTCACCGCGATCGAGCTCGAGGGGATCAAAGCAAAAGGAACGAGCTGTTAGGGCAAAATACTCAAAGGAACCGTGGTTGAAATGAACCCCCCCTCACCCCTGCAGCTCTCACCGCCGCACACAACACCCCAAAAAAGCGACACACCCCCCCTCTCTCTAGACTGACAACACAAAAGCGCTTTCCAAGCCTCCCTTTCCGCTCCTTCCCCCCCTTCTCCTCCCATTGTGCCCCATACACCCCCTCCTCTCCCCTTCCCGCCTCTCCCCGGGGGCAGCGAAACACAGCCTGGCCCCGGCAGGACCGCGGAGCGCGGAGAGCGAGCCCGGAGCGGCGCCACCGGCCATAGAGCGCTGCCCCGCGCCGCTCCCGGCCGCCCCCCCCGCCCTCGAGCCGCGCCTCTCCGGGCGCCTCTGACTCCCCCGAGCCCAGCCCCGTTCCAGCCGTTCCCCAGCGGGGCTGGCGCGGGCCCCGATTGGCCGCCGCTCGCCGAGGGACGCGCGGCGCAGCCAATGGGAGCGCTCTCTGCAGGGTCCTTCCCAGGGGCAGCCGAGCGTGGCCGGGACGCGCGGGGCTCACGGGGGGCGCGGGCGCCCCGGGCAGGGACGGGGGGCGCGCGGGGCTCGGGGCGCCGTCCCTCTCCCGGCCATCAGCCTGCCCCTCGCTGGCCGCAGCCGGCGGCGGTCAGAAGGGCAGCGAAGAGCAGAGCCGAGCCGTCCCGAACGGCGCCGCGCGGAGCCGACAGAAGCCGAGCGGATCCGAGCCGCGATTCGAGTCGCGCCGCTCCCCGCCCGGCTCGCCCGCCCCTGGGGGGCGTCCCCTCCCGCCCCGGGCTGCAGTACCGCTCTGCGGCCACGACGCGGCAGCACCAAGTCACCACACGTCCCCGGGCTGCAGTACCGCTCGGCGGCCACGACGCGGCAGCACCGAGTCACTAATCGCCCCCGGGCTGCAGTACCGCTCCGCGGCCACGGCGTGGCGGCACCGAGTCACTAATCGCCCCCGGGCTGCAGTACTGCTCCGCGGCACCGGCGCGGCGGCACCGAGTCACTAATAGTCCCCGGGCTGCAGTACAGCTCCGTGGCCACGGCGCGGCGGCACCGAGTCACTAATAGTCCCCGGGCTGCAGTACCGCTCCGCGGCCACGGCGCGGCGGCACCGAGTCACTAATAGTCCCCGGGCTGCAGTACCGCTCCGCGGCCACGGCGCGGCGGCACCGAGTCACTAATAGTCCCCGGGCTGCAGTACCGCTCCGCGGCCACGGCGCGGCGGCACCGAGTCACTAATCGCCCCCGGGCTGCAGTACCGCTCCGCGGCCACGGCGCGGCGGCACCGAGTCACTAATAGTCCCCGGGCTGCAGTACCGCTCCGCGGCCACGGCGCGGCAGCACCGAGTCACTAATAGTCCCCGGGCTGCAGTACCGCTCCGCGGCCACGGCGCGGCGGCACCGAGTCACTAATAGTCCCCGGGCTGCAGTACCGCTCCGCGGCCACGGCGCGGCGGCACCGAGTCACTAATAGTCCCCGGGCTGCAGTACCGCTCCGCGGCCACGGCGCGGCAGCACTGAGTCACTAATAGTCCCCGGGCTGCAGTACCGCTCCGCGGCCACGGCGCGGCGGCACCGAGTCACTAATAGTCCCCGGGCTGCAGTACCGCTCCGCGGCCACGGCGCGGCGGCACCGAGCCGGGCGAAGCTATTTTTGTACCGTTTTCTCGAGCCGCGGGTTCGAGCCCGACGGGCGACCAATCGCCCCCAGCAGCAGCTCCTGCGGTGCTGCCTGCACACCCCTACTGCGCACGTGTGCCGTACAACATGGCGGCGCCCATTGGAACCACTGCGCATGCCCGCCGTGCAATATGGCGGCGCTAATTTGGAGTCGCTGCGCATTCATTCCGTACAACATGGCAGCGTCCGTTAGTAACTACTGCGCATGCGTGGCTTCCCACATAGTGCCGTCTAGTAATAGGTATCGCGCATACGTGCATTTCAACATGGCGGCGCCTAATGGGAGCTACTGCGCGTGTGTGCGGCACAACATGGCGGTTTCTATGACGAGCCACTGCGCGTGCGTGCCGTACAACACGGCGGTGTCTATGAATAGCTACTGCACATGCCTTTTGTGCCAAACGGCGGCTCCCATTAGGAGGTACTGCGCGTGCGTGCCGTGCAACACGGCAGCTCCCATTAGGAGCTACTGCGTGTGCGTGCCGTGCAACACAGCGGCTCCCATTAGGAGCTACTGTGTGTGCGTGCCGTGCAACACGGCGGCTCCCATTAGGAGCTACTGCGTGTGCGTGCCGTGCAACACGGCGGTTCCCATTAGCAGCTACTGCACATGCGTGCCGTGCAACACGGCGGCTCCCATTAGGAGCTACTGCGCGTGCGTGCCGTGCAACACGGTGGCTCCCATTAGGAGCTACTGCGCGTGCGTGCCGTGCAACACGGCGGCTCCCATTAGGAGGTACTGCGCGTGCGTGCCGTGCAACACGGCGGCTCCCATTAGGAGCTACTGCTCGTGTGTGCCGTGCAACCCGGCGGCTCCCATTAGGAGCTACTGTGCGTGCGTGCCGTGCAACACGGTGGCTCCCATTAGGAGCTACTGCACGTGCGTGCCGTGCAACACGGCGGCTCCCATTAGGAGCTACTGCACGTGCGTGCCGTGCAACACGGCGGCTCCCATTAGGAGCTACTGCGCGTGCGTGCCGTGCAACACGGTGGCTCCCATTAGGAGGTACTGCGCGTGCGTGCCGTGCAACACGGCGGCTCCCATTAGGAGCTACTGCGCGTGCGTGCCGTGCAACACGGTGGCTCCCATTAGGAGCTACTGCGCGTGCGTGCCGTGCAACACCGTGGCTCCCATTAGGAGCTACTGCTCGTGTGTGCCGTGCAACACGGCAGCTCCCATTAGGAGGTACTGCACGTGCGTGCCGTGCAACACGGTGGCTCCCATTAGGAGGTACTGCGCGTGCGTGCCGTGCAACACGGTGGCTCCCATTAGGAGCTACTGCGCGTGCGTGCCGTGCAACACCGTGGCTCCCATTAGGAGCTACTGCTCGTGTGTGCCGTGCAACACGGCAGCTCCCATTAGGAGGTACTGCACGTGCGTGCCGTGCAACACGGTGGCTCCCATTAGGAGGTACTGCGCGTGCGTGCCGTGCAACACGGTGGTCCCATTAGGAGCTACTGCGCGTGCGTGCCGTGCAACACGGCGGCTCCCATTAGGAGGTACTGCGCGTGCGTGCCGTGCAACACGGTGGCTCCCATTAGGAGGTACTGCGCGTGCGTGCCGTGCAACACGGCGGCTCCCATTAGGAGCTACTGCTCGTGTGTGCCGTGCAACCCGGCGGCTCCCATTAGGAGCTACTGTGCGTGCGTGCCGTGCAACACGGTGGCTCCCATTAGGAGCTACTGCGCGTGCGTGCCGTGCAACACGGCGGCTCCCATTAGGAGCTACTGTGCACGCGTGCCGTGCAACACGGTGGCTCCCATTAGGAGCTACTGCGCGTGCGTGCCGTGCAACACGGCGGCTCCCATTAGGAGGTACTGCGCGTGCGTGCCGTGCAACACGGTGGCTCCCATTAGGAGGTACTGCGCGTGCGTGCCGTGCAACACGGCGGCTCCCATTAGGAGCTACTGCTCGTGTGTGCCGTGCAACCCGGCGGCTCCCATTAGGAGCTACTGTGCGTGCGTGCCGTGCAACACGGTGGCTCCCATTAGGAGCTACTGCACGTGCGTGCCGTGCAACACAGCGGCTCCCATTAGGAGCTACTGTGCACGCGTGCCGTGCAACACCGTGGCTCCCATTAGGAGGTACTGCGCGTGCGTGCCGTGCAACACGGCGGCTCCCATTAGGAGCTACTGCACGTGCGTGCCGTGCAACACGGTGGCTCCCATTAGGAGCTACTGCGCGTGCGTGCCGTGCAACACGGCGGCTCCCATTAGGAGCTACTGCACATGTGTGCCGTGCAACACGGCGGCTCCCATTAGGAGCTACTGCACATGCGTGCCGTGCAAAACGGCGGCTCCCATTAGAAGCTACTGCACATGCGTGCCGTGCAACACGGTGGCTCCCATTAGCAGCTACTGCGCATGCGTGCCGTGCAACACGGCGGCTCCCATTAGGAGCTACTGTGCGTGCATGCCGTACAACACGGCGGCTCCCATTAGGAGCTACTGTGCGTGCGTGCCGTGCAACACGGCGGCTCCCATTAGGAGCTACTGCGCGTGCGTGCCGTGCAACAAGGCGGCTCCCATTAGGAGCAACTGTGCGTGCGTGCCGTGCAACACGGTGGCTCCCATTAGGAGCTACTGTGCGTGCCGTGCAGCATGGCGGCACATGTATATTAGTCATTGTCCATGCGTGTCGTTTAGCATGCTGGCACGCTAATTAACTCCTTAGCAGGCGTGCAGCTCGTCCCCTCCTCTTCCCCCCCCCCTTCAACAGGCAATGTGCTGGTGCTGATTGGCTGCCGCGCTGTGAGGGGGTTGGGGCTGTGTGGGGTTGGCTGCGGGGGGGACTCCGGTGTCTCCGCCTGGTCTGTGTCACACAGCAGCACTTCCAGGTTTCTCCTTACCCTTTTGAATTCCCAGCCTACACTGAACCGGCACACAATACATCTACGAATACACCTTCTTAGCAAAACAAAGTTATTTTTTCCATGGCTGCCTTTTTTATTTCCCTTCCCTCTGTGACAGCTTTGGCATTTGTTTTCAGAGTTTGATTAATGATTAATGAGTTCAGGTGGGATGTGTAAGTCACACTTCAGAGAAGGAATCGGTTTTGTTTAAAAATAACTGAAAAATATTATAATAGTCTGATTTTACTGCTTTCCCTTTCCCATTCCCAGCAAAACGGTGGTTCCAGCGGCCCTGTTTGTACAAAGTCCCCCAACGTGAGGAGCGCTCCCCAGGCTGCAGGAGGAGACGCTGCCACAGACTGAACTCACAGTAACGAAGATGCAGGTTCCTTCTCTAAGTTGTGACGCAGTCGTTGCCCCAGCGTGCGACTCCTCGCTGCCAAACGAGGAAATCTGTTGCTGGCACAGGGATGCCTCGATGGAAACTCGTATGCAAGGTCTGCGTGAGGCACAGCATGGATTGTGTTGCCACGGCAACCCTGAACTACTTTCATCCATCAACATCCACATCCTTCTTTCTGGCCTTTAACAAAGTCTTCAAAGACCTTTTTCCCCGACAGCTGTGTAGATTGTTAGATTTCCTTTTATCACCACAATAAATACGTACGAAAGCAGAATTTGTGTGGGGACTACAGAAATCACAGAATCACAGAATAACCAGGTTGGAAGAGACCCACTGGATCGTCAAGTCCAACAGTTCCCACCAATCCCTAAATCATGCTCCTAAGCACCTCATCCACCCTCACCTTAAACACCTCCAGGGACGGTGACTCAACCACCTCCCTGGGCAGACCGTTCCAATGCCTAACCACCCTCTCCGGGAAGAATTATTTCCTAATCTCAAGCCTAAATCTCCCCTGGCAGAGCTTGAGACCATGAGAGGAGAGTACAGTCCGCACTTCCAGATTACTCTGACCATTAACTCCCACCAGTTTGCCCATGGATCTCCCACATTATCCCCACATTATCCCCTCTCCTTTCTCCAAAGCAAATCCACTTTTCCTGGAAACAACCCTCTTTCCAGGCACCTGAGTACCACCAAGCGTAAGCAAATATCTGTAAGAAACCTGGCCTCACTCCTTCCCCGTGTTTCATTTTTCACGAATGGCTCTTGCGTGTGTTTCCTTGGGCTGTGTCACACTGGGGAACAGAAAAGCCACCTAGATCAGAGGCAAAGAGACTCACTCAGAAACAGAGCGCCACCGTCAGTCTTTAGAAATGAGAATCTTTTCTTCAACAGAGTTTTTCCCACAAAGCCCTAAGTGTGTTTTCTCACCTGGCCCACGGTTTGCTGGGCTCTAGTTTAAAGAATTCCAGCCCCCTGGGGGGCCCCTGCTGTGACCGCCCAGTCCCCAGCTCAGAACCGTTTAAGCAAACGGCTTACAAATACCCTACAGGCAGAATTTCATTCAAAACCAGTAAGTGAAAATTATGATTAATGATATATTTGCAGGAGTTATCATCCGTTTATGAATGATTCATGAAAGGAAAAAGAAGACTAAATAGCCTACGAATATCATCGCAAGCAGTAATTTAAACAACTTCGTCCCTCAAAGTGAGGTCCTTCCAGCCTTATGTTCACATACCGAGAGCCTGCGGAGCCGGGGGTGGGCGCTGCGCGGTGGATACCGATCTATCCCCACACATCACCGCATCCAGCACAGTTTGCCCTGACAAAGGGCAGGCGCGCTGCCCAGAAGGGTCCCCTGCTGCGTGCAGAGCTCAGAGAGCTGAAGGAATCACTGTGCTGAGTCGTGCAGCCCAGCTCCTGCCGCACACAGACACACACGATGCAATTAGGAGCCAAGATAGAGGAGCAGCCCGGTACAAATACAGACGTGATCTGCCCCTGCTTCGGGTATGAAACTCCCACGCTTCCTTTCCGGGAAGCGCAGTTTAAGCCCTTATTGTACATTTTCTCTTTCAGGTTTTCACCAAAGCCAGCATCCGATGTCAACTGCCATCAGAAATGCGATGTGAGATACCAGAGATGCTGTTCATGTATTATTACTGTAATTCCCATCTGCACGCAGTCCCCGAATTTCAATGAAGGTCGTGTTTTTGGGGGCTTTTTTCACTCAGTTTTTGAACAGTTTTTGAAATTGGCCAAGTTGGCCGTAATATGATAAATTTGCCCTTTAAGGATATATTTGCCCATTTTATGGACATTGGCCATGTTTGCCCTTCTTTGGTAAATTTTCCCTTTCAGACAATTGCCCAAGATTGCCCTGACATGGTCAATTTGCACTTTTATGGTCACCAACTTTGCCCTTAGCTGCTCAATTTGCCGTTATATGGTGAATTTGCGGTTACCTCACTCGCGCTGGGGGCGGGTCCATCCGTCTCCCTCCCAGTGCCCTCACTCAAGATGGCGGCGCGCCACCCAGTGTACGTCGCCGTGCCCTCATTCAAGACGTCGGTGATACGGACATGTCATTACCTCACTCAAGATGATGGCGGCGAGCCCAGTGCCCTCACTCAAGGGGGCGGTGACACTGACATGCCGTGCCCTTAGTAAAGGTGGCAGCGTTGTGCCCTCACTCAGGATGGCGGCGTGACCTCCGGTTTCCCTCCCCGTACCATTACTGACGATAGCGGCGACAGTGACAAGCTGTGCCCTCAGTTAATATGCCGGTGGGTGCCGTGCCCTCACTCAAGATGGCGCCAACACCAACACGCTGTACCCTCACTCAAGATGGCGGCGTGACCGCCCATTTCACTCCCCCTGCACTCACTCAAGATGGTGGTAGCTTCGCCCGTCTCCCTCGCCCTTGCCCGTACTCAAGATAGCGGTGACAACGACATGCTGTACTCTCAATCAGGATGGCGACAAACTCCGTGCCCCCACTCAAGATGGCGGCAACACTGACAAGCTTTGCCCTCACTTAAGAGAGCGGCAGGCCCCGAGACCTAATTCAGGATGGCTGCAGGACCCGTGCCCCCACTCAAATGGCGGCAACACTGACAAGCTGTGCCCTCACTCATGATCGTAGCGGGACACATGCCCCTACTCAACATGCTGGCGGACCCTTGTCCCTACTCAAGATGGCGGCGATACTGACAAGCTGTGCCCTCACTCAAGATGGTGGCAACACTGACACTTTATGTCGGCACTCAAGATGGCGGCATGACCTCCTGTTTCCCTCCCAGATCCCTCACTCAAGATGCTGGCGAAATGACAGGCAGTGCCCTCACTCAAGGTGGGGGCGACACGGGCATGCTGTTACCTCACTCAAGATGGCGGCGGCTTTGCCCGTCTCCCTTGTCGTGCCCCCACCCAAGATGGCAGCAGGACCTCTGGTTTCCGTCCCGAACCCTTACTCAAGGTGGTGGCGGGCCCCGTGCCTTCACTCAAAATGGCCGTGGCTTCACCCGACTACTTCGCCCGTGGCCACATTCAAATTTGTGGAGACATTTTAACGCCCTGCCCTCACTCATGATGGTGGCAGGCCCACCCAGAGTCCCTCACCGTGCCCTCACTCACGATGGTGGCAGGCCCACCCGGAGTCCCTCACCGTGCCCTCACTCATGATGGTGGCAGGCCCACCCAGAGTCCCTCACCGTGCCCTCACTCACAATGGCGGCAGGCCCACCCAGAGTCCCTCACCGTGCCCTCACTCATGATGGCGGCAGGCCCGCCCAGAGTCCCTCACCGTGCCCTCACTCATGATGGTGGCAGGCCCACCCAGAGTCCCTCACCGTGCCCTCACTCATGATGGTGGCAGGCCCACCCAGAGTCCCTCACCGTGCCCTCACTCACAATGGCGGCAGGCCCACCCAGAGTCCCTCACCGTGCCCTCACTCATGATGGCGGCAGGCCCACCCAGAGTCCCTCACCGTGCCCTCACTCAAGATGGCGGCAGGCCCGCCCAGAGTCTTTCACCGTGCCCTCACTCACGATGGCGGCAGGCCCGCCCAGAGTCCCTCATCGTGCCCTCACTCACGATGGCGGCAGGCCCGCCCGGAGTCCCTCACCGTGCCCTCACTCACGATGGCGGCAGGCCCACCCAGAGTCCCTCACCGTGCCCTCACTCACAATGGCGCCAGGCCCACCCGGAGTCCCTCACCGTGCCCTCACTCACGATGGCGGCAAGCCCACCCAGAATCCCTCACCGTGCCCTCACTCAAGATGGCGGCAGGCCCGCCCAGAGTCCCTCACCGTGCCCTCACTCAAGATGGCGGCAGTCCCACCCAGAGTCCCTCACCGTGCCCTCACTCAAGATGGCGGCAGGCCCACCCAGAATCCCTCACCGTGCCCTCACTCAAGATGGCGGCAGGCCCACCCAGAGTCCCTCACCGTGCCCTCACTCAAGATGGCGGCAGGCCCGCCCAGAGTCCCTCACCGTGCCCTCACTCAAGATGGTGGCAGGCCCGCCCAGAGTCCCTCACCGTGCCCTCACTCACTATGGCGGCAGGCCCGCCCAGAGTCCCTCACCGTGCCCTCACTCAAGATTGCGGCAGGCCCGCCCAGAGTCCATCACCGTGCCCTCACTCAAGATGGCGGCAGGCCCGCCCAGAGTCCCTCACCGTGCCCTCACTCAAGATGGCGGCAGGCCCGCCCAGAGTCCCTCACCGTGCCCTCACTCAAGATGGCGGCGGGCTCCTCCCTTCTCCCTTCCCCTGTCCTCACTCAAGAGTTTTTGGTAATTTGCCCTTTTCGGGTCAGTTTGCCCTTTGATTGTTTGGGGGAATCGAGCTCTAGAGCTCCGTTAAGGGTTATAAAGCGGGTCTGTGTTTATCTGCCACCAGGGGCGAGGGGCTAATCCTCCTCACTCGCACACCCTGGGCTCTAACGAGCCCATAGTTAGAGTGTCAGGACAGGCCGAGTCATAAGCGCCTCGTACAGATTCCCGACCTTTCTCCGCGTCCTGTCAGCAGCCTGAAGATGGGGATGCTAAAATTTCATCGTACCCATCTTTTCCTACAGGCACCCCAGAGCCCCACCCCTGGGGTTTCATGCCAAGGGAGATGGTGGTTGGTGCTACAGAAGAGCCACCAGCCCTGGCTAAACCAAAAGTGAGATGTCTCCAGCATCCCAGTAAACGAGCTGGAATTTAAAGGGTGCAGGGTGACAAGGAAACAAAAAGCATTGCTAGATGCAACCCATCTCCTGGACTCTCTACAACTACCTGAAAGGAGGTTGTGGAGAGGATGGATCTGGGCTCTTCCCCCAAGTGACAGGGGGCAGGACAAGGGGGAATGGCCTCAAGCTCCACCAGGGGAGCTTCAGGCTGGACATCAGGAAAATCTTTTTCATGGAAAGGGTCATTGGTCCCTGGCAGAGGCTGCCCAGGGAGGGGGTTGAGTCACCTTCCCTGGATGGGTCTAAAGGGTGGGTAGATGAGGTGCTGAGGGACATGGGTTAGTATTTGATAGGAACGGTTGGACTTGATGATCCAGTGGGTCCTTTCCAAACAAGTGATTCTATGATTCTATGATTCCTGTTATCATGAGTTTCCAGAAGCTTCTCCCACGCTGGCACAGGCACCTGTAGTGGTGGTGTTCTTGATGAGAATGTAAAGCAGAGTTAATAGAACCCAGCTGCTCCCCAGGCCCTGTTTATACCTGTGAGGGGGGTCACCACACCCCATCCACAGGTGGTGTCTGGGAGGGCCCAGGGGGGATATAAACCACAGGCCTTTCCTCAGGGGCTCATTTGGGGTCTGTTTTCCCTTGAGGTAGGAGGTTTGCTGCTGTGTCTACTCCTTGTACCTCCTGAGCAGGCTAAGGTAGGATGAACAAGGTTGGGGTCTTTTTGTCTCCTGAAGAAGCAGAGGCAGCTGTGGGAGGTTTGAGTTTTGGAAGAGTCCAGGCTAAACAGCACCTGCAGTTGTAACTCTGGGATTTTTGTGTGTGGGACGTTGTGTTGGCCCTAGGGGCTGTGCAGTTTGTAACAGGCACCTCGGGGGTGATAATAATCTGGAATTACGTTTGTCAGCGTAGGGTGGGAAGTTGAGTCTATGGGTTGGTGGAAGATAGAAGGGGCCCGGGGAACTCTGGGAAGGGCTCAGAAGCACAGCTCCCAAGGAACAGCAACGCAGAAGGGTGGTGGGGTTCAAATATAGGGCAGTTTCTGTTAGGAAGGAGGAGGGTTCCTTCTCTAGCCCTTCAGAGGTGGAGAAGGGCTTTAATGGTTGGGGGAAAAGAACATGGGTTCATCAGTCATTCTTGGCTTGGTTTGGCAGGTGGATGCGAGTGCCATTCAGGTGTCCATTGCTCTAGTCTCTCTGCAGCTGATGGGAACGATGAGGTTGAGACACAAGGTGTGGGTCACCTGGACCTTTGTACAGCAATTGTCTGGTTTGCACATGGAGTTTCTAATTTAGGTCTGAGAATTGTCAAATCCCAGTGTTGTGAGGGACCATGGGTTGGCCCTGTAGAGAGGGAACAAGTGTTGTCCCTCAGCTTCTGCCGGCTCTGTGCTCTTCGCTGCCAACAGGGTGTGGGCTGGGACTGGGTGATGGACAGTGCCCTGTGGGCCCCCAGGTCCCCCGTGTCCCACCCGAGCCCCGCGTGTCCCCCGTCCCTGCCCGGGGTGCCCTGCGCAGGCCCTTCTCAACTTCTGTGATCTTCTCAGACCTCCTTTGACCTGTTTGGTGTCCTCTGTCTTTCTCAGGACCTTCCCTTAACATGGGAACCTTCCTTCTTTGACCTTCTTTGACCTTCTTTGACCTTCTTTGACCTTCTTTGACCTTCTTTGACCTTCTTTGACCTTCTTTGACCTTCTTTGACCTTCTTTGACCTTCTTTGACCTTCTTTGACCTTCTTTGACCTTCTTTGACCTTCTTTGACCTTCTTTGACCTTCTTTGACCTTCTTTGACCTTCTTTGACCTTCTTTGACCTTCTTTGACCTTCTTTGACCTTCTTTGACCTTCTTTGACCTTCTTTGACCTTCTTTGACCTTCTTTGACCTTCTTTGACCTTCTTTGACCTTCTTTGACCTTCTTTGACCTTCTTTGACCTTCTTTGACCTTCTTTGACCTTCTTTGACCTTCTTTGACCTTCTTTGACCTTCTTTGACCTTCTTTGACCTTCTTTGACCTTCTTTGACCTTCTTTGACCTTCTTTGACCTTCTTTGACCTTCTTTGACCTTCTTTGACCTTCTTTGACCTTCTTTGACCTTCTTTGACCTTCTTTGACCTTCTTTGACCTTCTTTGACCTTCTTTGACCTTCTTTGACCTTCTTTGACCTTCTTTGACCTTCTTTGACCTTCTTTGACCTTCTTTGACCTTCTTTGACCTTCTTTGACCTTCTTTGACCTTCTTTGACCTTCTTTGACCTTCTTTGACCTTCTTTGACCTTCTTTGACCTTCTTTGACCTTCTTTGACCTTCTTTGACCTTCTTTGACCTTCTTTGACCTTCTTTGACCTTCTTTGACCTTCTTTGACCTTCTTTGACCTTCTTTGACCTTCTTTGACCTTCTTTGACCTTCTTTGACCTTCTTTGACCTTCTTTGACCTTCTTTGACCTTCTTTGACCTTCTTTGACCTTCTTTGACCTTCTTTGACCTTCTTTGACCTTCTTTGACCTTCTTTGACCTTCTTTGACCTTCTTTGACCTTCTTTGACCTTCTTTGACCTTCTTTGACCTTCTTTGACCTTCTTTGACCTTCTTTGACCTCCGTCATAGAAGGTGATCAGATTACTCTGGCAAGACCTGCCTTTCATGAACCCGTGTTGACTGGGCCTGATCACCCGGTTCTCTTGCAAGTGCTTCATGATCGCACTCAAGATCACCCGCTCCATGACTTTCCCTGGTACCGAGGTCAGACTGACAGGCCTGTAGTTCCCCAGATCCTCCCTGCGCCCCTTCTTATAGATGGGCACGACATCAGCCTCCAGTCCAGCGGAACCTCCCCAGTCATCCAGGACTGCTGGAAGATGATGGAAAGGGGTTTGGCCAGCACATCCTCCAGTTCCCTCAAAACTCTTGGGTGGACTCCATCTGGCCCCATAGACTTGTGGGCATCTAGCTGGGCTAGCAGGTCTCTAACCACCTCCTCTTGGACCTTGGGAATCTCATACTTCTCATCCAACCCTTGGGGTTGTGCACAGAGGGAACAATTTTCCTTACTATTAAAGACTGAGGTGAAGTAGGCATTGAGCACTTCAGCCTTGTCTTCGTCCCCTGTTACTCTTGTTCCCTCTGCATCTCCTAGGGACTGGAGATTCTCCCTAGCCCTCCTTTTGCTGTTGATGTATTTGTAGAAAGACTTTTTGTTGTCTTTCACAGTCTTGGCCAATCGCATTTCTAGTTGGGCCTTAGCCCTCCTGATTTTTTCCCTGCACGTTCTCACTTTCTCCCTGTAGTCCACCCAGGATGCCTGCCCCTTCCTCCAGAGGTCGTAGACCCTCCTCTTCCTATTGATGTCTCTTAAGGACCTCCCTACTCAACCACGCTGGTTTCTTACTCCTCCAGCTACTTTTCCGGAACTTGGGGATGGCTTTCTCCTGAGCTGCTAGGAGTTCCTTCTTGAAGAGCGCCCAGCCCTCATGGACACCTTTGCCTTCAAGGACCACCTCCCACGGGACTTTTCCGACCAGCCTTCTGAACAGCCCAAAGTCTGCTCTCTGAAAGTTGAGGGCGACTGTTCTGCTAACCTCCTTCTTCATTTTACCCCGCACTGAGAACTCTATCATCTCATGATTGCTTTGCCCCAAGCGTCCTCCAACCTTCACATCCCCCACCAGTCCTTCTCTGTTCACCAACAGCAGGTCCAGGAGGGCACCGTCCCTTGTCGGTTCGCTCACCAGCTGTGTGAGGAAGTTGTCTTCCACACACTCCAGGCACCTCCGGGACTGCTTCCTTTCTGCTGTATTATACTCCCAGCCTATATCTGGGAAATTGAAGTCTCCCACAAGGACTAGAGGTAGCGATTTTGAGACTACACTCAGTTGTTTGTAGAAGCGCTCATCAGCTGCTTCTTCTTGGCTGGGTGGTCTATAGCAGACTCCCATCACAATTCCTTCCTGCCCATGGGCTCCTCTGATTTTCACCCACAGGCACTCAGTCCCATCCTGATTGTAGTCCAGCTCGAGGGTATCAATGCCCTCTCTAACATAGAGGGCTACCCCGCCTCCTCTTCTGCCCTTCCTGTCCTTCCTAAAGAGTTTATACCCCACCATGGGTACGCTCGAGTCGTACGAGTCATCCCACCACATCTCTGCAATGGCAACGACATCGTAGTCTCCTTGCCCTACCACAGCTTCCAGCTCCTCCTTCTTATTTCCCATGCTGTGTGCATTGGTGTAAATGCACTTCAGCTGGGCAGGCGTAGCTTCAGCCTTCGCAATAGGGCTCCTCCCCAACTGAGCGGTCCTTGACTTAACTAAGGCCACAGTGCCAGTTTGCTGCCTACCATCCTCAGCTGCACTCACCCCCTCTTGCTTAGTGGTGATATACTGGCAGGCATCGCCAGCACACCCCCCCTTTGCCACTGAAGTCTCACCTCCAGGCTCACTCCCATCCTGCCTGGCCTCCATCCCCTCCCCCCTCACATCTAGTTTAAAGCTCGATTTATGAGCTTAACTAGTTTTTTGGTGAGGGCTTTTGTCCCCCTAGCAGACAGGCATGTCCCATCCCTGGTAAGAAAGCCTGGGGGTGCGTGGGCCTCCCCATGATTAAAGAACCCAAAGCCCCTCTTCTCACACCAGTCCCTAAGCCATTCATTAACCCGTTTCTTATTCCTCATTTCCTGCTCCTGATTCCTTAGTATTGGGATGGAAGAAATTCAAAGAAAGTCAAAAGAAGGTTGGAGATGGTCGAAGAAAGTCAAAGAAGGTCCAAGAAGGTCAAACAACAGAGGAGAAGGTCGGAGAAGGTCGAAGAAGATAGAAGAAGGTGGTCGGAGAAGGTCAGGGAAGGTAAAAGAAGGTCAAAGGAGGTCGGAGAAGGTTAAAAAGGGTCGAGGAAAGTCAAGGGAGAAGGTGGGAGAAGATCAAAGAAGGTCATAGAAAGTCAAAGAACGTCAAAGAAGATGAAAGAAGGTCGAAGGTCTGAGATGGTGGTCAAGGAAGGTCAGAGAAGGTCAAAGAAGATTGAAGAAGGTGAGCAAAGAAGGACGAAAGTCGAAGACGGTCAGAGAAGTTCAAAGAAGTTCAGGGAAGGTCAGAGAGGTCGAAGAAGTACAGAGAATGTCAGAGAAGGTTGGAAGTCGGAGAAAATCAAAGAAGGTCAAAGAAGATCAGAGAAGGTCGGAGAAAGTCGAAGATGGACGGAGACAAAGGTCGGAGACAGTTGAAGAAAGTCAAAGAAGGTCAAAGAACGTCAGAAAAGTTCAGAGAAGGTCAAAGAATGTCAGAGAAGTTCAAAGAAGTTAGAAAAGTCTAAATAAGGCCGGAGAAGGCCAGAGAAGGTCAAAGAGGCCGGAGAAGGTCAAAGAAGGCCGAGGAAGAAGGCTAAAGAAGGTTAGAGAAGGTTAGAGAGGTTGAAGAAGGTTGAAAAAGGTCAGAGTAGATCAGAGAGGTCAAAGAAGGTCAGAGAAGTTCAAAGCACCTCCGAAAAAGTTGAAGAAGGTCAAAGAAGGTGGCTAAAGAAGGATGAAGGTCGAAGAAGGTCGGAGACAGTCGGAGAATGTCAAAGACGCTCGGAGAAGGTCAGGGAAGTTCAGGGAAGAAGTTTGGAGAAGGTCGGAAGTCAGAAAAAATCAGAGAAGGTCAGAGAAGGTCAAAGAAAGTTGGAGACGGTCGGAGAACATTGGAGAAGATCAAAGAAGGTCCGAGAAGAAGAAGTTCGAAGAAGGTCAGAGATGGTCGGAGAAAGATGTCGGAGAAAATTGAAGAAAGTCAAAGAAGATCGGAGAAGGTCAAAGAAGGTCAGAAAAGTTCAGAGAAGGTTGAAGAAGATCAAAGAAAGTTGAAGAAGGAGGTCAGAGAAGGTCAGAGAGGTTGAAGAAGGTCAAAGAAAAATGAAGAAGGCTGAAGGAGGTTGAAGAAGGTTGGAGAAGGTCAGAGAGGTTGAAGAATTTTGAAGAAGGTCAAAGAAGGTCAGAGAAGATTGAAGGTGGTCAAAGAAAGATGAAGGTCGAAGAAGGCTGGAGACGGTCTGAAAATCCATCACAAACGTCACCCTCGCTCAGAGCCGCAAAGCGGACGTTTCTCCTCTCACCTGAATGGCAGCCGCTCCCGTTCCACCCGTGGGCGCCCTCCTCGTCTCCCGCCGCCAGCGCAGGAGAGAGATGGGAAGGCTCCATAGCGCTCTGCAAAGATGAAGGACGTCTAAGAGGCTAAGGGTGCACTCGATGCCTTCATCCAGGTCCTTGATAAAGACACTGGACAGGGCTGGACCCAGCACTGAGCCCTGGGGTGACAGTTTCCAAAGCAGAATGCTGGGAGAAACTATGTCAAAGGCTTTACTGAAGTTCAGGAAGATCCATCCTCAGCCTTTCCCTCGGCCAGCAGCCGAGTCACTTTGTCACAGAAGGCGATCAGGTTAGTTTGGCAAGACCTGCCTTTCGTGAACCCGTGTTGACTGGGCCTGATCCCCCGGTTCTCTTGCACGTGCTTCATGATCGCACTCAAGATCACCTGTTCCATGACTTTCCCTGGCACTGAGGTCAGACTGACAGGCCTGCAGTTCCCTGGATCCTCCCTGCGACCCTTCTTATCGATGGGCACAACACCCCCAGGCTCCAGTCCGGTGGAACTGCCCCAGTCAGCCAGGGCTGCTGGGAGATGATGGAAAGGGGTTTGGCCAGCACGTCCACCAGCTCCTTCAATGCTCTTGGCTGGATCCCATCCGGCCCCACAGACCTGTGGATGTCTCGCTGGGCAAGCAAGGCTCTGACCACCTCCTCTTGGATCATGGGAGCCTCATTCTGCTCCTCTAACTCCTGGGTTTGTACACAAAGGGAACAACCTTCCTTGCTATTAAAGACTGAGGCAAAGAAGGCATTAAGTACCTCAGCCTTGCCCTCATCCCCTGTCACTCTCATCAGTTCTGCATCCAAGAGGGTCTGAATATTCTCCCTAGTCCTTCTTTTATTGTTAATGTATTTATAGAAAGATTTTTTATTGTCTTTCACAGACTTAGCCCATTTGATTTCTGTAACAGACTCCATCACAGGATCTGCCTCTTGGGGGCTCCCCCGATTTTAACCCCCAGGCACTCGGTCCCGTCCTCACCGCGATCGAGCTCGAGGGGATCAAAGCAAAAGGAACGAGCTGTTAGGGCAAAATACTCAAAGGAACCGTGGTTGAAATGAACCCCCCCTCACCCCTGCAGCTCTCACCGCCGCACACAACACCCCAAAAAAGCGACACCCCCCCCCTCTCTCTAGACTGACAACACAAAAGCGCTTTCCAAGCCTCCCTTTCCGCTCCTTCCCCCCCTTCTCCTCCCATTGTGCCCCATACACCCCCTCCTCTCCCCTTCCCGCCTCTCCCCGGGGGCAGCGAAACACAGCCCGGCCCCGGCAGGACCGCGGAGCGCGGAGCGTGAGCCCGGAGCGGCGCCACCGGCCATAGAGCGCTGCCCCGCGCCGCTCCCGGCCGCCCCCCCCCGCCCTCGAGCCGCGCCTCTCCGGGCGCCTCTGACTCCCCCGAGCCCAGCCCCGTTCCAGCCGTTCCCCAGCGGGGCTGGCGCGGGCCCCGATTGGCCGCCGCTCGCCGAGGGACGCGCGGCGCAGCCAATGGGAGCGCTCTCTGCAGGGTCCTTCCCAGGGGCAGCCGAGCGTGGCCGGGACGCGCGGGGCTCACGGGGAACACGGGGGGCGCGGGCGCCCCGGGCAGGGACGGGGGGCGCGCGGGGCTCGGGGCGCCGTCCCTCTCCCGGCCATCAGCCTGCCCCTCGCTGGCCGCAGCCGGCGGCGGTCAGAAGGGCAGCGAAGAGCAGAGCCGAGCCGTCCCGAACGGCGCCGCGCGGAGCCGACAGAAGCCGAGCGGATCCGAGCCGCGATTCGAGTCGCGCCGCTCCCCGCCCGGCTCGCCCGCCCCTGGGGGGCGTCCCCTCCCGCCCCGGGCTGCAGTACCGCTCTGCGGCCACGACGCGGCAGCACCGAGTCACCACACGTCCCCGGGCTGCAGTACCGCTCTGCGGCCACGACGCGGCAGCACCGAGTCACCACACGTCCCCGGGCTGCAGTACCGCTCGGCGGCCACGACGCGGCAGCACCGAGTCACTAATCGCCCCCGGGCTGCAGTACCGCTCCGCGGCCACAGCGCGGCAGCACTGAGTCACTAATAGTCCCCGGGCTGCAGTACCGCTCCGCGGCCACGGCGCGGCGGCACCGAGTCACTAATAGTCCCCGGGCTGCAGTACCGCTCCGCGGCCACGGCGCGGCGGCACCGAGTCACTAATCGCCCCCGGGCTGCAGTACCGCTGCGCGGCCACGGCGCGGCGGCACCGAGTCACTAATAGTCGCCGGGCTGCAGTACCGCTCCGCGGCCACGGCGCGGTGGCACCGAGCCGGGCGAAGCTATTTTTGTACCGTTTTCTCGAGCCGCGGGTTCGAGCCCGACGGGCGACCAATCGCCCCCAGCAGCAGCTCCTGCGGTGCTGCCTGCACACCCCTACTGCGCACGTGTGCCGTACAACATGGCGGCGCCCATTGGAACCACTGCGCATGCCCGCCGTGCAATATGGCGGCGCTAATTTGGAGTCGCTGCGCATTCATTTCGTACAACATGGCAGCGTCCGTTAGTAACTACTGCGCATGCGTGGCTTCCCACATAGTGCCGTCTAGTAATAGGTATCGCGCATACGTGCATTTCAACATGGCGGCGCCTAATGGGAGCTACTGCGCGTGTGTGCGGCACAACATGGCGGTTTCTATGACGAGCCACTGCGCGTGCGTGCCGTACAACACGGCGGTGTCTATGAATAGCTACTGCACATGCCTTTTGAGCCAAACGGCGGCTCCAATTAGGAGGTACTGCGCGTGCGTGCCGTGCAACACGGCAGCTCCCATTAGGAGCTACTGCGTGTGCGTGCCGTGCAACACAGCGGCTCCCATTAGGAGCTACTGCGTGTGCGTGCCGTGCAACACGGCGGCTCCCATTAGGAGCTACTGCGCGTGCGTGCCGTGCAACACGGCGGTTCCCATTAGCAGCTACTGCACATGCGTGCCGTGCAACACGGCGGTTCCCATTAGGAGGTACTGCGCGTGCGTGCCGTGCAACACGGCGGCTCCCATTAGGAGCTACTGTGCGTGCATGCCGTGCAACACGGCGGCTCCCATTAGGAGCTACTGCTCGTGCGTGCCGTGCAACATGGTGGCTCCCATTAGGAGCTACTGCTCGTGTGTGCCGTGCAACACGGCGGCTCCCATTAGGAGGTACTGCACGTGCGTGCCGTGCAACACGGTGGCTCCCATTAGGAGGTACTGCGCGTGCGTGCCGTGCAACACGGCGGCTCCCATTAGGAGCTACTGCGCGTGCGTGCCGTGCAACACGGTGGCTCCCATTAGGAGGTATTGCGCGTGCGTGCCGTGCAACACGGCGGCTCCCATTAGGAGCTACTGCTCGTGTGTGCCGTGCAACACGGCGGCTCCCATTAGGAGGTACTGCGCGTGCGTGCCGTGCAACACGGTGGCTCCCATTAGGAGGTACTGCGCGTGCGTGCCGTGCAACACGGTGGCTCCCATTAGAAGCTACTGTGCGTGCGTGCCGTGCAACACGGTGGGTCCCATTAGGAGCTACTGCACGTGCGTGCCGTGAAACACAGCGGCTCCCATTAGGAGCTACTGTGCACGCGTGCCGTGCAACACCGTGGCTCCCATTAGGAGCTACTGCGCGTGCGTGCCGTGCAACACGGCGGCTCCCATTAGGAGCTACTGTGCGTGCGTGCCGTGCAAAACGGCGGCTCCCATTAGAAGCTACTGCACATGCGTGCCGTGCAACACGGTGGCTCCCATTAGGAGCTACTGCACATGTGTGCCGTGCAACACGGCGGCTCCCATTAGGAGCTACTGCGCGTGCGTGCCGTGCAACACGGCGGCTCCCATTAGGAGCTACTGCGCGTGCGTGCCGTGCAACACGGTGGCTCCCATTAGGAGCTACTGCTCGTGAGTGCCGTGCAACACGGCGGCTCCCATTAGGAGCTACTGCTCATGCGTGCCGTGCAACACGGTGGCTCCCATTAGGAGCTACTGCTCGTGCGTGCCGTGCAACACGGTGGCTCCCATTAGGAGCTACTGCTCGTGCGTGCCGTGCAACACGGTGGCTCCCATTAGGAGCTACTGCGCGTGCGTGCCGTGCAACACGGCGGCTCCCATTAGGAGCTACTGTGCGTGCGTGCCGTGCAGCATGGCGGCTCCCATTAGGAGCTACTGCTCGTGTGTGCCGTGCAACACGGCGGTTCCCATTAGGAGGTATTGCGCGTGCGTGCCGTGCAACACGGTGGCTCCCATTAGCAGCTACTGCACATGCGTGCCGTGCAACATGGCGGCTCCCATTAGGAGCTACTGTGCGTGCGTGCCGTGCAACACGGCGGCTCCCATTAGGAGCTACTGTGCGTGCGTGCTGTGCAACAAGGCGGCTCCCATTAGGAGCAACTGTGCGTGTGGGCCGTGCAACACGGCGGCTCCCATTAGGAGCTACTGCTCGTGAGTGCCGTGCAACACGGCGGCTCCCATTAGGAGCTACTGTGCGTGCCGTGCAGCATGGCGGCACATGTATATTAGTCATTGTCCATGCGTGTCGTTTAGCATGCTGGCACGCTAATTAACTCCTTAGCAGGCGTGCAGCTCGTCCCCTCCTCTTCTCCCCCCCTTCAACAGGCAATGTGCTGGTGCTGATTGGCTGCCGCGCTGTGAGGGGGTTGGGGTTGGGGCTGTGTGGGGTTGGCTGCGGGGGGGACTCCGGTGTCTCCGCCTGGTCTGTGTCACACAGCAGCACTTCCAGGTTTCTCCTTACCCTTTTGAATTCCCAGCCTACACTGAACAGGCACACAATACATCTATGAATACACCTTCTTAGCAAAACAAAGTTATTTTTTCCATGGCTGCCTTTTTTATTTCCCTTCCCTCTGTGACAGCTTTGTCATTTGTTTTCAGAGTTTGATTAATGATTAATGAGTTCAGGTGGGATGTGTAAGTCACACTTCAGAGAAGGAATCGGTTTTGTTTAAAAATAACTGAAAAATATTATAATAGTCTGATTTTACTGCTTTCCCTTTCCCATTCCCAGCAAAACGGTGGTTCCAGCGGCCCTGTTTGTACAAAGTCCCCCAACGTGAGGAGCGCTCCCCAGGCTGCAGGAGGAGACGCTGCCACAGACTGAACTCACAGTAACGAAGATGCAGGTTCCTTCTCTAAGTTGTGACGCAGTCGTTGCCCCAGCGTGCGACTCCTCGCTGCCAAACGAGGAAATCTGTTGCTGGCACAGGGATGCCTCGATGGAAACTCGTATGCAAGGTCTGCGTGAGGCACAGCATGGATTGTGTTGCCACGGCAACCCTGAAATACTTTCATCCATCAACATCCACATCCTTCTTTCTGGCGTTTAACAAAGTCTTCAAAGACCTTTTTCCCCGACAGCTGTGTAGATTGTTAGATTTCCTTTTATCACCACAATAAATACGTACGAAAGCAGAATTTGTGTGGGGACTACAGAAATCACAGAATCACAGAATAACCAGGTTGGAAGAGACCCACTGGATCGTCAAGTCCAACAGTTCCCACCAATCCCTAAATCATGCTCCTAAGCACCTCATCCACCCTCACCTTAAACACCTCCAGGGACGGTGACTCAACCACCTCCCTGGGCAGACCGTTCCAATGCCTAACCACCCTCTCCGGGAAGAATTATTTCCTAATCTCAAGCCTAAATCTCCCCTGGCAGAGCTTGAGACCATGAGAGGAGAGTACAGTCCGCACTTCCAGATTACTCTGACCATTAACTCCCACCAGTTTGCCCATGGATCTCCCACATTATCCCCACATTATCCCCTCTCCTTTCTCCAAAGCAAATCCACTTTTCCTGGAAACAACCCTCTTTCCAGGCACCTGAGTACCACCAAGCGTAAGCAAATATGTGTAAGAAACCTGGCCTCACTCCTTCCCCGTGTTTCATTTTTCACGAATGGCTCTTGCGTGTGTTTCCTTGGGCTGTGTCACACTGGGGAACAGAAAAGCCACCTAGATCAGAGGCAAAGAGACTCACTCAGAAACAGAGCGCCACCGTCAGTCTTTAGAAATGAGAATCTTTTCTTCAACAGAGTTTTTCCCACAAAGCCCTAAGTGTGTTTTCTCACCTGGCCCACGGTTTGCTGGGCTCTAGTTTAAAGAATTCCAGCCCCCTGGGGGGCCCCTGCTGTGACCGCCCAGTCCCCAGCTCAGAACCGTTTAAGCAAACGGCTTACAAATACCCTACAGGCAGAATTTCATTCAAAACCAGTAAGTGAAAATTATGATTAATGATATATTTGCAGGAGTTATCATCCGTTTATGAATGATTCATGAAAGGAAAAAGAAGACTAAATAGCCTACGAATATCATCGCAAACAGTAATTTAAACAACTTCGTCCCTCAAAGTGAGGTCCTTCCAGCCTTATGTTCACGTACCGAGAGCCTGCGGAGCCGGGGGTGGGCGCTGCGCGGTGGATACCGATCTGTCCCCACACATCACCGCATCCAGCACAGTTTGCCCTGACAAAGGGCAGGCGCGCTGCCCAGAAGGGTCCCCTGCTGCGTGCAGAGCTCAGAGAGCTGAAGGAATCACTGTGCTGAGTCGTGCAGCCCAGCTCCTGCCGCACACAGACACACACGATGCAATTAGGAGCCAAGATAGAGGAGCAGCCCAGTACAAATACAGACGTGATCTGCCCCTGCTTCGGGTATGAAACTCCCACGCTTCCTTTCCGGGAAGCGCAGTTTAAGCCCTTATTGTACATTTTCTCTTTCAGGTTTTCACCAAAGCCAGCATCCGATGTCAACTGCCATCAGAAATGCGATGTGAGATACCAGAGATGCTGTTCATGTATTATTACTGTAATTCCCATCTGCACGCAGTCCCCGAATTTCAATGAAGGTCGTGTTTTTGGGGGCTTTTTTCACTCAGTTTTTGAACAGTTTTTGAAATTGGCCAAGTTGGCCGTAATATGATAAATTTGCCCTTTAAGGATATATTTGCCCATTTTATGGACATTGGCCATGTTTGCCCTTCTTTGGTAAATTTTCCCTTTCAGACAATTGCCCAAGATTGCCCTGACATGGTCAATTTGCACTTTTATGGTCACCAACTTTGCCCTTAGCTGCTCAATTTGCCGTTATATGGTGAATTTGCGGTTACCTCACTCGCGCTGGGGGCGGGTCCATCCGTCTCCCTCCCAGTGCCCTCACTCAAGATGGCGGCGCGCCCACCCAGTGTACGTCGCCGTGCCCTCATTCAAGACGGCGGTGATACGGACATGTCATTACCTCACTCAAGATGATGGCGGCGAGCCCAGTGCCCTCACTCAAGGGGGCGGTGACACTGACATGCCGTGCCCTTAGTAAAGGTGGCAGCGTTGTGCCCTCACTCAGGATGGCGGCGTGACCTCCGGTTTCCCTCCCCGTACCATTACTGACGATGGCGGCGACAGTGACAAGCTGTGCCCTCAGTTAATATGCCGGTGGGTGCCGTGCCCTCACTCAAGATGGCGCCAACACCAACACGCTGTACCCTCACTCAAGATGGCGGCGTGACCGCCCATTTCACTCCCCCTGCACTCACTCAAGATGGTGGTAGCTTCGCCCGTCTCCCTCGCCCTTGCCCGTACTCAAGATAGCGGTGACAACGACATGCTGTACTCTCAATCAGGATGGCGACGAACTCCGTGCCCCCACTCAAGATGGCGGCAACACTGACAAGCTTTGCCCTCACTTAAGAGAGCGGCAGGCCCCGAGACCTAATTCAGGATGGCTGCGGGACCCGTGCCCCCACTCAAATGGCAGCAACACTGACAAGCTGTGCCCTCACTCATGATCGTAGCGGGACACATGCCCCTACTCAACATGCTGGAGGACCCTTGTCCCTACTCAAGATGGCGGCGATACTGACAAGCTGTGCCCTCACTCAAGATGGTGGCAACACTGACACTTTATGTCGGCACTCAAGATGGCGGCATGACCTCCTGTTTCCCTCCCAGATCCCTCACTCAAGATGCTGGCGAACTGACAGGCAGTGCCCTCACTCAAGGTGGGGGCGACACGGACATGCTGTTACCTCACTCAAGATGGCGGCGGCTTTGCCCGTCTCCCTTGTCGTGCCCCCACCCAAGATGGCAGCAGGACCTCTGGTTTCCGTCCCGTACCCTTACTCAAGGTGGCGGCGGGCCCCGTGCCTTCACTCAAAATGGCAGTGGCTTCACCCGACTCCTTCGCCCGTGGCCACATTCAAATTTGTGCAGACATTTTAACGCCCTGCCCTCACTCATGATGGTGGCAGGCCCACCTGGAGTCCCTCACCGTGCCCTCACTCACGATGGTGGCAGGCCCACCCAGAGTCCCTCACCGTGCCCTCATTCACCGTTGGCGGCAGGCCCACCCAGAGTCCCTCACCGTGCCCTCACTCACGATGGCGGCAGGCCCGCCCGGAGTCCCTCACCGTGCCCTCACTCAAGATGGCGGCAGGCCCACCCAGAGTCCCTCACCGTGCCCTCACTCAAGATTGCGGCAGGCCCACCCGGAGTCCCTCACCGTGCCCGCACTCAAGATTGCGGCAGGCCCACCCAGAGTCCCTCACCGTGCCCTCACTCACCGTTGGCGGCAGGCCCGCCCAGAGTCCCTCACCGTGCCCTCACTCACGATGGCGGCAGGCCCGCCCAGAGTCCCTCACCGTGCCCTCACTCACGATGGCGGCAGGCCCGCCCAGAGTCCCTCACCGTGCCCTCACTCAAGATGGCGGCAGTCCCGCCCAGAGGCCCTCACCGTGCCCTCACTCAAGATGGCGTCGGGCTCCTCCCTTCTCCCTTCCTCTGTACTCACTCAAGAGTTTTTGGTAATTTGCCCTTTTCGGGTCAGTTTGCCCTTTGATTGTTTGGGGGAATCGAGCTCTAGAGCTCCGTTAAGGGTTATAAAGCGGGTCTGTGTTTATCTGCCACCAGGGGCGAGGGGCTAATCCTCCTCACTCGCACACCCTGGCCTCTAACGAGCCCATAGTTAGAGTGTCAAGACAGGCCGAGTCATAAGCGCCTCGTACAGATTCCCGACCTTTCTCCGCATCCTGTCAGCAGCCTGAAGATGGGGATGCTAAAATTTCATCGTACCCATCTTTTCCTACAGGCACCCCAGAGCCCCACCCCTGGAGTTTCATGCCAAGGGAGATGGTGGTTGGTTCTACAGAAGAGCCACCAGCCCTGGCTAAACCAAAAGTGAGATGTCTCCAGCGTCCCAGTAAACGAGCTGGAATTTAAAGGGTGCAGGGTGACAAGGAAACAAAAAGCATTGCTAGATGCAACCCATCTCCTGGACTCTCTACAACTACCTGAAAGGAGGTTGTGGAGAGGACGGATCTGGGCTCTTCCCCCAAGTGACAGGGGGCAGGACAAGGGGGAATGGCCTCAAGCTCCACCAGGGGAGCTTCAGGCTGGACATCAGGAAAAGCTTTTTCATGGAAAGGGTCATTGGGCACTGGCAGAGGCTGCCCAGGGAGGGGGTTGAGTCACCTTCCCTGGAGGGGTCTAAAGGGTGGGTAGATGAGGTGCTGAGGGACATGGGTTAGTATTTGATAGGAACGGTTGGACTTGATGATCCAGTGGGTCCTTTCCAACCAAGTGATTCTATGATTCTATGATTCCTGTTATTATGAGTTTCCAGAAGCTTCTCCCACGCTGGCACAGGCACCTGTAGTGGTGGTGTTCTTGATGAGAATGTAAAGCAGAGTTAATAGAACCCAGCTGCTCCCCAGGCCCTGTTTATACCTGTGAGGGGGTTCACCACACCCCATCCACAGGTGGTGGCTGGGAGGGCCCAGGGGGGATATAAACCACAGGCCTTGCCTCAGGGGCTCATTTGGGGTCTGTTTTCCCTTGAGGTAGGAGGTTTGCTGCTGTGTCTACTCCTTGTAGCTTTTGAGCAAGCTAAGGTAGGATGAACAAGGTTGGGGTCTTTTTTGTCTCCTGAAGAAGCAGAGGCAGCTGTGGGAGGTTTGAGTTTTGGAAGAGTCCAGGCTAAACAGCACCTGCAGTTGTAACTCTGGGATTTTTGTGTGTGGGACGATGCGTTGGCCCTAGGGGCTGTGCAGTTTGTAACAGGCACCTCGGGGGTGATAATAATCTGGAATTACGTTTGTCAGCATAGGGTGGGAAGTTGAGTCTATGGGTTGGTGGAAGATAGAAGGGGCCCAGGGAACTCTGGGAAGGGCTCAGAAGCACAGCTCCCAAGGAACAGCAACGCAGAAGGGTGGTGGGGTTAAAATATAGGACAGTTTCTGTTAGGAAGGAGCAGGGTTCCTTCTCTAGCTCTTCAGAGGTGGAGAAGGGCTTTAATGGTTGGGGGTAAAGAACATGGGTTCATCAGTCATTCTTGGCTTGGTTTGGCAGGTGGATGCGAGTGCCATTCAGGTGTCCATTGTTCTAGTCTCTCTGCAGCTGATGGTAACGATGAGGTTGAGACAAGGTGTGGGTCACCTGGATCTTTGAACAGCAATTGTCTGGTTTGCACACAGAGTTTCTAATTTACGTCTCAGAATTGTCAAATCCCAGTGTTGTGAGTGACAATGGGTTGGCCCTGTAGAGAGGGACCAAGTGTTGTCCCTCAGCTTCTGCCGGCTCTGTGTTCTTCGCTGCCAACAGGGTGCCCTCACTCACGATGGCGGCAGGCCCACCCAGAGTCCCTCACCGTGCCCTCACTCACCGTTGGCGGCAGGCCCACCCAGAGTCCCTCACCGTGCCCTCACTCACGATGGCGGCAGGCCCACCCAGAGTCCCTCACCGTGCCCTCAATCAAGATGGCGGCAGGCCCACCCAGAGTCCCTCACCGTGCCCTCACTCAAGATTGCGGCAGGCCCACCCAGAGTCCCTCACCGTGCCCTCACTCTAGATGGCGGCAGGCCCGCCCAGAGTCCCTCACCGTGCCCTCACTCAAGATGGCGGCAGGCCTTCTTTGACCTTCTTTGACCTTCTTTGACCTTCTTTGACCTTCTTTGACCTTCTTTGACCTTCTTTGACCTTCTTTGACCTTCTTTGACCTTCTTTGACCTTCTTTGACCTTCTTTGACCTTCTTTGACCTTCTTTGACCTTCTTTGACCTTCTTTGACCTTCTTTGACCTTCTTTGACCTTCTTTGACCTTCTTTGACCTTCTTTGACCTTCTTTGACCTTCTTTGACCTTCTTTGACCTTCTTTGACCTTCTTTGACCTTCTTTGACCTTCTTTGACCTTCTTTGACCTTCTTTGACCTTCTTTGACCTTCTTTGACCTTCTTTGACCTTCTTTGACCTTCTTTGACCTTCTTTGACCTTCTTTGACCTTCTTTGACCTTCTTTGACCTCCGTCATAGAAGGTGATCAGATTACTCTGGCAAGACCTGCCTTTCATGAACCCGTGTTGACTGGGCCTGATCACCCGGTTCTCTTGCAAGTGCTTCATGATCGCACTCAAGATCACCCGCTCCATGACTTTCCCTGGTACCGAGGTCAGACTGACAGGCCTGTAGTTCCCCAGATCCTCCCTGCGCCCCTTCTTATAGATGGGCACGACATCAGCCTCCAGTCCAGCGGAACCTCCCCAGTCATCCAGGACTGCTGGAAGATGATGGAAAGGGGTTTGGCCAGCACATCCTCCAGTTCCCTCAAAACTCTTGGGTGGACTCCATCTGGCCCCATAGACTTGTGGGCATCTAGCTGGGCTAGCAGGTCTCTAACCACCTCCTCTTGGACCTTGGGAATCTCATACTTCTCATCCAACCCTTGGGGTTGTGCACAGAGGGAACAATTTTCCTTACTATTAAAGACTGAGGTGAAGTAGGCATTGAGCACTTCAGCCTTGTCTTCGTCCCCTGTTACTCTTGTTCCCTCTGCATCTCCTAGGGACTGGAGATTCTCCCTAGCCCTCCTTTTGCTGTTGATGTATTTGTAGAAAGACTTTTTGTTGTCTTTCACAGTCTTGGCCAATCGCATTTCTAGTTGGGCCTTAGCCCTCCTGATTTTTTCCCTGCACGTTCTCACTTTCTCCCTGTAGTCCACCCAGGATGCCTGCCCCTTCCTCCAGAGGTCGTAGACCCTCCTCTTCCTATTGATGTCTCTTAAGGACCTCCCTACTCAACCACGCTGGTTTCTTACTCCTCCAGCTACTTTTCCGGAACTTGGGGATGGCTTTCTCCTGAGCTGCTAGGAGTTCCTTCTTGAAGAGCGCCCAGCCCTCATGGACACCTTTGCCTTCAAGGACCACCTCCCACGGGACTTTTCCGACCAGCCTTCTGAACAGCCCAAAGTCTGCTCTCTGAAAGTTGAGGGCGACTGTTCTGCTAACCTCCTTCTTCATTTTACCCCGCACTGAGAACTCTATCATCTCATGATTGCTTTGCCCCAAGCGTCCTCCAACCTTCACATCCCCCACCAGTCCTTCTCTGTTCACCAACAGCAGGTCCAGGAGGGCACCGTCCCTTGTCGGTTCGCTCACCAGCTGTGTGAGGAAGTTGTCTTCCACACACTCCAGGCACCTCCGGGACTGCTTCCTTTCTGCTGTATTATACTCCCAGCCTATATCTGGGAAATTGAAGTCTCCCACAAGGACTAGAGGTAGCGATTTTGAGACTACACTCAGTTGTTTGTAGAAGCGCTCATCAGCTGCTTCTTCTTGGCTGGGTGGTCTATAGCAGACTCCCATCACAATTCCTTCCTGCCCATGGGCTCCTCTGATTTTCACCCACAGGCACTCAGTCCCATCCTGATTGTAGTCCAGCTCGAGGGTATCAATGCCCTCTCTAACATAGAGGGCTACCCCGCCTCCTCTTCTGCCCTTCCTGTCCTTCCTAAAGAGTTTATACCCCACCATGGGTACGCTCGAGTCGTACGAGTCATCCCACCACATCTCTGCAATGGCAACGACATCGTAGTCTCCTTGCCCTACCACAGCTTCCAGCTCCTCCTTCTTATTTCCCATGCTGTGTGCATTGGTGTAAATGCACTTCAGCTGGGCAGGCGTAGCTTCAGCCTTCGCAATAGGGCTCCTCCCCAACTGAGCGGTCCTTGACTTAACTAAGGCCACAGTGCCAGTTTGCTGCCTACCATCCTCAGCTGCACTCACCCCCTCTTGCTTAGTGGTGATATACTGGCAGGCATCGCCAGCACACCCCCCCTTTGCCACTGAAGTCTCACCTCCAGGCTCACTCCCATCCTGCCTGGCCTCCATCCCCTCCCCCCTCACATCTAGTTTAAAGCTCGATTTATGAGCTTAACTAGTTTTTTGGTGAGGGCTTTTGTCCCCCTAGCAGACAGGCATGTCCCATCCCTGGTAAGAAAGCCTGGGGGTGCGTGGGCCTCCCCATGATTAAAGAACCCAAAGCCCCTCTTCTCACACCAGTCCCTAAGCCATTCATTAACCCGTTTCTTATTCCTCATTTCCTGCTCCTGATTCCTTAGTATTGGGATGGAAGAAATTCAAAGAAAGTCAAAAGAAGGTTGGAGATGGTCGAAGAAAGTCAAAGAAGGTCCAAGAAGGTCAAACAACAGAGGAGAAGGTCGGAGAAGGTCGAAGAAGATAGAAGAAGGTGGTCGGAGAAGGTCAGGGAAGGTAAAAGAAGGTCAAAGGAGGTCGGAGAAGGTTAAAAAGGGTCGAGGAAAGTCAAGGGAGAAGGTGGGAGAAGATCAAAGAAGGTCATAGAAAGTCAAAGAACGTCAAAGAAGATGAAAGAAGGTCGAAGGTCTGAGATGGTGGTCAAGGAAGGTCAGAGAAGGTCAAAGAAGATTGAAGAAGGTGAGCAAAGAAGGACGAAAGTCGAAGACGGTCAGAGAAGTTCAAAGAAGTTCAGGGAAGGTCAGAGAGGTCGAAGAAGTACAGAGAATGTCAGAGAAGGTTGGAAGTCGGAGAAAATCAAAGAAGGTCAAAGAAGATCAGAGAAGGTCGGAGAAAGTCGAAGATGGACGGAGACAAAGGTCGGAGACAGTTGAAGAAAGTCAAAGAAGGTCAAAGAACGTCAGAAAAGTTCAGAGAAGGTCAAAGAATGTCAGAGAAGTTCAAAGAAGTTAGAAAAGTCTAAATAAGGCCGGAGAAGGCCAGAGAAGGTCAAAGAGGCCGGAGAAGGTCAAAGAAGGCCGAGGAAGAAGGCTAAAGAAGGTTAGAGAAGGTTAGAGAGGTTGAAGAAGGTTGAAAAAGGTCAGAGTAGATCAGAGAGGTCAAAGAAGGTCAGAGAAGTTCAAAGCACCTCCGAAAAAGTTGAAGAAGGTCAAAGAAGGTGGCTAAAGAAGGATGAAGGTCGAAGAAGGTCGGAGACAGTCGGAGAATGTCAAAGACGCTCGGAGAAGGTCAGGGAAGTTCAGGGAAGAAGTTTGGAGAAGGTCGGAAGTCAGAAAAAATCAGAGAAGGTCAGAGAAGGTCAAAGAAAGTTGGAGACGGTCGGAGAACATTGGAGAAGATCAAAGAAGGTCCGAGAAGAAGAAGTTCGAAGAAGGTCAGAGATGGTCGGAGAAAGATGTCGGAGAAAATTGAAGAAAGTCAAAGAAGATCGGAGAAGGTCAAAGAAGGTCAGAAAAGTTCAGAGAAGGTTGAAGAAGATCAAAGAAAGTTGAAGAAGAAGGTCAGAGAAGGTCAGAGAGGTTGAAGAAGGTCAAAGAAAAATGAAGAAGGCTGAAGGAGGTTGAAGAAGGTTGGAGAAGGTCAGAGAGGTTGAAGAATTTTGAAGAAGGTCAAAGAAGGTCAGAGAAGATTGAAGGTGGTCAAAGAAAGATGAAGGTCGAAGAAGGCTGGAGACGGTCTGAAAATCCATCACAAACGTCACCCTCGCTCAGAGCCGCAAAGCGGACGTTTCTCCTCTCACCTGAATGGCAGCCGCTCCCGTTCCACCCGTGGGCGCCCTCCTCGTCTCCCGCCGCCAGCGCAGGAGAGAGATGGGAAGGCTCCATAGCGCTCTGCAAAGATGAAGGACGTCTAAGAGGCTAAGGGTGCACTCGATGCCTTCATCCAGGTCCTTGATAAAGACACTGGACAGGGCTGGACCCAGCACTGAGCCCTGGGGTGACAGTTTCCGAAGCAGAATGCTGGGAGAAACTGTGTCAAAGGCTTTACTGAAGTTCAGGAAGATCCATCCTCAGCCTTTCCCTCGGCCAGCAGCCGAGTCACTTTGTCACAGAAGGCGATCAGGTTAGTTTGGCACGACCTGCCTTTCGTGAACCCGTGTTGACTGGGCCTGATCCCCCGGTTCTCTTGCACGTGCTTCATGATGGCACTCAAGATCACCTGTTCCATGACTTTCCCTGGCACTGAGGTCAGACTGACAGGCCTGGAGTTCCCTGGATCCTCCCTGTGACCCTTCTTATCGATGGGCACAACACCCCCAGGCTCCAGTCCAGTGGAACTGCCCCAGTCAGCCAGGGCTCCCCCGATTTTAACCCCCAGGCACTCGGTCCCATCCTCACCGCGATCGAGCTCGAGGGGATCAAAGCAGAAGGAATGAGCTGTTAGGGCAAAATACTCCGAGGAACCGTGGTTGAAATGAACCCCCCACCACCCCTGCAGCTCTCACTGCCGCACACAACACCCCAAAAAAGCGACACCCCCCCCTCTCTCTCTAGACTGACACCACAAAAGCGCTTTCCAAGCCTCCCTTTCAGCTCCTTCTCCCCCTTCTCCTCCCATTTTGCCCCATGCACCCCCTGCTCTCCTCCTCCCGCCTTTCCCCGGGGGCAGCGAAACACAGCCCGGCCCCGGCAGGACCGCGGAGCATGGAGAGCGAGCCTGGAGCAGTGCCGCCAACCACAGAGCGATACCCATGCCGCTCCCAGCCGCATCCCCTGCCCTCGAGCCGCGCTTCTGCCCCGAGCCCAGCCCCGTTCCAGCCATTCCCCGGCGGGGCTGGCACGGGCCCTGGTGGGCAGCGAGGGAGCGCGGCACCCGCGCCACGTGCGTGGCAGGAACTGCTCGCCCGCGCTCTGCCTCGGCCCGCCCCCCGGCCGCTCTCCCGGCGCCGATTGGCCGCCGCTCACCGAGGGACGCATGGCACAGTCAATGGGAGCACTCTCTGCGGGGCCATTCCCAGGGGGAGCCGAGCACAGCCAGGACACGTGGGGCTCTCGAGGGACACGGGGGGCGTGGGCACCCCAGGCAGGGACGGGAGATACGCGGGGCTCAGGATGCCGTCCCTCTCCTGGCCATCAGCCTGCATCCCGCTGGCCGCGGGCGGAGAGGCAGCGAAGAGCAGAGCCGAGCCGTCCGGAAGGGTGCTGCGTGGAGCCGACAGAAGCCGAGCGGATCCGAGCTGCAATTCGAGTCACGCCACTCCCCGCCCTCCCCTCCCGGCTCGCTCTCCCCTGGGGGGCGTCCCCTCCCGCCCCGGCTGCAGTGCCGCTCGGTGGCCACGACGCGGTGGCACCGAGCCGGGTGAAGCTTTTTTTGGACCGTTTTCTCGAGTAGCAGGTTCGAGCCCGACGGGCGACCAATCGCCCGGAGCAGCAGCTCCTGCGGCGCTGCCCGCACACCCATATGGCGGCGCCTAATGGGAGCTACTGCGCGTGTGTGCGGCACAACATGGCGGTTTCTATGACGAGCCACTGCGCATGCGTGCTGTACAACACGGCGGCATCTATGAATAGCTACTGCACATGCCTTTTGTGCAAAACGGCAACGTCCATTAGGAGCTACTGTGCGTGTGGGCCGTGCAACACGGCGGCTCCCATTAGGAGCTACTGCGCGTGCGTGCCGTGCAACACGGCGGCTCCCATTAGGAGCTCCTGCGCACACGTGCCGTGCAAAACGGCAGCTCCCATTAGGAGCTACTGCACATGCGTGCCGTGCTACACGGTGGCTCCCATTAGGAGCTACTGTGCGTGCGTGCCGTGCAACACGGCAGCTCCCATTAGGAGCTACTGCGCGTGCGTGCCGTGCAACACGGCGGCTCCCATTAGGAGCTACTGTGCGTGTGGGCCGTGCAACACGGTGGCTCCCATTAGGAGCTACTGCGCGTGTGTGCCGTGCAACACGGCGGCTCCCATTAGGAGCTCCTGCGCACACGTGCCGTGCAAAACGGCAGCTCCCATTAGGAGCTACTGCACATGCGTGCCGTGCAACACGGCGGCTCCCATTAGGAGCTACTGTGCGTGCGTGCCGTGCAACACGGCAGCTCCCATTAGGAGCTACTGCGCGTGCGTGCAGTGCAACACGGCGGCTCCCATTAGGAGCTACTGCTCGTGAGTGCCGTGCAACACGGCGGCTCCCATTAGGAGCTACTGTGC
Organism: Clamator glandarius; assembly: GCA_033459285.1. Taxonomy (NCBI): domain Eukaryota; kingdom Metazoa; phylum Chordata; class Aves; order Cuculiformes; family Cuculidae; genus Clamator; species Clamator glandarius. The sequence goes on along the minus strand of JAUNZM010000860.1, from coordinate 21,884 downwards.
GTGCCGTGCAGCATGGCGGCACATGTATATTAGTCATTGTCCATGCGTGTTGTTTAGCATGCTGGCACGCTAATTAACTCCTTAGCAGGCGTGCAGCTCGTCCCCTCCTCTTCTCCCCCCCTTCAACAGGCAATGTGCTGGTGCTGATTGGCTGCTGCACTGTGAGGGGGTTGGGGCTGTGTGGGGTTGGCTGCGGGGGGGTCTCCGGGGTCTCCGCCTGGTCTGTGTCACACAGCAGCACTTCCAGGTTTCTCCTTACCCTTTTGAATTCCCAGCCTACACTGAACAGGCACACAATACATCTACTAATACACCTTCTTAGCAAAACAAAGTTATTTTTTCCATGGCTGCCTTTTTTATTTCCCTTCCCTCTGTGACAGCTTTGGCATTTGTTTTCAGAGTTTGATTAATGATTAAGGAGTTCAGGTGGGATGTGTAAGTCACACTTCAGAGAAGGAATCGGTTTTGTTTAAAAATAACTGAAAAATATTATAATAGTCTGATTTTACTGCTTTCCCTTTCCCATTCCCAGCAAAACGGTGGTTCCAGCGGCCCTGTTTGTACAAAGTCCCCCAACGTGAGGAGCGCTCCCCAGGCTGCAGGAGGAGACGCTGCCACAGACTGAACTCACAATAACGAAGACGCAGGTTCCTTCTCTAAGTTGCGACGCAGTGGTTGCCCCAGCGTGCGACTCCTCGCCGCCAAACGAGGAAATCTGTTGCTGGCACAGGGATGCCTCGATGGAAACTCGTATGCAAGGTCTGCGTGAGGCACAGCATGGATTGTGTTGCCATGGCAACCCTGAACTACTTTCATCCATCGACATCCACATCCTTCTTTCTGGCCTTTAACAAAGTCTTCAAAGACCTTTTTCCCCGACAGCTGTGTAGATTGTTAGATTTCCTTTTATCACCACAATAAATACGTATGAATGCAGAATTTGGGGACTACAGAAATCACAGAATCACAGAATAACCAGGTTGGAAGAGACCCACTGGATCGTCAAGTCCAACCGTTCCCACCAATCCCTAAATCATGCTCCTAAGCACCTCATCCACCCTCACCTTAAACACCTCCAGGGACGGTGACTCAACCACCTCCCTGGGCAGACTGTTCCAATGCCTAACCACCCTCTCCGGGAAGAATTATTTCCTAATCTCAAGCCTAAATCTCCCCTGGCGGAGATTGAGGCCATGAGAGGAGAGTACAGTCCGCACTTCCAGATTACTCTGACCATTAACTCCCACCAGTTTGCCCATGGATCTCCCACATTATCCCCACATTATCCCCTCTCCTTTCTCCAAAGCAAATCCACTTTTCCTGGAAACAACCCTCTTTCCAGGCACCTGAGTACCACCAAGCGTAAGCAAATATGTGTAAGAAACCTGGCCTCACTCCTTCCCCGTGTTTCATTTTTCACGAATGGCTCTTGCGTGTGTTTCCTTGGGCTGTGTCACACTGGGGAACAGAAAAGCCACCTAGATCAGAGGCAAAGAGACTCACTCAGAAACAGAGCGCCACCGTCAGTCTTTAGAAATGAGAATCTTTTCTTCAACAGAGTTTTTCCCACAAAGCCCTAAGTGTGTTTTCTCACCTGGCCCACGGTTTGCTGGGCTCTAGTTTAAAGAATTCCAGCCCCCTGGGGGGCCCCTGCTGTGACCGCCCAGTCCCCAGCTCAGAACCGTTTAAGCAAACGGCTTACAAATACCCTACAGGCAGAATTTCATTCAAAACCAGTAAGTGAAAATTATGATTAATGATATATTTGCAGGAGTTATCATCCGTTTATGAATGATTCATGAAAGGAAAAAGAAGACTAAATAGCCTACGAATATCATCGCAAGCAGTAATTTAAACAACTTCGTCCCTCAAAGTGAGGTCCTTCCAGCCTTATGTTCACATACCGAGAGCCTGCGGAGCCGGGGGTGGGCGCTGCACGGTGGATACCGATCTATCCCCACACATCACCGCATCCAGCACAGTTTGCCCTGACAAAGGGCAGGCGCGCTGCCCAGAAGGGTCCCCTGCTGCGTGCAGAGCTCAGAGAGCTGAAGGAATCACTGTGCTGAGTCGTGCAGCCCAGCTCCTGCCGCACACAGACACACACGATGCAATTAGGAGCCAAGATAGAGGAGCAGCCCGGTACAAATACAGACGTGATCTGCCCCTGCTTCGGGTATGAAACTCCCACGCTTCCTTTCCGGGAAGCGCAGTTTAAGCCCTTATTGTACATTTTCTCTTTCAGGTTTTCACCAAAGCCAGCATCCGATGTCAACTGCCATCAGAAATGCGATGTGAGATACCAGAGATGCTGTTCATGTATTATTACTGTAATTCCCATCTGCACGCAGTCCCCGAATTTCAATGAAGGTCGTGTTTTTGGGGGCTTTTTTCACTCAGTTTTTGAACAGTTTTTGAAATTGGCCAAGTTGGCCGTAATATGATAAATTTGCCCTTTAAGGATATATTTGCCCATTTTATGGACATTGGCCATGTTTGCCCTTCTTTGGTAAATTTTCCCTTTCAGACAATTGCCCAAGATTGCCCTGACATGGTCAATTTGCACTTTTATGGTCACCAACTTTGCCCTTAGCTGCTCAATTTGCCGTTATATGGTGAATTTGCGGTTACCTCACTCGCGCTGGGGGCGGGTCCATCCGTCTCCCTCCCAGTGCCCTCACTCAAGATGGCGGCGCGCCCACCCAGTGTACGTCGCCGTGCCCTCATTCAAGACGGCGGTGATACGGACATGTCATTACCTCACTCAAGATGATGGCGGCGAGCCCAGTGCCCTCACTCAAGGGGGCGGTGACACTGACATGCCGTGCCCTTAGTAAAGGTGGCAGCGTTGTGCCCTCACTCAGGATGGCGGCGTGACCTCCGGTTTCCCTCCCCGTACCATTACTGACGATGGCGGCGACAGTGACAAGCTGTGCCCTCAGTTAATATGCCGGTGGGTGCCGTGCCCTCACTCAAGATGGCGCCAACACCAACACGCTGTACCCTCACTCAAGATGGCGGCGTGACCGCCCATTTCACTCCCCCTGCACTCACTCAAGATGGTGGTAGCTTCGCCCGTCTCCCTCGCCCTTGCCCGTACTCAAGATAGCGGTGACAACGACATGCTCTACTCTCAATCAGGATGGCGACAAACTCCGTGCCCCCACTCAAGATGGCGGCAACACTGACAAGCTTTGCCCTCACTTAAGAGAGCGGCAGGCCCCGAGACCTAATTCAGGATGGCTGCGGGACCCATGCCCCCACTCAAATGGCAACAACACTGACAAGCTGTGCCCTCACTCATGATCGTAGCGGGACACATGCCCCTACTCAACATGCTGGCGGACCCTTGTCCCTACTCAAGATGGCGGCGATACTGACAAGCTGTGCCCTCACTCAAGATGGTGGCAACACTGACACTTTATGTCGGCACTCAAGATGGCGGCATGACCTCCTGTTTCCCTCCCAGATCCCTCACTCAAGATGCTGGCAAGACTGACATGCAGTGCCCTCACTCAAGGTGGGGGCGACACGGACATGCTGTTACCTCACTCAAGATGGCGGCGGCTTTGCCCGTCTCCCTTGTCGTGCCCCCACCCAAGACGGCAGCAGGACCTCTGGTTTCCGTCCCGTACCCTTACTCAAGGTGGCGGCGGGCCCCGTGCCTTCACTCAAAATGGCAGTGGCTTCACCCGACTCCTTCGCCCGTGGCCACATTCAAATTTGTGGAGACATTTTAACGCCCTGCCCTCACTCATGATGGTGGCAGGCCCACCTGGAGTCCCTCACCGTGCCCTCACTCAAGATGGCGGCAGGCCCACCCAGAGTCCCTCACCGTGCCCTCACTCACGATGGCAGCAGGCGCGCCCAGAGTCCCTCACCGTGCCCTCACTCACCGTTGGCGGCAGGCCCACCCAGAGTCCCTCACCGTGCCCTCACTCACGATGGCAGCAGGCGCGCCCAGAGTCCCTCACCGTGCCCTCACTCACCGTTGGCGGCAGGCCCACCCAGAGTCCCTCACCGTGCCCTCACTCACGATGGCGGCAGGCCCACCCAGAGTCCCTCACCGTGCCCTCAATCAAGATGGCGGCAGGCCCACCCAGAGTCCCTCACCGTGCCCTCACTCACGATGGCGGCAGGCCCGCCCAGAGGCCCTCACCGTGCCCTCACTCAAGATTGCGGCAGGCCCGCCCGGAGTCCCTCACCGTGCCCTCACTCAAGATGGCGGCAGGCCCGCCCAGAGTCCCTCACCGTGCCCTCACTCAAGATGGCGGCAGGCCCGCCCAGAGGCCCTCACCGTGCCCTCACTCAAGATGGCGGCAGGCCCGCCCAGAGGCCCTCACCGTGCCCTCACTCAAGATGGCGGCGGGCTCCTCCCTTCTCCCTTCCCCTGTCCTCACTCAAGAGTTTTTGGTAATTTGCCCTTTTCGGGTCAGTTTGCCCTTTGATCGTTTGGGGGAATCGAGCTCTAGAGCTCCGTTAAGGGTTATAAAGCGGGTCTGTGTTTATCTGCCACCAGGGGCGAGGGGCTAATCCTCCTCACTCGCACACCCTGGCCTCTAACGAGCCCATAGTTAGAGTGTCAAGACAGGCCGAGTCATAAGCGCCTCGTACAGATTCCCGACCTTTCTCCGCGTCCTGTCAGCAGCCTGAAGATGGGGATGCTAAAATTTCATCGTACCCATCTTTTCCTACAGGCACCCCAGAGCCCCACCCCTGGGGTTTCATGCCAAGGGAGATGGTGGTTGGTGCTACAGAAGAGCCACCAGCCCTGGCTAAACCAAAAGTGAGATGTCTCCAGCGTCCCAGTAAACGAGCTGGAATTTAAAGGGTGCAGGGTGACAAGGAAACAAAAAGCATTGCTAGATGCAACCCATCTCCTGGACTCTCTACAACTACCTGAAAGGAGGTTGTGGAGAGGAAGGATCTGGGCTCTTCCCCCAAGTGACAGGGGGCAGGACAAGGGGGAATGGCCTCAAGCTCCACCAGGGGAGCTTCAGGCTGGACATCAGGAAAAGCTTTTTCATGGAAAGGGTCATTGGGCACTGGCAGAGGCTGCCCAGGGAGGGGGTTGAGTCACCTTCCCTGGATGGGTCTAAAGGGTGGGTAGATGAGGTGCTGAGGGACATGGGTTAGTATTTGATAGGAACGGTTGGACTTGATGATCCAGTGGGTCCTTTCCAACCAAGTGATTCTATGATTCTATGATTCCTGTTATTATGAGTTTCCAGAAGCTTCTCCCACGCTGGCACAGGCACCTGTAGTGGTGGTGTTCTTGATGAGAATGTAAAGCAGAGTTAATAGAACCCAGCTGCTCCCCAGGCCCTGTTTATACCTGTGAGGGGGGTCACCACACCCCATCCACAGGTGGTGGCTGGGAGGGCCCAGGGGGGATATAAACCACAGGCCTTGCCTCAGGGGCTCATTTGGGGTCTGTTTTCCCTTGAGGTAGGAGGTTTGCTGCTGTGTCTACTCCTTGTAGCTTTTGAGCAGGCTAAGGTAGGATGAACAAGGTTGGGGTCTTTTTGTCTTCTGAAGAAGCAGAGGCAGCTGTGGGAGGTTTGAGTTTTGGAAGAGTCCAGGCTAAACAGCACCTGCAGTTGTAACTCTGGGATTTTTGTGTGTGGGACGATGCATTGGCCCTAGGGGCTGTGCAGTTTGTAACAGGCACCTCGGGGGTGATAATAATCTGGAATTACGTTTGTCAGCGTAGGGTGGGAAGTTGAGTCTATGGGTTGGTGGAAGATAGAAGGGGCCCAGGGAACTCTGGGAAGGGCTCAGAAGCACAGCTCCCAAGGAACAGCAACGCAGAAGGGTGGTGGGGTTAAAATATAGGACAGTTTCTGTTAGGAAGGAGCAGGGTTCCTTCTCTAGCTCTTCAGAGGTGGAGAAGGGCTTTAATGGTTGGGGGTAAAGAACATGGGTTCATCAGTCATTCTTGGCTTGGTTTGGCAGGTGGATGCGAGTGCCATTCAGGTGTCCATTGTTCTAGTCTCTCTGCAGCTGATGGTAACGATGAGGTTGAGACACAAGGTGTGGGTCACCTGGACCTTTGTACAGCAATTGTCTGGTTTGCACACGGGGTTTCTAATTTAGGTCTGAGAATTGTCAAATCCCAGTGTTGTGAGGGACCATGGGTTGGCCCTGTAGAGAGGGAACAAGTGTTGTCCCTCAGCTTCTGCCGGCTCTGTGCTCTTCGCTGCCAACAGGGTGCGGGCTGGAACTGGGTGATGGACAGCGTCCTGTGGGCCCCCAGGGCCCCCGTGTCCCACCCGAGCCCCACGTGTCCCCCGTCCCTGCCCGGGGTGCCCTGCGCAGGCCTCGATCAACTTCCGTGATCTTCTCAGACCTCCTTTGACCTGTTTGATGTCCTCTGTCTTTCTCAGGCCCTTCCCTTAACATACGACCGACCTTCTTTGACCTTCTTTGACCTTCTTTGACCTTCTTTGACCTTCTTTGACCTTCTTTGACCTTCTTTGACCTTCTTTGACCTTCTTTGACCTTCTTTGACCTTCTTTGACCTTCTTTGACCTTCTTTGACCTTCTTTGACCTTCTTTGACCTTCTTTGACCTTCTTTGACCTTCTTTGACCTTCTTTGACCTTCTTTGACCTTCTTTGACCTTCTTTGACCTTCTTTGACCTTCTTTGACCTTCTTTGACCTTCTTTGACCTTCTTTGACCTTCTTTGACCTTCTTTGACCTTCTTTGACCTTCTTTGACCTTCTTTGACCTTCTTTGACCTTCTTTGACCTTCTTTGACCTTCTTTGACCTTCTTTGACCTTCTTTGACCTTCTTTGACCTTCTTTGACCTTCTTTGACCTTCTTTGACCTTCTTTTGTTTCTATCGTAATAGATGAGACAATTCTAGGTAGCAAGAATCATTCTAATTTTTGTTTGTAATTTTGTTTAGATTGTTGTGTGTGACTTTTCTTCCTCAGCACCAGCCGTATCCTACCAGCCTGTACCTATTGGAATGAACCTTCTATTGGTAAAACAATTCCTGAAACATCAGGATTTGATCAAAATCTTGGAGGAGGCCCTAGAAAGAGGGAGGAAGACCCTGATAACAGTCCAGCAGGACACGGAGGAAATGAACGGGGTCCTGAAAAGGGTAAGAGAAGATGGAACCATGCTCGGTGGGACACGCTATTTGGATGGTCCCCCACGGCGACCGGCATTCTAAATAAGCTCTCTCACCCCATTGTTGTCCTGTTGATGTCAGTTTTAGTTGGCTTTTTCTTCTCTCCCGTGTTGTTGGTTTGGAATTGGAGAATGCTGCTGCAACAACTAACAATTTTGACTTCTCTCTCTAGAGCTCGTGAGAATGTGTTGTAAAGTAATTTTGAAGCAAAATGCTACCCAGTTCCCCTTGAAAAGATGGATCCTTGATGGGGCCAATGAATTTGCCTGAGTTTAAAAGACGGGGGGGAATTGATGAGCGGGCGTATGATCCAGGGGGGGAAAGTTAGAAAAACTTATAGGGCTTAGCGCACTGAGATGCGCGCTGTCTGCTCGTAAAGGCCTTGAAGAGCCTGGGTGTTGATAAGGGAGGAGCTCGTTCACAGACATTTGCTGATAAGGGACAGCTGGAACGTGCCCAACAGCAGAAAGCCGACTGCGTCCTGCTCTACAGACTTGGAGCTCGATCGGGATGAGGCTGCACCTGCGCACAGATTGAGTTCCAGAACGATTCGTGAGGAAGATGAAGGCGAATTCAGCCCTGAGCCCCAGCCCACAGCACTGCGCCTGTGCCAGCATGGGGGAAGCTTCTGGAATCTCATGATAACAGGAATCATAGAATCACTTGGTTGGAAAGGACCCACTGGATCATCAAGTCCAACCATTCCTATCAAACACTAACCCATGTCCCTCAGCACCTCATCTACCCACCCTTTAAACCCATCCAGGGAAGGTGACTCAACCCCCTCCCTGGGCAGCCTCTGCCAGTGCCCAATGACCCTTTCCATGAAAAAGATTTTCCTGATGTCCAGCCTGAAGCTCCCCTGGCGGAGCTTGAGGCCATTCCCCCTTGTCCTGCCCCCTGTCACTTGGGGGAAGAGCCCAGATCCGTCCTCTCCACAACCTCCTTTCAGGTAGTTGTAGAGAGTCCAGGAGATGGGTTGCATCTAGCAATGCTTTTTGTTTCCTTGTCACCCTGCACCCTCAGCTGCACTCCACACACTTGAGTGTGGCCACGGGCGAAGGAGTCGGGCGAAGCCACTGCCATTTTGAGTGAAGGCACAGGGCCCGCCGCCACCTTGAGTAAGGGTACGGGATGTAAACCAGAGGTCCTGCCGCCATCTTGGGTGGGGGCACGACAAGGGAGATGGGTGAAGCCGCCCCCATCTTGAGTGAGGTAACAGCATGTCTGTGTCGCCCCCACCTTGAGTGAGGGCACTGCCTGTCAGTTCGCCAGCATCTTGAGTGAGGGATCTGGGAGGGAAACAGGAGGTCATGCCGCCATCTTGAGTGCGGACATAACTTGTCAGTGTTGCCGCCATCTTGAGTGGGGGCATGGGTCCTGCCACCATCTTGAGTGAGGGCACAGCTTGTCAGTATCACCGCCATCTTGAGTAGGGGCAAGGGGTCCGCTACCATCATGAGTGAGGGCAGAGATTGTCAATATTGTCACCATTTGAGTGGGGGCATGGGTCCCGCCGCCATCTTGAATTAGGGCTCGGAACCCGCCGGTCTCTTAAGTGAGGGCAAAGCTTGTCAGTGTTGCCGCCATCTTGAGTGGGGGCACGGAGTTCGTCGCCATCCTGATTGAGGGTACAGCATGTCATTGTCGCTGCCATCTTGTGTGAGGGCAGGTTGACGAATAAAGGGCGGGCCCACAGCCATCTTGGGTGAGGGTACGGCGTCCACCGACATCTTGGGTGAGGGCAGGGCATGTCGAGGTCGCCACCATCTTGAGTGAGGCCACGGGGGTGTTGGTTTTGCCGCCATCTTGAGTGAGTGCAAGGAGAGTGAACTGGGCAGTCACGCTGCCATCTTGAGTGAGGGTACAGCATGTTGGTGTTGCCGCCATCCTGAGTGAGGGCACAGCACCCATCGCCATATTGACTGAGGGCACACTGTCGCCGCCATCGTCAGTAAGGGTACGGGAGGGAAACTGGAGGTCACGCCGCCATCCTGAGTGAGGGCACAGCGTGTCAATTTCGCTGCCACCTTTACTAAGGGCACGGCGTGTCAACAACCTTGATTTTGGGTAAGGCGTTTCGGTTTTGCCTCCAAACTAATTGAGGGCACGGCGAGGGAGACTGGGATGTACCGCTGCCATCTTGAGTGAGGGCATGGTGACGTACACTAGGCGGGCCCGTCGCCATCTAGAGTGAGGTCACGGCGATGTGCACTAGGCGGTCCCGCCGCCATCTAGAGTGAGGGCACTGTGATGTACACTGGGCAGGCCCGCCCCCATCTTGAGTGAGGACACTGGGAGGGAGACGGATGGGCCCGCCCCCAGTACGAGTGAGGTAACCGCAAATTCACCATATAAGGGCAGCCTTACCATCGCCTACAGCCACTCCTTTTGTGTGGTCATCAGGCTGAACCATCCAGGCTGAGAAGCAAGCAATGTTGCCGTGAAGGCGCACACTGTTATTCCTTGTGAGGATGCTTTCAGACCTGTAGTGGTGGTGTTCTTGCTGAGAATGTAAAGCAGAGTTAATAAAACCCAGCTGCTCCCCAGGCCCTGTTTATACCTGTGAGGGGGTTCACCACACCCCATCCACAGGTGGTGGCTGGGAGGGCCCAGGGGGGATATAAACCACAGGCCTTGCCTCACGGGCTCATTTGGGGTCTGTTTTCCCTTGAGGTAGGAGGTTTGCTGCTGTGTCTACTCCTTGTAGCTTCTGAGCAGACTAAGGTAGGATGAACAAGGTTGGGGTCTTTTTGTCTCCTGAAGAAGCAGAGGCAGCTGTGGGAGGTTTGAGTTTTGGAAGAGTCCAGGCTAAACAGCACCTGCAGTTGTAACTCTGGGATTTTTTGTGTGGGGGATGATGCGTTGGCCCTAGGGGCTGTGCAGTTTGTAACAGGCACCTCGGGGGTGATAATAATCTGGAATTACGTTTGTCAGCGTAGGGTGGGAAGTTGAGTCTATGGGTTGGTGGAAGATAGAAGGGGTCAGGGGAACTCTGGGAAGGGCTCAGAAGCCCAGCTCCCAAGGAACAGCAACGCAGAAGGGTGGTGGGGTTAAAATATAGGGCAGTTTCTGTTAGGAAGGAGCAGGGTTCCTTCTCTAGCCCTTCAGAGGTGGAGAAGGGCTTTAATGGTTGGGGGAAAAGAACATGGGTTCATCAGTCATTCTTGGCTTGGTTTGGCAGGTGGATGCGAGTGCCATTCAGGTGTCCATTGCTCTAGTCTCTCCGCAGCTGATGGTAACGATGAGGTTGAGACAAAAGGTGTGGATCGTCTGGACCTTTGTACAGCAATTGTCTGGTTTGCACACGGAGTTTCCAGTTTAGGTCTCAGAGTAGTCAAATCCCAGTGTTGTGAGGGAGCAAGGGTTGTCCCTCAGCCTCTGCCGGCTCTTCGTGGCAACAGGGTGCAGGCTGGGGCTGGGAGATGGACAGTGCCCTGTGGGCCCCAGGGCCCCCATGCCCTGCCCGCGCCCCCTGTGTCCCCCGAGAGCCCCACGTGTCCCAACTGCGCAGGCCCTTCGCAGGCCCTTCTCAACTTCCATAAACTTCTCAGACCTCCTTTGACCTGTTCGATATCCTCTGTCTTTCTCAGGCCCTTCCCTTACCTTCTCTTCCGTCCTTCTGTGACCACCTTCTTCAATCTTCTACGACCTTCTTTGATATTCTCTGAGCTTCTTTGATTTGCTTCTTCAACCTTCCCTGACATCATTAGACCTTCTTTTACCTTTTCTGACATTCTTTGATTTTCTTTGACCTTCTTTGACATTCTCCAGTGTTCTCCTTTGACATTCTCCAACGTCTTTGACCTCTCCCACCTTCTTTGACCTTCTTCAACCTGTTTTGACCTTCTTTGACCACCTTCTTCGATTTTCTTTGACCTTCTCTGACCTTATTCAACCTTCTCTGACGTTCTTCGACCTTCTTCTTCAACCTTCTCTGACTTCCTTCGACCTTCTTTTACCTTCCCTGTATTTCTTTGACTTTCTTTCATCTCTCTGACCTTCTTTGACTTTCTTTGTCCTTCTCTGACCTTCTTTTACCTTCTTTGAATTTCTTTACCTTTTTTGATCTCTCTGACCTTCTTTGACTTTCATTGACCACCTTCTCTGACCACCTTCTCTGACCACCTTCTCTGACCACCTTCTCTGACCACCTTCTCTGACCACCTTCTCTGACCACCTTCTCTGACCACCTTCTCTGACCACCTTCTCTGACCTTCTTTAACATTTTCTGACCTTCCTTCTGCAACCTTCCTTGACCTTCTTTGAGCTTCTTCAGCATTCCTTGACATTTTCTGATCTTCTTTGTTTTTCCTTGACCTTCTCTGATCTCTTTGACCTTCCTTGACTTTCTCGGATCTTCTCGCACCTTCTCTGAATTTCTTTAACCTACTTCTCCGACCTTCTCTGACCTTCTTTAACCTTCCTTGACCTTTTTGTTCAACCTTCTCTGACTTCCTTAGACCTTCTTTAGGCTTCTTTGACTTACTTTGATTTTCTTTGACCTTCTCTGACCTCTCCAACATTCTTTGAACTTTTCAACCTTCTCCGGCCTTCTCTGACCTTTTTTCCGACCTTCTCTGAACTTTGATCTTCTGTGAGCTTCTTTGACTGTCTCAAATGTTTTCCAACCTTCTTTGACTTTCATCCTTCTCTGACCTTCTTCGACCTTCTCTGATTTTCTCTGACTTCCGACCTTCTTTGACCTTCTCCGATCTTTTTCCCTGACCTTCTCTGAGCTTCTTTGACCTTCTTTGACCTTCTATGACTTTCATCCTTCTTTGACCACCTTCTCTGACCTTCTTTGACCTTTTTCAACCATTTCCAAGGTTCTTTGAACTTCTCTGACCTTCTTCAACCTCTCTGACATTCTCTGACATTCTTCAACCATTTTCAACCTTGTGCAACCTCTCTAACCTTCTACAACCTTCTTTAGCCTTAATCTCTGACCTTCCCCGACCGTCTTTGACCTTCCCCGACCTAACCCTAACCGTAACTCTTAACCCTAACCCCTAACCATAACCATAATCCTAACCCTAACCCCAGCCCCTAACCCTAACTATTACCCTTACCCCTAATCTTAACCCTAACCCCTAAATGTAACCCCTAACCCCTAACACTAACCCTAACCCTAACCTCTGACCTTCTTTGATCTCCTCTGTCCTTCTGCGAGCTCCTTCGAACTTCTTTGACATTCCTTGACCTCCTCCGTCCTTCTGCGAGCTCCTTCGACCTTCTCTGACCTTCTTTGACCTCCTCCGTCCTTCTGCGAGCTCCTTTGACCTTCCTAGACCTTCTTTGACCTCCTCCATCCTTCTGTGAGCTCCTTCGACCTTCTCTGAACTTTTTTGACCTCCTCCATCCTTCTGTGAGCTCCTTCGACCTTCTCTGACCTTCTTTGACCTCCTCCATACTTCTGTGAGCTCCTTTGACCTTCTTTGACCTTCTCCGACCTTCTTTGACCTTCTCCGACCTTCTTTGACCTTCTCCGACCTTCTTTGACCTTCACCGATCTAACCGTAACCCCTAACACCTAACCATAACCCTAACCCTAAATCTTACCCTAACCAATAACTTTAAGCCTAACCGTAACCCTAATCCATAACCCTAACCACTAACCCTAACCCCTCACGCTAACACTAACCCTAACCCCTACCCCTAACACTAACCCAAACCCTAACCCTAACCTTTGAACTTCTTTGATCTTCTTTGATCTCCTCTGTCCTTCTGCGAGCTCCTTCGAACTTCTTTGACATTCCTTGACCTCCTCCGTCCTTCTGCGAGCTCCTTCGACCTCCTCTGACCTTCTTTGAACTCCTCTGTCCTTCTGTGAGCTCCTTCGAACTTCTCTGACCTTCTTTGACCTCGTCTGTCCTTCTGCGAGCTCCTTCGACATTTTTTGACCTTCTCCGTCCTTCTGCGTGCTCCTTCGACCTTCCCCGTTGACCTTCCCCGTTGACTTTCCCCAACCCCTAACACTAACCTTTGAACTTCTTTGAACTTCTTTGATCTCCTCTGTCTATCTACGAGCTACTTCGATCTTCTTTGACATTGCTTGAACTCCTCTATCTTTCTGCAAGCTCCTTCGACCTTCTCTGAACTTCTTTGAACTCCTCCGTCCTTCTGTGTGCTCCTTCGACCTTTTCTGATCTTCTTTGACCTCCTCTGTTCTTCTGTGAGCTCCTTTGACCTTCTCTGAACTTGTTTGACCTCCTCCGCCATTCTGCGAGCTCCTTCGACCTTCCTTGACCTTCTTTGAACTTCTCCGCATATCTTTGCTCTCTTCGGCCTCCTCCAGCCTTCTTTGACCTACTTTGACCTTCTTTGACCTTCTCCAATCTAATCCGAACCCTAGCCCCGAACCCTAGCCCTAACCCTAACTGTAACACCTAACCACTAACCATACCACTAATCACTAACCCCTCACCCCAACCCCTAACACTAACCCTAACCCCAACCCCTAACTCTAACCTTTGACCTTCTTTGACATTCCTTGATCTCCTCTGTCCTTCTGCGAGCTCCTTTGACCTTATTTGACATTTCTTGAACTCCTCTGTCCTTCGGACCTTCTCCTTCGGACCTTCTCCTTCGGACCTTCCCCGACTTCCTCTGACCTCCTTCGGACCTTCTCCTTCGACCCTCCCCGACTTCCTCTGACCTCCTTCGGACCTTCTCCTTCGACCTTCCCCGAATTCCTCTGACCTCCTTCGGACCTTCTCCTTCGACCTTCCCTGACTTCCTCTGACCTCCTTCGGACCTTCTCCGTTGACCTTTCCTGACTTCCTCTGACCTCCTTTGACCTTCTCCAATCTAACTCTAACCCCTAACCATAATCCTAACCCTAACTCTTACCCTAGCCCCTAACCCCGAACCCTAACCCCTAATCTTAACCCTAACACCTAACCACTAACCCTAATCCCTAACCCCAACCCCTAACACTAACCCAAACCCTAAACCTAACCTTTGACCTTCTCCGACCTTCCCCGACCACCTTCAACCTTCATTGACGTTCTCCAATCTAACCCTAACCCCTTATCCCTAATTCCTAACCCCTTACCCTAACCATAACCATAATCCTAACCCCAGCCCCTAACCCTAACTCTTACCCTAGCCCCTAACCCTTTACCCCTAACCCCCAACCCTAACCACTAACCCTAACACATAACCCCTAACTGTAACCCCTAACGCCTAACCACTAATCCTAACCCCTCACCCTACCCCTAACACTAACCCTAACCCCAACGCCTAACACTAACCCAAACCCTAACCCTAACCTTTGACCTTCCCCGCCCTTCTTTGACCTTCTCCAATCTAACCCTAACCCCAACCCCTAACCATAACCATAATTCTAACCCCAGCCCCTAACCCTAACTCTTACCCTAGCCCCTAACCCCGAACCCTAACCCCTAATCTTAACCCTAATCCCTAACCGTAACCCTAACACTAACCCCTAACCACTAACCCTAACCCCTCACCCTAACCCCTAACACTAACCCAAACCCTAACCCTAACCTTTGAACTTCTTTGATCTTCTTTGGTCTCCTCTGTCCTTCTGCGAGCTCCTTCAAATTTTTTTACATTCCCCGACCTTCCCTGAACTTCCCTGACCTCCTCCGACCTTCTTTGACCTTCTCCGATCTTTTTTGGCTTTCTTTGACCTTCTCCAATCTAACCCTAACCCCTAATTCCTAACCCCTTACCCTAACCATAATCATAATCCTAACTCCAGCCCCTAACCCTAACCCCTTACCCCTAACCCTTAACACTACCTCTAACCCTTTACCCCTAACCCCTAATCTTAATCCTAACACCTAACCACTAATCGTAACGCCTAACCACTAACCCTAACCCCTCACTCTAACCCCAACCCCTAACACTAACCCAAACCCTAACCATAACCGTTGACCTTCTTTGACATTCCTTGACCTCCTCCATCCTTCTGCGAGCTCCTTCGACCTTCTCTGATCTTCTTTGACCTCCCCTGACCTTCTTCGACCTACTTTGACCTACTTTGACCTTCTCCGATCTTTTTTGACCTATTTTGACCTACTCCGATCTTTTTTGACCTACTTTGACCTTCTCCAATCTAATCCTAACTCCTAACCATAACCATAATTCTAACCCCAGCCCCTAACCCTAACTCTTACCCTAGCCCCGAATCCTAACCGTAACCCCTAACACCTAACCACTAACCCATAACCCTAACCACTAACCCTAACCCCAACCCCTAACACTAACTCAAACCCTAACCCTAACCTTTGAACTTCTTTGACATTCTTTGATCTCCTCTGTCTTTCTGCGAGCTCCTTCGACCTTCTTTGACATTCCTTGACCTCCTCCGTTCTTCTGCGAGCTCCTTCATACCTTCCCCGAACTTCCCCGACCTTCCCCGATCTTTTTTGACCTTCTTTGACTTTCTCCAATCTAACCCTAACCCCTAATTCCTAACCCCTTACACTAACCATAACCATAATCCTAACCCCAGCCCCTAACCCTTAACACTACCTCTAACCCTTTACCCCTTAACCCTAACACCTGAACACTAACCCTAACGCCTAACCACTAACCCCTGACTCTAACCCCTATCCCTAACCCCTTACCCTAACCACTAACACTAACCCCAACACCTAACACTAACCCAAAACCTAACCCTAACCTTTGACCTTCTTTGATCTCCTCTGTCCTTCTGCGAGCTCCTTCGACCTTCTTTGACATTCCTTGACCTCCTCCATCCTTCTGTGAGCTCCTTCGACCTTCTCTGAACTTCTCTGAACTCCTCCGTTCTTCTGCGAGCTCCTTTGACCTTCTTTGAACTTCTCCGACCTTCCCCGACCTTCTCCAATCTAATCCTAACCCCTAACCATAATTCTAACACCAGCCCCTAACCCTAACTCTTACCATAGCCCCAACCCCTAACCGTAACCCCTAACCCCTGACTCTAACCCCAACCCCAAACCTAACCTTTGACCTTCCCCGAACTCCTCCGACCTTCTTTGACCTTCTCTGATCTTTTTTGACCTTCTCCAATCTAACCCTAACCCCTAATTCCTAACCCCTTACCCTAACCATAACCATAATTCTAACTCCAGCCCCTAACCCTAACTCTTACCCTAGCCCCTAACCATAACCCCTTCCCCCTAACCCCTAACACTACCTCTAACCCTTTACCCCTAACCCTAACCCCTAATCTTGACCATAACCCCTAACCACTAACCCAAACCTCTCACCCCAACCCCTAACACTAACCCAAACCCTAACCCTAACCTTTGAACTTCTTTGACATTCTTTGATCTCCTCCATCCTTCTGCGAGCCCCTTCTAACTTCTTTGATCTTCTTTGACCTTTTCCGACCTTTTGTGTGCTCGTCCTCCGTCGTCCTCCGTCGTCCTCCGTCGTCCTCCGTCGTCCTCCGTCGTCCTCCGTCGTCCTCCGTCGTCCTCCGTCGTCCTCCGTCGTCCTCCGTCGTCCTCCGTCCCTAACCCCTAACCATAACCATAATCCTAACCCCAGCCCCTAACCCTAGCCCTGAACCCTAACCCCGAACCCTAACACCTAACCCTCACCCCTAATCTTAACACTAACGCCTTACCACTCGCCCTAACACCTAACCACTAACCATAACCCTGACCCTAACCCTAACACTAACCTTAACCCCAACCCCTAACACTAACACAAACCCTAACCCTAACCTTTGACCTTCTTTGATCTCCTCTGTCCTTCTGCGAGCTCCTTCAACCTTCTTTGACATTCCTTGACCTCCTTTGCCCTCATCTGCCCTCCTCCAACATTCTTTACCCACCTCCGTCCTTCTGTGAGCTCCTTCGACATTCTCTGACCTTCTTTGACCTCCTCTGCCCTTCTGCGAGCTCCTTCGACCTTCTGCGAGCTCCTTCGACCTTCTGCGAGCTCCTTCGACCTTCTGTGTCCTTCTCCGCCCTTCTCTGCCCTTCTCCGAGCGCCTTCCACCTTCTTTGAACTTCTTTGAAATTCTCCCTCCTTCTGTGAGCGCCTTCCACCTTCTTTGACCTTCTTTGACCTCCTCCGTCCTTCTGCGAGCTCCTTCGACCTTCTTTGACCTCCTCCGTCCTCCTCCGTCCTTCTTCGACCTCCTCCGACATTCTCCGACATTCTCCGATCTTCTTTGACATTCTTTGACCTTCTATAATCTAACCCTAACCCCTAACCCTTAACCCCTAACCCTAGACCCTAACCTGAACCCGAACCCCTAACCCTAACCCCTAATCTTAACCATAACACGTAACCACTAACCGTAACCCCTAACCATAACCTAAGCCCTAACACTAACTCCTACTCCAACCCTAACCACTACCCCTAACCACTAATCCTAACCCCTCACCCTAACCGCTAACACTAACCCCAACCCCTAACACTAACCCAAACCCTAACCCTGACCTTTGACCTTCTTTGATCTCCTCTGTCCTTCTGCGAGCTACTTTGACCTTCTTTGACATTCCTTGACCTCCTCCATCCTTCTGCGAGCTCCTTCGACCTTCTCTGAACTTCATTGAACTCCTCCGTCCTTCTGCGAGCTCCTTCGAACTTCTCTGATCTTCTTTGACCTCCTCCGACCTTCTCCAATCTAACCCTAACCCCTAACCATAACCATAATTCTAACCCTAAACCCTAATCCCTAACCCTAACCCCTAACCTTAACCACTAACAGCTAACCACTAACCATGCCCCTAAACCCTGACCCTAACCCTAACCCCTCACCCCAACCCCTAACACTAACCCAAACCCTAACCTTTGAACTTCTTTGATCTCCTCTGTCCTTCTCTGACCTTCCCAGATCTGTTTTGACCTTCTTTTATGTTCTCCAATCTAACCCTAACCCCTAATTCCTAACCCCTTACCCTAACCATAACCATAATCCTAAATCCAGCCCCTAACGCTAACCCCTTACTCCTAACCCTTAACACTACCTCTACCCCTTTACCCCTAACCCCGAACCCTAACTGTAACCCCTAATCTTAACCCTAACCACTAACCCTAATGCCTAACCACTAACCCTAACCCCTAACTCTAACCCAAAACCTAACCCTAACCTTTGACGTTCGCTGACCTTCCCTGCCCGTTCGCCAACCTTCCGTGCCCCACCCCGACCATTTTGGCCCGTCTTTGGCCCGTCTTTGGCCCGTCTTTGGCCCGTCTTTGGCCCGTCTTTGGCCCGTCTTTGGCCCGTCTTTGGCCCGTCTTTGGCCCCTTTCCGACCTTCTCCGCCCTTTTCCGACCTTCTCCGCCCCTTTCCGACCTTCTCCGCCCCTTTCCGACCTTCTCCGCCCCTTTCCGACCTTCTCCGCCCCTTTCCGACCTTCTCCGCCCCTTTCCGACCTTCTCCGCCCCTTTCCGACCTTCTCCGCCCCTTTCCGACCTTCTCCGCCCCTTTCCGACCTTCTCCGCCCCTTTCCGACCTTCTCCGCCCCTTTCCGACCTTCTCCGCCCCTTTCCGACCTTCTCCGCCCCTTTCCGACCTTCTCCGCCCCTTTCCGCCCTCCTCCGCCCTCCTCCGCCCTCCTCCGCCCCTTTCCGCCCCTTTCCGCCCTCCTCCGCCCTCCTCCGCCCTCCTCCGCCCTCCTCCGCCCTCCTCCGCCCTCCTCCGCCCTCCTCCGCCCTCCTCCGCCCTCCTCCGCCCTCCTCCGCCCTCCTCCGCCCTCCTCCGCCCTCCTCCGCCCTTCTTTGCCCTTCCCCGACCTTCTTTGCCCTTCCCCGACCTTCTTTGCCCTTCCCCGACCTTCTTTGCCCTTCCCCGACCTTCTTTGCCCTTCGCCGACCTTCTTGCCCTTCGCCGACCTTCTTGCCCTTCGCCGACCTTCTTTGCCCTTCGCCGACCTTCTTTGCCCTTCGCCGACCTTCTTTGCCCTTCGCCGACCTTCTTTGCCCTTCGCCGACCCTCTTTGCCCTTCGCCGACCCTCTTTGCCCTTCGCCGACCCTCTTTGCCCTTCGCCGACCCTCTTTGCCCTTCGCCGACCCTCTTTGCCCTTCGCCGACCTTCTTTGCCCTTCGCCGACCTTCTTTGCCCTTCGCCGACCTTCTCCGACCTTCGCCGACCTTCGCCGACCTTCGCCGACCTTCGCCGACCTTCGCCGACCTTCGCCGACCTTCTCCGACCTTCTCCGACCTTCGCCGACCTTCGCCGACCTTCTCCGACCTTCTCCGACCTTCTCCGACCTTCTTTGCCCCTCTCCGACCTTCTTTGCCCCTCTCCGACCTTCTTTGCCCCTCTCCGACCTTCTTTGCCCCTCTCCGACCTTCTTTGCCCCTCTCCGACCTTCTTTGCCCCTCTCCGACCTTCTTTGCCCCTCTCCGACCTTCTTTGCCCCTCTCCGACCTTCTTTGCCCCTCTCCGACCTTCTTTGCCCCTCTCCGCCCTTCTTTGCCCTTCTCCGCCCTTCTCCGCCCTTCTCCGCCCTTCTCCGCCCTTCTCCGCCCTTCTCCGCCCTTCTCCGCCCTTCTCCGCCCTTCTCCGCCCTTCTCCGCCCTTCTCCGCCCTTCTCCGACCTTCTCCGACCTTCTTTGCCCTTCTCCGACCTTCTCCGACCTTCTCCGACCTTCTCCGACCTTCTCCGACCTTCTCCGACCTTCTCCGACCTTCTCCGACCTTCTCCGACCTTCTCCGACCTTCTTTGCCCTTCTCCGACCTTCTTTGCCCTTCTCCGACCTTCTCCGACCTTCTCCGACCTTCTCCGACCTTCTCCGACCTTCTCCGACCTTCTCCGACCTTCTCCGACCTTCTCCGACCTTCTCCGACCTTCTCCGACCTTCTCCGACCTTCTTTGCCCTTCTCCGGCCTGCTTTGCCCTTCTCCGGCCTGCTTTGCCCTTCTCCGGCCTGCTTTGCCCTTCTCCGGCCTTCTTTGCCCCTCTCCGGCCTTCTTTGCCCCTCTCCGGCCTTCTTTGCCCCTCTCCGGTCTTCTTTGCCCCTCTCCGGCCTTCTTTGCCCCTCTCCGGCCTTCTTTGCCCCTCTCCGGCCTTCTTTGCCCCTCTCCGGCCTTCTTTGCCCCTCTCCGGCCTTCTTTGCCCCTCTCCGGCCTTCTTTGCCCCTCTCCGGCCTTCTTTGCCCTTCTCCGTCCTTCTTTGCCCTTCTCCGTCCTTCTATGCCCTTCTCCGTCCTTCTATGCCCTTCTCCGTCCTTCTATGCCCTTCCCCGACCTCCTTGGCCCTTCCCCGACCTCCTTGGCCCTTCCCCGACCTCCTTGGCCCTCCTCCGGCCTTCTTTGCCTCCTCCGGCCTTCTTTGCCCTCCTCCGGCCTTCTTTGCCCTCCTCCGGCCTTCTTTGCCCTCCTCCGGCCTTCTTTGCCCTCCTCCGGCCTTCTTTGCCCTCCTCCGGCCTTCTTTGCCCTTCTCCGGCCTTCTTTGCCCTTCCCCGGCCTTCTTTGCACTTCCCCGACCTCCTTGGCCCTCCTCCGACCTCCTTGGCCCTCCTCCGACCTCCTTGGCCCTCCTCCGACCTCCTTGGCCCTCCTCCGACCTCCTTGGCCTTCCGCCGACCTCCTTGGCCCTCCGCCGACCTCCTTGGCCCTCCGCCGACCTCCTTGGCCCTCCGCCGACCTCCTTGGCCCTCCGCCGACCTCCTTGGCCCTCCGCCGACCTCCTTGGCCCTCCGCCGACCATCTTTGCCCTCCGCCGACCATCTTTGCCCTCCGCCGACCATCTTTGCCCTCCGCCGACCATCTTTGCCCTCCGCCGACCATCTTTGCCCTCCGCCGACCATCTTTGCCCTCCGCCGACCATCTTTGCCCTCCTCCGGCCTTCTGTGCCCTCCTCCGGCCTTCTGTGCCCTTCTCCGGCCTTCTGTGCCCTTCTCCGACCTTCTTTGCCCTTCTCCGGCCTTCTTTGCCCCTCTCCGACCTTCTTTCCCCTCTCCGACCTTCTTTGCCCTTCTCCGACCTTCTTTGCCCTTCTCCGACCTTCTTTGCCCCTCTCCGACCTTCTTTGCCCCTCTCCGACCTTCTTTGCCCCTCCTCCGACCTTCTTTGCCCTCCTCCGACCTTCTTTGCCCCTCTCCGACCTTCTTTGCCCCTCTCCGACCTTCTTTGCCCCTCTCCGACCTTCTTTGCCCCTCTCCGACCTTCTTTGCCCCTCTCCGACCTTCTTTGCCCCTCTCCGACCTTCTTTGTCCCTCTCCGACCTTCTTTGTCCCTCTCCGACCTTCTTTGTCCCTCTCCGACCTTCTTTGTCCCTCTCCGACCTTCTTTGTCCCTCTCCGACCTTCTTTGTCCCTCTCCGACCTTCTTTGTCCCTCTCCGACCTTCTTTGCCCTTCTCCGACCTTCTTTGCCCTTCTCCGACCTTCTTTGCCCTTCTCCGACCTTCTTTGCCCTCCTCCGACCTTCTTTGCCCTTCTCCGACTTCATTGCCCTTCTCCGAATTTCTTTGCCCTCCTCCGACCTTCTTTGCCCTTCCCCGACCTTCTTTGCCCTTCCCCGGCCTTCTTTGCCCTTCCCCGGCCTTCTTTGCCCTTCCCCGGCCTTCTTTGCCCTTCCCCGGCCTTCTTTGCCCTTCCCCGGCCTTCTTTGCCCTTCCCCGGCCTTCTTTGCCCTTCCCCGGCCTTCTTTGCCCTTCCCCGGCCTTCTTTGCCCTTCCCCGGCCTTCTTTGCCCTCCTCCGACCTTCTTTGCCCTCCCCCTCCGAACTTCTTTGCCCTTCGCCGACCTTCTTTGCCCTTCGCCGACCTTCTTTGCCCTCCGCCGACCTTCTTTGCCCTCCGCCGACCTTCTTTGCC